>JAJGRX010001225.1:0-378739 GCA_025461125.1 Carex kokanica | reverse complement strand
ATATTCAATTTATATAAAATCTGCTTGGAGACCAAATTTTACATTTTTTGGAATATTTTTACTATTTAATAAACACTTTGAAAATTGCTGATCCGGGCAAACAGTAAAAACAATGCAACCAAATTTTGGACCATGTGATCAGTTTCAAAGTGGCTTGATAAATAGTAAAAAAATTCCAAAAAATGTAAAATTTGGTCTCCAAGCACATTCAATATGAAGAACAACTTGAACGGTTCGGATCGATGTTTTGGATTTTGAAAATAGAAATATGAGCATGAAGTAAAACTTCGTTTACTTCGCGAAGTACAATAGCCCTACTATATATATATATATATATATATATATATATATATATATATATATATATATATATATAGGCTGGGCTTAGCTAAGTCATGGAGTAAAATGACTTTGTACTCCACGCAATATTTTCATTTTTTAAATCCAAACTACCAATTCGAACAGTTTAAGTTGTTCTCCATATGAAATGTGCTTGGAGACCAAATTTTACATTTTTTTTGAATTTTTTTACTATTTATTAAGCCACTTTGAAAATCGCTAATCCGGATGAACAGTAGCAAAACAGTAAAAAATTATGGACCAATGGATCAGCGATTTTCAAAGTGGCTTAATAAATAGTAAAAAAATTCCAAAAAATGTAAAATTTGGTATCCAAGCACATTTCAATATGGAGAACAACTTGAACGGTTCGGATTGGTAGTTTGGATTTTCAAAATGGAAATAATGAGGCGTGGAATACAAAGTCGTTTTACTCCATGGCTTAGCTAAGCCCAGCTCTATATATATATATAGAGAGAGAGAGAGAGAGAGAGAGAGAGGGGGGGGTTGGCTAAGATCAAAGTGGTAGTTCCTGAGCCTTGGTGCTACCAATTTATTTTTGTGGTTTCAAGGTTCAAATAGTCAATTTGAAGTGCTTAATGTGTTCTCTATATTAAAATGTGTTTGGGGATCAAATTTTACATTTTTTTTGAAATTTTTTACTATTATTTTAAGGATTTTAAAAATCACTGTTTTTAATAATAAAAATAAATAAATCTGAAAAACAGTGATTTTTAAAATCCATAAAAAAATAGTAAAAAAATTCCAAAAAAATGTAAAATTTGGTCACCAAGCACATTTTAATATGGAGAACACGTTCCTGAGTCTTAGTGCTACCAATTTGTTTTTGTAGTTTTTTTTTTTTAAAAATCTTGTCAGTCTCTGACAAGGTTTCAAAAAAAAAACCACAAAAAAAAATTTGTAGCACTAAGACTCAGGAACTACTACTTTGATCTTAGCCAACCTCTATATAATAACTACTATAATTAGTATCTGTAATATCGAAATTATGACCCCATTTAATTAGTACAACATTAAAAAGTGATCCCTTTTCAATGAAATTGTCTTGGATACTATTTGAAGTTGTCTTTAAGCTAGGTTAATATCTGATCTTTTAAAGTACTAATTTGGTTGACATGCATGAACAAATTAAACCCCTAGATCTATTCCCATTGACTTTACCATTGCTAACATTGGCTAATTTTTGTTTTTTTTTATTTTGTCCTTTTTACTTTTAAAAATCAAAGGCATGATTGGATGCATGAATTACTATTATACTCTATTATTACTATTACAACTACCTCTAAGACATTTTAAAGTAATATTAACCAAGCAAGCTATGTATCATGATGTCACACTTCACATGATACATTTTTTTTTAATAGTAATAGCAATCTTCTCTATAAAAGCTACTTGAGGGCTATACAAGTGGGACCAAAACAAAGATATTAAGCTACATGTAAATGGTGTTCTCCATAGATAAGCACTAGGTATATAGCTAATATTTGAGTTGTGTGTATGGATAGCAAGGAGAGAGATAGTGAAGAGAAACAAAGAGGAGGGTGTCTAAACCAAACTCTAAAAGAGCAAAGGAGCAAACTCTATATCATACGGAGATGTATTGTAATGCTTTTATGTTGGCATGAATGATTATATCACATCTATATTTCTCCTTAGTATATATTTCTTTCTTTTTCATATTTCATATTTTTTTTTTCATTATTGAGAGAATTTTTTATATCAAGGGATGATAATAGTACATGTAAAATTACTTTTTGGGTATTATTAATGCTCTTTCATTTTTGTATACTTTTTTTAGAGGGAAAAATATGTAATTTCGAGATTTTTGAGGGGTATATATGAAATTTCTCTTTTTATATGTAATTGTAGTTGGCATTAAATGGTTCTAGTTTAGATTTCTTCATACTTTTGTTGATTGGTTGAATGTGGTTGGCGGCGCTACAATTTAAATAAAAAGATACATATCAGAAATTATAAAAAAGAAATCAGATATATAAAAATAAAAAATAAGGATGGAATATCTTTCTTGTCACAAAACTTGTCATTATGACATCTTGTCAAGTGTAACATGTGAAAATTGTGAAAACATGGCAAGATTCTCCAACATGTAATATCTCAAGTTTAAGATTAGATTCTCCAAATTGTAATTCTGTCATGCTATATGAGTGTCTAATAATTAATTCATCTTTTGAGATTTGGTGTTATATTTAAAAAGAAGTTACACCAAGTTAGTTTCATTTTTCGTAATTTAATATTTTCACGAGAATTAACTTTTGATTTAGTGAAAAATAATAATCTGTGTGGGAGATTGCATGTTAGAAATTCTAATGTGAGATCTCTTATGGATATTAAATAGTTGAATGACTTAATCTCCAATTTAATAAAAAAAATATGATTTTCTAGTAACAGAATTTTGATTATTTGTATTAAGTAACATTCTTATTAATTATCGTAAATTAATATCTAAATTATTAAAAATAGCTTAAATAATTCAGATTTTGTGTCCTTAAGCAAACAGTTTAATAATGCAATAGCTAAAAAACAATCAAAACAGCAATCTGGTGCTCTTATTGGTGTTTTGACATCATCAAACTTCTCTTTAATTGTTGAGTTATTTTGGAGGTAAATAGCAACAAGAAATTGAGTTATTAAGGGCAAAATAGTCATAACCTTGTTAATTTATTTGACCTCCATTGTTTACTTGCAAAACCTTACAATATAATCAGAACACAATACTTTCTTTGAGATAACTCAAATTCTATTAGCAGTGCAATTTGGAAGGGCATTATTTAGTGATAAATTAAAATATATACAAAGTTACAAACAATTCTTAACTTTCTTTAAAAAAAATGTTCACAATCACAAATCTCCATTCCATTATTAAGCACGTTGGGTGTCCGATCCGCCAACGGCTACGATTGAAAGATTAATTTTTGGATTTAATCTCAGCTCTCCAATCACATAATCTATCTTCTTTTGATTAAATGCATCTGTTTTATATATAGAAGTTTAAATTTAGCTACAAACATACTCGCCACACATACCGCCACACGATGCATTACAATTAAAATTAAACAGACTCTAAAATTTAGCAATATAATTCTCCGTTTCCTTTTTTTTTTGTTTCCTTATTTCTCCCTCTCCAATTGAATTTTTCTATACAGCGGATTACAATACAAATCAATTTTTTGTTCACTTCCTTATTTATATACTTCCTTATTTCTATACACATTACTGTGATAAATGTAGAATATATTTCTAATTTTGTTTTTTTATGAAAATTTGTTATTTTGTATGAGAATTTATTTTTGTTATCTTATCATATATTCCGTTGCAACGCATGGACACGATACTAGTTACATTAAAATAGTTAAGAGTACATTAATACATTCAAAAAATAAAAAGAACTGTGGAGTCTTAAATAGAAACTGTAATTTGAATCTTATAATATCAATTGACCAAAATGTTCATATAGTTATATATACGCATTTGTTTCTATATATTTTTCTAGTATACGAAAAAAAATTACTATATTTAATTGTTCCATTTAGGATTAAAAACTCAACAATTTCTATTAAAAAAATTTATCTTTGACTTTCATCCATCACGAGACGTTGAAACACATCTAACTAAATCATGTTGTGCTGATAAACGTATTGTATGCACTTTCGGTATTGTTTGACATAGCATAGTACATGATTTGAAATTTGATGTATTAGCACGATACGATCGACATGTATTCCGGACACGACACGTTTTCACTAAACATATATAATTACAACCACCGGATAAAAAATGGTTTAGAAAAATTTCCATACCCCAAACCAACAGTAAAGAAAACTTTAAATTCGGAAAAAAAAATATTTTGGTCATTTTAATCACATCCGATTATGAAAGGTTTTTACAATTGATTAGTCATGACAATAGGATGTTTTACAAACTCATTTTCATTGATTATCTTCTAATATCTTAAATGTTAGTAATTATTTTTTAGTGCCTGTTATACTAATTAGCTATATTTTATAATTATTTGGTTATAAAAATTCTTTGTAAACATCTAGTTTTAGTCCTTCCACTTTATATATAGTTGAATGTGAAACTCATAACTTAAGCATGCATTCATCATGCAACAAATACAATTTAGCTATTATGTGTCATGTATATTTTAACGAGAAAGTTGTACATTAGTTTTGACTAGGTTTTTTTTATATATATTTGTTTACCATCGTATTTATAATTTATAATTTTGAGTTTCAGACAAGAATTAATTTAAAATTTTGGTATATTTTTTTGTTGTCCTTTTTGTTGTGTGCATGTAAAACGACCCTCTTTAAAATTTGCTATGTTTTAAGATTTTGCGCCAGAGATGCTCTTGGTCTCGGATCTTAATTAGCTAGTCATTGTGAGTTGTACCATAAATCAAAATCAAAATTATTATATTCCAAGATATTTTGGCATCTTGGCTATAATAATTAAATCGACAAATTAACAGAATCATGATCCTATAAAATCTCTATATAGTATTTGACTTCGACCTTTGCGACAATTATTTAGAGACATAGCTAGATAATATTTTTAATTAAGAGAAAGTATATTAAATAATAGATACTTAATCATCATCACCATTTTACTTATTTTAAATTACATGTTTTTTTTTAATTTTTCCTAAGTCTGAGAACCAATATTTGATCTATTGACTAAAGACTATTTTTTATGTAGGAGATTATTGTAGGTTGAAAATTCAAATGGAAGATTTTTATAAATATTTTAATGTGAGAAACTTATTCTTTATTTTATCTTACAAAAATAGTTGAATAGCTATGCATGACAATACAAATATTTAGCACACCAATTTCCTCAAAAAATATAAAGGTATGGCCAAAATAAGTTCACTAACTTTTCTTATAAAAAAAAATTTAACTATCAAATTATTTTCATTAAAATTTGGTGTTTATTATTCTCTTCAGGAGCTATTTGACTTTATAATTATATCATTAATTAATTATCTTTTGCAAATTCAAACCCCAACAGCTGGAGCCTGAGCAAAATACATAAAATAATATATCTTTGACCATAAAAGTCAAGGGATTCAAAACCACCTTTTAAGGTGAAACCATGGTTGACAACTCAAAACTTGGTTTTATTTTCCTTGATAAATGTGCTACTGTTTAAATTAGTCTATTTAAACCTCCAAATTAAGTAATGCATGTGGTATGCAAAATTATTTTATATAATTATGAGAGGCAACAATTAATTAACTTATTAACAATGTGCAAAATGTATAATATGTTATAAGGAAATTGAGCTAAATCATATTTAAAATTAGAGCTATATTGACATATTTCATTGGTACTTTATAAAAATAAAAATAAAAAAACAAGAAGACATCAGTGATAATATATTAGATAGGAAGAAAAAACTTCATTAGAATGATTAATAGATATCCTCAGAATAATTTTGTTATATTATCTGCAGTTTGATAAATTAATTTATTTAAAAAAATATCAAAATTTCACATTACAAATTGATGTATTAGATAAGCATCAACTCATATACAGCATCAGAAGCATTTTTTTGTTTTCATATTTATGTTTACATAAAAATGCAAAATTATTGATCTGACTTCATCTTATTAATTATAAAAAAAATACAAAATATGCTACTGATAAGCAAGAGGCTAATTAGAGTTAGCTTAGCTAGCTAAGTTAGGAAGTTGATTTTTTTCTTTAATTTTTATGTGGTTGACATTAGGGAATCTTAACATCTTCATGTTATCTTTGAGATAACTCATCACTACTCAGGTACATTGTTTAATTAATTTGATTATTAAAAGTTACTGTTTCAAATTTCAGGTTACAAAGGAATCACCTAACAGTGGAGCAAGCATTGAAATCCCTCCTCCAAGACCAAAGAGAAAACCAGTGCACCCATATCCAGGCAAACTTGGAAACCAGAAAAACGATTATTCATCAACTTCAAAGCAACTGGAAAAGCCCATTCTGCTGGCTTCTCCAGTTTCTGAAGAAGGGGTGGGGTCGCCTACCTCAGTTTTATCTGGTATTGGGTCTGAAAATTCGGACCAAATTGTTTGTAAATATCCTCTCGAATCATATGGTTCTGGTTCAAATGATCCAGACAGCAGAAGTCAATCACCTACTGCCACATCAGCAGAAGGGCATCTCTGCGCTGATCCAGAGGTACCAGTCTGCTACTAAGACATCTCTTGGTTACTTATTAACAGATAACAACACCATAGCTAAAATCCTTTAATTGAATATCCTTTCAGGAATCTGATCAGGACACAAGCACCATCTATCAAGCTCTTTGGTAAGACGGTTATGTTATCTGAGTTGAAGATGAAAATACTTCATGAACAACTGTAAACACAAGCTTTCTGTTCAAAAGTGGAAAATACATAACTGAATCTCTGACAACAGTAAATAAAAGAAAATAATAGTACTCTTCTAGCCCAAATCTGAAGCTGTCTACACACATCTATAGTGAACTTCAATAAAAAGAACTTTTGAGTACACTCCAAATGAATAAAGTGAAGAAGAGTTAGACTAATATTGCAACGGACTTCGCTTGGGTTGTCGAGGCACTGTTGATCTTGGTTTACAAACTTCCACAAAGATTACTCTGCCATCAAGGAACTAGTAGAAGGAAGAAAATTTTAAATTTTACCAGATATCAATAACAACTTCGATAGAAGTCAAACGTTTTTTGTGGTATTGCAGAAAGCTAGGCCATTTATTGAGAAATGAGAATGCATATAGACAAATTTACATATAATAAACTCGAATTTACAGTGCTAAATGGATGCACTTGTATTAAAGTTGGCCTGCAGAATTGGACATGCTAGTGCCTTAGTGCTAGTGGTTTGAAAAAACCCGGCCGGTCCAGGACCGGACCGGACAACCCGGGGTTCGGACCCGGACCAGACCGGACCAAGGCTAGGGATGGGTCTGGCACAGGTTTGGTTCGATTTTTTCCCTAGACCCGTGTAGGCCCGTGGACCCGTCCTGGACCGGACCGAACCAAACCCGGACCACCCCGGGTAGAACCGGACCCAGACCCAGCAGCCGCCCTCATCCAAAAAAAAAAAAAAGCTGGCCGAACCGTGGACCGGACCCGGACCGTGTCAATTTGGATCACGGTCCAAGCACGGGTTTCGGCCAACCCCCAATTATTCGGACTGCCGAACTCGGACCGTGAAACCCGCCCAACCCGTGTGGACCGTGGACCGTTGGCCCGGCCGGGTCTGGACCGGACCAGCCCGTTTTCAAAACCCTACTTAGTGCTCTAGGTGATAGAACTTCTAGGGTGTTCGGCAACCCTCCTTGAGAGGGTGAGGATTAAAAATTTAATCCCAACTAAGGAGCACTTGTTCGGCAAGGTAATAGGATTAAGAATGAAGACTTAAACAAATAAAATATATATTGTAGTATGTAAAGACTTAAATACCCTCATTTATATTTTTCTTGCTTTCTAATACAATTATCATCTTCAACATAATATACACATTTTACTACAAATAATTAAAAGTGCCTAGAGTTAATAATTAGTAATGAAAAACCGAGATCATAATTAATAATTAATACAACAAAGAAACAAAGATGATGATAAAAATTATTCATACATTTAAAAATACAATAATAATAAACAAATATGATAATAAATAGTTTATACAAAAATTAAATTACAGCAACTTAGTTTCCATATCTTCGGCGCAAAATTAGAATTTACCAAGTTTTCATCCTATTTATCAAGACAACTTTAATAACTGTAACTATTTAATATTTTATGCAAGGTTGGTACCGACTTATTTGTAATATACACTATACAACAAGTAATTATATCTTCAAATTTGCAAAGCTAGTACGAGACCACCAGCACCAAATGGTACAAACTTAACATGTACCAATTGCACCAGTTGGTAATCGGTTCCAACAAGAACCAATTGGTCGTACCAATACCAACTGGTTCATACCAGTCCCGACTGGTCCGTATCCGTACCAACTGGTCTGTACCAGTAGCAATTGAATAGCTTTTAGACTAGAATAAAAACAAAAATGAGATATAAGATGGTAAATTTTGAGATTGAAGAATCAAATTTACACAATCACACTTACAAAAATGAAGCTGCTTTAATTATACACCGTATATTAAGGATCAAATTGAAATTACACAATCACATTGGATGTTAATACTTAATACATGCTAAATGTCCATTTGTTTTCTACCCCAAATGAGATGGGTTCAATATTCAATTTATGCTTGATTCTACCAGATTTTAGAGGTTCCAAGCATATTAGTACATTTCCGTAAAAGGATGGAGATATCAGCGTCAGATGGCTTGAGCAAATCCTGAGATAGTTCCCAACAATCGACGGCGGGTAGCACCTCAGTATCGAACTTTAAAGAAGAATTACCAAAAAAAATTGAGAAGAAAGGAAGAACACCTATCAAAAGGGATATCAATAGATAGAGCGTCTTTGTGCGAAGCTCTTCGTGGCCTTCAATTGTCGCGGTTGTCGCCGGAGTACCATCGAACTAAGTTGGAGAGATGAGAAAAGTCTTTTTTCTAATGCCTAGGGTTCTGTGTTTATGGGAGAGAGAGGAAGAGTAGAAAACAATAAATAAATGAAAGCTCTCTAAGGAGTCGTATGGACTTGGGGGTAAAATAGTCTGAAAGTAGCTGAAAAAGGTCCTAAGGAGACGTCTAAGGAGGCTCTGACCTTAAGGAAGGGGGGAGAAGGATTAAATTCTGACGCTAAGGAAATGTCTAAATCTTCTCTAAGGCGAACCTGTTCGGATGGATTAGTAAGGATTAAGAAAAGGAGGCTAAAGGAGCCTTGCCAAACAGGTACTTCAGGATTTGTTGTTTTGGCCAAAATAGTTCTGTGAGATTTTGAAAATCTAACCGAACCATGAAATTAGCAAACCGAAAGAAGAATAATACCTTTCCGTGCATCCCTTCAATGGCCTTTCTCGATTCTTCCTCGTTGGAATAACGAAGAAATGCAAATCCTCTTGACCTTTTTGCTATTCTATCCATCACTAGGTTGACTGCATCAATAGAGTTTGGAACCTTTCGCATTATTGAGCGGATTTTCTAATCGAAGTTTGTAATTACTTGGATGACATAACAAAAACAAAACCAAAACTAGCTAACCTTCTACTAGCTGACCATAGTTTTTAAATGCCTCTATGAGGCCATCTTTACTGGTACGGAATGAAAGACCTGAAACAAGCAGAGCAGATTTCTCAGAGGTTCAATCAAAAGCAACAATCTTGCAATTATCACTTAATCAACCCACTTCCATTATACAAGCAAACCGGGGAAAATTATACCTAATTATTGTTTCACAGGTAATTCAAAAGTGCCCAGCAAATTCCCTTCTGATTTTGGAACAGTTTGCTCTATCAAAAAGAGCAAAATGGACCCAATTCACAATAACAACATACAGAGAGAGGATGGTACAGTACCACTGATGTAAAGTTTGGTGGGGTCAATTGGTTCACTTTCTGTGGTCGATGGAAGGCATGCCACAGCAAACCCGCATCTCCCCGGTGCTACACCTAACCGAGTCGAGAGAGCTTGACCTTGAAGGCTTGGAAGAACTCGGCGCTTGAGCCGAAAGGAGCAGTCAGAAGGCAAAGAGAGTTTCTCTAGGCTAGAGGAGGCAGTAAGAAGGGAAGCAACAGCTGCGTAGGAAACTGCCATTGCCGCCATTTTGGGTTCACTAGAGAAGCACGACAGGCAGCCACTGTACAGAAGCGCTGGAGAAAGAGAGGAGAGATTGCACAAAAGAGAGAAAGCAAGAAGACAGTGGAGAAAGTGGAGAGCAAGCACGATTGTTCAGCCGCGCGTAACAAGAAAACAAGTGAGGAGGAGAACGATTTTTTCCAAAGAGAGATGAGAGGCTATAAATTTGTCGCGACACCAAGTAAAAAGTCGGAAAATCGCGAATACATATCCTCTGCATTAACTCAAAAGAGAATCTTTTGAGTTAATGAATCTCGTCTGTCCGATCTGTTTTAAGATTCGTGCGAACTAGATCTGCACTAATATTAAAGAGCCCCTATTTTTTTAGACACGAGCCGGATTGGCTCCGTTTAAAATCAGACGGTTGAAATTCATTAACTCAAAAGATTCCTTTTTGAGTTAATGCAGAGGATACGGATCCGAAAATCGCAGGGAGAGCGTGCCCACATTTTTATTAATATCCAAAGTTAAATAGAAATTAATAAATATACTCAGTCCCTCTGTTTTGATAAAAAGGTACCCTTAATTTTTTGTTAGAAACACTCTGAAGAGCAAGATGCTGAAATCTAACACTAAAAATTTGAATTGTTTGTTTAAATTATTTATTAGATTACTTATTTTGATGTATAATTAGCATATGTATATTAAAATACGTTAAATTACTTGAAATAATGTTAAATTACGCTGAATTACACTAAATTACATTAAATTACGCCAAGAAATAATTCTGGTGCTCTTATTAGCATTTTGACATCATGAAACTGCTTTTAGATTGTAGAGTAATTTTGGAGTAAATAGCAACAAGAAATTGAGGTATTAAGGTCAAAATAGTCATAACCTTGTTAATTTTTCTTGGCCTCCGTTTTTTAATTGCATGATCATACACTATGATCAGAACATAACACCTTTTGAAGTTCAATTGATTTCAATTCAATAAAATTTAATAAAGATAAATTTAAATTGAACTTTGTTAATCAAAATCAAAAGGAAGAAGAATTGAATTGTTGTCATATTATGATACAATGAAATCTTCCATGTTAATACAAAGAGGAGGGATCAAATTACACCTTTTTTGGTGACACACTTTGACACCTACCATTTTCAAAGTCCAAATAGTCGATCCAAACCATTCAACATGATGGATATATTAAAATGTGCTTGGAGATCAAATTTTACATTTTTTTTTAATTTTTTTACTATTTATTAAGATAGTTACAAAATCGTTGTTTTCAGACCATTGAAAAACAGCGATTTTGTAACCATCTTAATAAATAGTAAAAAAATTCAAAAAAAATGTAAAATTTGATCTCCAAGCACATTTTAATATGGTGATCATGTTGAACGGTTCGGATTGACTGTTTGGATTTTGAAATCGCAAAATTGACCTATAAAAAAAATAGTGTCATGATGTGTCACAAAAAAAGGTGTAATTGGATCCCTCCTCTAATACAAATTACATATATATGTAGTTGTAAATATAGTTCACAGCAAACTTCTAATCACAGTAGACAAATGCCATAAGTTCAACAAGGCCAGACCTATATATGTAGTAGGATATTTTTTGAGATAATATCTAACTAGGTGCATCATGTTGCGGCTACGCCGCAACCGTTACCGTTCGTGAATGCGTGAGTACATGGATGTCATTAAAATGTGAATGACGGATTGCACAAAGTTAGAAATTGGCTTGCTAGTACATAATCAGATAAGTTGGTTCATTTTTTTGTAATAACCCCATGAAATATTTGCCAAAATATTTTGAGTGCATCAATTACATTACTAGCTTGAAAAGGTTATGAGAAAGACGGAAGTGAGGCAAGCAAAAGACAAGTTGACTGTAAAATAGAAAAAGAGATATAGGACCAAAGGTAGATCTCTATATTAGATAATGTTCAATATTTTCCAATCTGGAATTGGCTCCAAGAGAAAAAGAAAACGAATTACAATTTTGTTTCACCTGTAGAGCATTTGGTTGAGTTTATGTTTTTTATTTATTGTGAAGTAACCCTCGAGGTTTGACCTTCTCGTGTTTGTGCATCGGACATATGTTGCAAGAACTCACATGCTGATGCACAGCCTTCTTTAAGCCAGGGCAGTAACAAATTTGTTTGGTTCTTTGATAGGTTCTCAGAATACCTGAGTGGCCCTCAATTGCAGAGTCATGCATCTCTTGCATAATACTTCCCCTCCATTCACCATTTGCCCCTATATACAGCCCGTCCTTGTATCTCAATATGCCATCAGTCAGGGAGAAATGAGGCCTACCTTCTGGATTTCCCTGCAATTCTGCAATTAACTGATTAGCAAAATCATCATTTAAGTAACTATCAGTTAACTCCCACACCCAAGTAGGGGTAAAAATGGTAACAACATTAATCTCACTCCCTTCTAAACAATCTCTTGCATGGACACATCCCGAGTTTTGATGAATGGTGGATCACGTCATTGAGCAATACAATCAAATCAAAGGTTCCTAGTAATACAATTCAAAAGGTATCCATTTTTACCTTGTCTTCAGGGAAAAATTTGCAAAAAAGGCCTTAACCTTATTTGAAGATCATAGAGAACTGTTTTTCTTAGATAAAATAAGAATCGATCTCTTATCTTTTCATTAATGCTTCAGTTTTGTTACAAAAGCATTTAGAGAAGGTAAGAAACACAGAAGAGAAGGATAAAAAAAATTAAAAAGAAAAAACTGAATTCGTTAGAATTGAATTCAGGTGAAGTATAACCTAAATGTCAAATCATGAAATTAGTGTAAGTGCCTCCAATCTTGCATTTCTCTTGAATGAGCAATAATATATGTTTATCAGTTCCTCAAAATATACGGTTGCATCATTCTCACCTTTGAACCATAGAGAACTGGTACTTTATATAATTTGCAAAGAAACCCTTCTTTATTGGATAATATCCCAGGTTGTTGATTCTTAGTGTTGCGAAAGGTAAAAATGACGTTAAATATTTGAGGCTGGCCAATGTTAAAACTAAGTGTCTTGCAAATTTCAAAGAACGTTGGCTTAATCTACGTGTATTTTGAACAATACTTTTGAGTTAATTTTAATTGTATTGTCAAAGTGAAAAATAGAAATGGTAAAGACCTAACTTTTATTCAGAACTTAAATTTTTATTCCTCCATGTAATGCAAAAACAATGATAAAAACAATTTTCATGACAGAATAGTAGCTCTCTTTTGTTAAATTTCCCTTTCTCTATATTTGCATTATTAGATTATCTTAAAAATGTATCATTCGATACTAAACTATTGCAATTAATATTTACTGCAAAGCAGCCTTGTTTTTAAATATCTTTTGTGGTTAGAATAAGAATTGGTTCAACTCCGGATTATTTTTTGTAATTACTGATGTGAAACGGCCACTCTATTTGCTGGTAAGAGAGTACCTTCTTTTCCCACCTGGCACTCTTACTATTGCTGGTAGTCAGAGTTGCTGACTGACCTCATAGCATATGCAAAGCTTTCTTAAAACTATATGCAAATCATGCAGTATGAAAGTAGATGTGAACACCACTTTGGTGTTCTACTTTGCATGTCACATTTGGTTAGTACAAATTGAGGGAACTTTTGCAGTACATTTTGGAAAGAGCAATTGTCATTTCATGCACTCTTGAACTATTCATGTGAAATTTATCCCAGGTGGAAAGAAATACTGATTGAAAAATGAATTACCCGAATGTTGCCTGTAATGATTTTCTCTACCTCATGATAATGCCCAGCTGCACCGTGATCTGGAAATTACATATCAATGTTTTTTAGCAAGTACAAAAGGTATTTGTATCGTTGGGCGACAGAAAATGGTAAAGACTTTAATTATTTCTTTTACTTGCATAATGGCTCTTCTTATTTCATTGACGAACCAGAAGGAATTTTTTTTTTTTACTGATTTTCTTAGTTTGATCTTTCGGTTTACCAAAGATTCCTTCAAGAAAAAAATGTACAGGAAAGAATAAAGTGAAGTCCAATATCACCATAAGCCAGAAAAAAAGTAATTGAGGCCAAAAAGTCTATTTTGATATGATGATAAGTCAAACAAATGCTAATGAAGCCAAAAGTTATGTCAACTACTTGCATTCATGTGCTTACAAGCAAGGAACAATGTACCATTTTTTAAATCTTCATGTCGCAGTATCGCATTTAAGGTAAACCTGATTAAAATCATCTCAGGCAGAATCAATATTGAATGACATAATTGAGAGTTAAGTAATGGAAAGTTGAAAACTTGTAGACTGATCAGTTGGAACTGATGTAGCTTAGGTAAGGCTTGTTTGGAGTTATCTTGGAATTTATAGTAATTTTGGGAATATTAGAGATAGCTTAGTACCTCATTATAGTAGTACAGGATGTGAAATGATAACGGAAGAAGGACAAGAAGTTGGCGAGGAAAGAAGACAGATCAAAATCTTTGTATCCTTGTAAAATTGAGGAAATGAGAACTGGTAGATATATGATGGTACCAATGGGAATTTGATAAAACAAAGTCAACCGAGAAAATTCACACCAGTGCATAACTGAACCAATAGAAACTAAAGAAATGAAGTCAAAAGAGAACCCCTAGACGTAGACCATGCATCTCTAAGTCTAGTATTACGGTTAAAATGTAGAACTGGATTTGCACTATGTCATGTAATGCAAATGAATCACCATTGCTAATTGGGAAGAAAATTTCCAATTGGGAAGAAATTGGTGGTTCTCGGGCTTCTCGGTGTAATTGGTGCTTCTCAGACTGGTACTTTACCAGGGCAGCGACAACTAATTACTAATTTGCCAGAATTGACAGTATTACTTTATCTTTGTTGAACGGGCAACTCGATTAGTTCAAAATTGGCTCAAATTTGGCAATTCAAATGTGGGAAACCATATTTATTTGGTGTATTACTGTGAGAAACATGGAAGAAAGAGTTAAAGCAACGCACCTCAATTTGACGAAGCAAGGGTAAGCTGACAAAGTGACAGCGGCCGACCCTGGCAAAACCACGCTGCATGAAGAATGAGAGGATGCCAACACGGCAAGTAGAAAGGGGGTAAATATTTAAATGAGAAGAGAAAAGGGCTGTGCCCATTATCATTGTTGCTAGCAAACATAAGATGTTGCCCCAAAATAGAAAAATCAGTGTGGGAATTAGTAAACGTTAAGCAAATCATACCAGCGGGAAAGCCCAAGGTGGCAGAAGCAGGAAGGATCCACCGAAGCGAGAGTGGTAGCCACTGTATAGAATAGCGAGGGAGGAAGGTGAGCTGGACCGAAGAAAGGTATAGTTGAGCAGCAGATTGTTAACAGGAAAGGTGAAATCGATTAGCCGAAAGGAAGAAATACCGACCTCAAGAGAAGATGGGAAGGCGCGGAACGCGGGGGCAGCAACACGTAGCGGGAAAGCGACGACGTGGCGATTGCGAAGAGGAAGTAAGCGGCAGATGTATTAACATACAAGACCGTGAGCGGCGTGGGGTGATTTTGACGTTTTTTTGGGCAAAAAAACGTGAGAGGCGGATCCTTTTCTCGGTGGTGTGAAGATGACGGAGGGAGACGTCACCGTATACGCATCTGCTCCATGGAGAGAACATCAGAGGGTTAAGAGGCACATTGACACTGTTCATTGCTGATGTCACTGACCATCCAAAATTAAGGATTTATAATATCAGTGCAATTTGGAAGGGGTTTTTTTGGTTATACATTAAAATGAACACAAATAAGTGTTAGCTTTTTAAAAAAAAAAAATGGCAGCAAGCACAAATTATATTAAAGTTAGTTTACACTAATACATTCAGAAAATAATTAAAAAGAACAACCGAGTCTTAAATAGAAGTTGTATTTAGAAACATTTTTAGCAATCATTCAGTTACAACATTTGCACTTTTATATATAGTTGAATATGAAACTCATAATTTAAACATGCATCATCATGTAAGAAATACAATATTGCTATATATATGTGGGTCATGTGTTTTTCACCGAGAAAGTAGTATGCATGAGTTTTGATTCAATAGAAATCATCATATTGCTTTTAGTATATATTTTTCTTTACTGTCGTATTTAGTATTTAGTATTTAGTATTTAGAATTTAGAATTTAGAATTTAGAATATTAGATGTTACACACGAATTAATTTAAAATTTTAGTATACTCTTTTTGTATTTTCCTTTTTTTATGAGAAAGCTGTATGTACGGGAATCAGAGTAGGTCCGATGCCCATCGGACCTACCTTGATTTGATTGGTGTGATGACCATTCGATCTGCATCAAGATTCGTGTGCTCTATATCAAAATCCGTGCAAGTCTGTATCAATTTCTGTATGCATAGATCTTGATGCTAATCGTACGGTCCTAGAGCTAATTGAACCTAAATATAGGTCCGATGCTCATCGGACCTACTCCTATCTCGGTATGTACGAGCTTTAATTAGGTAGAACCGCACTTGAAAGAAAAAATTTTAAGGACTTGACTTTTAGGATATGTTTGGTTGCAGAACAAGAATAACTAGAATAACTTTTTTGTTATTTGTCTTATTAGAATAACCAAATTCAACTTTTTGTAAGAATAGGCTATTCTAATAAGACAAAAGACTTGAATTCTCTATTCTAGCTATTCAACCCCAATCAAACATACCCTTACATGTTTGAACTTTAAAAATAGAGCTATAAATTCATATTACGGGTCGATCCATAATATGCATAGTACGTATCACAGTCTGAGCACTCACTATTCCGAATAGCCTTGTTATTGCAGAAGCTACTAAACTCTCCTTTACCAAAATCAAAATTTCATGTGTTGACATTAATTATATATAAAAAAAAACTATCAAATGAAATTAATACAAGGCATTATTTGAGAAATGGCGGGTGGAAATCTGGATATCTTTTGTGTAAATATTTGTGATTGCCAAAAAGGCAAAAACATTCAAAACAAAAACCATCTGAGCACTCACTATTCCAAAATGGCTGATATTGATATTGTTTCTCACCTGACAATATGTACAAGTTAGAGAACTGATACAAGTAATTGAAAAAAAATAAACAATAACATAATATTGACTACAAGTAAATTCTCTTACAAAACAACTTATAAAAAAATATCCAAGATATCAAAACTTCTCTTTTAGAACCATTGCTAGCAGTAATACTATTTACTATGACAGCATCACATGTCACCGGTGCCCGTAGCCCGTAGCCCATTTGTACAGCAACATTCAGTCCATCAATACTTCAACCTCAAAATTTGCAAGAAACATTGCCTATGGGTTGTTGGCCGAAAAAAAAAAAAAAAAAATTTGCAAGAAACAAAGCATTTTTTTCAGTCACATGAAGTATTACTATCATTATTAAATATTTGGATATTAAATGAGTCCCCAATGTTTCTAAAATAATAAAAAAAATCGATGATCTAAAAAGGCTTCCGAGCCTCGCCATCTAGAGTAAGAAGCACCTTGTACAGATCGGGACGGCGGTCCCTGTAAACTCCCCACCCGTGCCTTTGTGATTTTATTTTATCCAAATCAAATTCTGCCACTAAAACAGATTCTTCTTTGTTATTTCCAATTGCAACAATATCTCCTGTGGGCCCTGTTTGTCAGAATAAACATGAAAATAACTATCAAAAACGGAAGGTGTTTGCTTCTGCAACAACACTGAGATTTTTGTATTGAGAGAAAAGGGTATACCTGCAATGAAGGAATTTCCATAGAATGTAATTTGACTGTCGCCATGCTCAGTTTTGATTATTTCTGTTCCAATGCGGTTCGAGGCTACAACTGGGACCTACATAATTCCAAACATAATCAGAAGCAGAGACTACCTAATAGCCAATATAACATGTACACACAATTATGTTATTATACAAGTACAAGACAAGCCTATGTGGGGTCCAGACAAACAATTGTGCATCAAAAAAGGGAAAATTTACACATGACACAAGCTAACTAGAAAAATGAAATAAAAACATTCCAAAATAATTAATTAACTAACAAAATGTTATAGCAACTAATTCAACTGGTAGAATACCACACCAGGAAGGTCATTACTCATGGGCATGCGTTAATTTCTTTGTTGGCTATAAAATTTCGTCATATTTTTGCCAATCTGGTACAGCGCCATCATAGATTCACGGTTTTATAGAAACCGCAAGGGAAATATGGATAAAGAACATACCAAATTAGCACCAGCATGGCCTTGCATGACACGCTTCCAGTGCTCACATGAGTCGAGCCCAGTATCTTGCGGTTCTGACCCAATAGCTGTTGGGTAAAGTAATATTTCGGCACCTTGAAGCGCCATGGCACGTGCCGCCTCAGGAAACCACTGATCCCAACAAATAGCTGTTGCAAAATGGAAAACAAAATACTTCAAATTTAATTAAGAGTTAGTGTTGATATGTTACTTGTTGAATAATAGAGGGTTCAAATTTAACTGTTGGCAGCAAGGAAATGGGAACGAAAGAAATAAATAAACTACTTCAGATGTAATTTAAAATACTTACCAACACCAATTTTGGCATATTTGGTTGTGAAAACCTGCTTTCAGTGGAAGCAAATAGATCCATTAACTCAATCAAGTAAACCACAAATCATTAAGACTACTGAAGCTACAATCGATAAAAAAAAATGAATTTACCCTGAAACCAGTGTCACCAGGGTTAAAATAGTACTTTTCTTGGTATCCTGGATAAAGAAACAACAAAGAGCCTTAAGAGAACTGATCCGTCTTATTATTATTATTTTTTTCAAAGGGATAAAGTAAGTGAATGACGTGCCTGGTCCATCTGGAATATGTGATTTTCTATAAAGACCAAGATCAGTACCATCAGCATCAATTATAGCTATGGAATTATAATGTGCATTATTTGCTTCTTCAAAGAAGCTAACCGGTAGTACAATTCCTAACTCCTTTGCAATTTCTTGCATCCTATAAAACAATAAATTAACCAAAATCAAAATGTATACTTTCTTTCCAAGGATACATTGGTTAGCAATCTTGTATGAACATATATAATATCAGTGGTGACTAGTACTTGAGAATAGTAGGGTTGTTTTTGTAAGGTTTAGCACGCTTGAAAAAGTCTTCTCTTTGAGCTTGGCAAAAGTAATATCCTTCAAACAATTCCTAAAAATAAAATATAAAATTAAAAACAATCCAGTAAGAGGAATGCATGGATGGTTAACATTTGCACCATTTCAATTTTAAAGCATAGATGTAAACTTCCAAATTCAACCATTCCTACTACATACATGGCAGCTGGTGCCACAGAAATATTAGAAGCATTTTAATTCTTAAGTTCTTCATAATCATACAACTAATTTACTCAACTTATTTCAAATTTGCACTACAGAAAGCTTTGTCTTGCCTATGAAACTTATAATCAGAATTTTCCCAACATTAGGTCCCCAAGTGAATAATAAATTATTTAATAAACCAGCCCTCAACAAATATTTATAATTTTGCGGGAAAACCTGTGCTGCTCTTGCTTTTATCATTTTTATTACCCTGATTTGTATCGACTTTTGCTTAATTGACCATTATTTCAGCAAATTGACAACTTAATATAGATTCAGAGTCTAGTTTGCCTGTAGACTCTTCCTCTACAGATTCTTGACCAATCAACTTCCATCCAAAGAGCAATTGCACTGGTCTCTTTACGAGTTTTAAGATAGTTGATATCAGGGTTTAACTAAAATTTAATTCTATCCTACAAATTTCAACTGGAAGAAGGCATAGTAAAAAGGCAACAGAAGCTGTGCAGATTGACTGATATGCCTATATTCCTTTCTCCTTCCATCCTTTTTGTTTTTTTTAAGTGAGCCATGTTGAACTGATATTCTGCTATGTATATCATGAGAGCATGATTAGTGTTTAAATTATTACAAAGAAAAATATTTGTGCAAATGCAAGTTTGTCTTAACAATTTGATACGTTTTGCCTCAAATTGGGGATCCAAGAGCAACAGAAGCAGCGAGAGCCACTTCGAGAGTAAAATTAAGTATTGGCACTATAAAGAAGCTGTTAAAAAGTATGCAAATGGCAAACTCTTTCAACTTGACAAGAAATTTGGGGTTCCTTTTTTTTCATATTATTCTGATGTATTCAATGACAAACTCTAGATCAAGGATTGCTTCATAACCAATAATATTGTCAGTATTATTAGGACTATTTCTTTTTAGTTGTGCTATTGTTATTATCTATAATTGTTTATAGAACAAATGAGAATCCCCTATCTAAATCATACAAATCCATGTACCAAGAACCAAACAAAAGAAACAAAGTTGAACATTGCTTTGGTATTAATCTGGTACCAGTCAACATAATCAAGTCCCTTTCTGATTTAATATTTTTAAATATTAATATTTTAAAAAGTAACATTGCTCACATAGTTGTCACATGAACAATTCTACTCATAAACATAATTACTTATATTGTAGCCTATTTGCTCATCGTTTTACTTTTAATCAATTTTTACTTCAAATGATAAGAGCACGTTCTAATTGCTAATTACATTCATTAAATTATTGATCAACAAGACGAAACATCCATACAAAGATTAAAAAAGAGAGAGAAGTAATGCGCTGGAATACATAAATAGTAACGAGAGAAACTTGGGCAAGTAAAACACACCTGAATGAGGATAATATTGGCACCTTTCTTGTGAGCTTCTCTGATTAACCTGCACACGGACAGTACAACCCTTCAATTCCAGCTCACCTCATAACGACTCTTTCTTTTCAGAATAATGATCAATAAGCAATGATTTCAGTATATTTTTATTAAATGGAATTTTGACGAACTGAGAAAGGGTTTATGGCCTTCATTAGTTACAACACCTACTGAGAAAAATAGATAGGGAGAGAGAGAGAAGACGAGGTGTGTTACCGTTCAGCGGTGGCGATGTTGTCAGAAGGGGAATCGGTGCAGGCGAACTGTACAGCCGCCACGGCTACCTTTCTGCCACCGCCGTTATCCATCTCTCCCTCTTTCTCTTCTCACCAGTGAACTTTTTCTCACTTTAGGTTCCGCCTACCAGTACCTAAAAATAAGTGTTTTAAAACTGATGGATTATTAAACACTATTATTATTTGATATAAAAATAGTGTTTTAATTCTAGTGTTTATTATTTCTTTCTTTAAGTTTAATAAACATTATTTTTACATAATTATCTAAAATTAAAATTATAAAATCCAAAATTTATGATATAAATATCAAATAATATTTTTGAAAGATATTAGTTTATAATTTGGTTATATATACATATCTTTTTTGATATAATTAAAGTAATTATAAAATAGAGTGCTTTACAATCTCGTTTATATTTTAATTTGGTCGAAAATTTCTGACTTCTCCTTTGAAGTTTGATTCTGACTATTTGACTTAATTATTTATTTGTTTGTTTTGATAGGGTAAACTTTTTGCAACTTCTGTGTACAGGTTACTTGGAAATGGATCTCTCTTTGCATGGAACAGCATGCTAACAATCTCTGTCCATTACTGTACCAGAATCCTAGCATTTTCATGAAATTAGAAGGTTCCTTAAAAAGGTTATGATATTTTACATTCTACATAACAAGGATAGAATCCTACCTGGCAACTGTAGTGAAGTGATTTGCAAGGGCCAGTACAACCTCTTCCTACACCTAAAAGAAACAGTATTTAATTCCTAGCGCAAAGGGATAATGCAATTCAGTTTTAATTTATATTTTTTTTTAATTCCTGGACAGAGCCTTAAAGAAACCCAAACACAGTTTTCATTAAACTCTTTTTCTTTAAATGTTTATATAAATCCAGCTAACCGAAAGGTTCAAACCAGATATTATAACAAAAATTCACAAACAGACAATTATTTTGACATAATTAAGAAGAAAGGTTCAAACCACACACACAATTAATTCATTACAGAAGCAAATAAGCAAAAGATTTATTTCACTAAGAAAAAGATTTGGAATCAAAGGGGTATTTACCGAAATCGCTTCACGGCCGTCCGAATCAACAAGCACCACACGGAAAAAAGCACCACCTGGCACCAGTAAGATTCCGTTACTGAATAAAAGTATCTAATAAAAAAAATTTACAAAAATATCACAAACACTTTTTAAACAGTAAGATTCCGTTACTGAATAAAAGTAACATCATCAACTAAAAAAAGAAGATAAAAAACGGAAGAAATCACCAACTGCTTCAAAGCTGGAGGCTTTTGGCGCTTCTCCTCTGGAAAGACCTCATCTGATCTCTCCTTTGAAACAATAAGGCGAGAGTCGCGACGCTCCTGCTGTGCGACTGCGACGAGAGATAGGTGAATTGGGGGTTACCGTTGAAGAAGAAGCTCTGAATCAGAAAGAAAGGGACTCGGGCAGTAAGGGCAAGTCGCTGGGGCAGGACTCAATTAAAAAGAATGTCGCTGCAGCTGGGGCCCACGTCAGTAAGGTAGCTAGTGAAGAGAATGTCGCTGACATTAAGGGACCCCCACAGTCAGGAATGGAGATAAATGGTGTTCGTGGAATGGAGACGGGAATCAGCAAAACCGTTTCGCTGACAGACACAGAGTCGTTACAAGGTTGTTAGGCCACGTCGACGTTTCTCGCTGACATGGCGCTCCGATGATGATTCTGTTTATCTGCACTATCATTTTCTTACTTTCTTTTACCTATTGCATCGCCTATATAAGGCCTAAACTCCTATGGAGAGATATCGTGAAATTTCTTAGTATACTTGGCGAATTGCTTTGAGCATTCGATTTTGGTTATTCTGTCAGTTGTACCTCTTTTATCCAAATTCAATAAAATTGTTTGTTATTATCAATTTGGTTTGACATATTCTGCATCTGAGAGTTAAGATCGTAGCAATTGTGGTATCAGAGCTTGAAGATTGCAACTGGGAGTAAGTGTTCGAGCACCGATGCCGCCCAAACGGGTACCAGAACAGCATGAGGATGTTGTTATACAACTAGATCTGGCGACGATCAATGACAAACTCAATCAGTTGGCTAAAGAAGTTCATGATGGCTTCCACACGCGAGATGAGCAGTTTCAGCTGTCGAATCGAGTGCAGGAGGAGCGATTTCAGCAGATGATGTTGATGATGGAGACGATGAATAAATCAATCAAGGCAACTGTGACTGGCAAGGGCATAGAGATTGGTCAAAGTAGTAACAGTGGCTATAAATCAGCAGCTCTAGATCGTGAAGAAGTGAGATCAACGGAGCTCGAAGATGAAGATATGAATGGCCATAGAAGTAACACTCGTTTCCAGGAGCAAGCACAACCACAGCGGATATTCATGCCCAGGATTGAACTACCAGTATTTGATGGAAGCAAAGCTGGTGACTGGTTAGAACATTGTAACTTTTACTTCGATTACTATCAGACTCCTGAAATGTATAAGGTGAAAATGGCGACAATGAATTTCACTGGCGATGCAGAAGAGTGGTTCAGTTGTTACCGGGTAGAACACCCGGATCCACCATGGCCAGTTTTGATTGATGCCATATTTGAGCGTTTCAAATTGAGAACTCATTTAAATCCAGTAGTACAGTTTAAAAAGGTACAACAAGGGGGTACAGTAGATGATTATGTGAGGGAGTTTCAAAGGGCAAAATCTCGATTAATGGTACAAACTGGCATTAAAAATGATTATTTCTTTGTGTGGAGCTTTATCTGTGGCCTAAAAGAAGAGATTCAAAATTCCATCAACCTTTTCAAACCCAAAACCTTAGATGAAGCTTTTAACCTTGCCCTCGAAATTGAAGTAGTAGTGGGACCAACAGAAAAGAAAATGAACTTCCTAAAACCTCAGAACCAAACCAACTTCAGACCTTCCAATTTTACCAACTACTCCTTCCCAATTAAAAATACAAAACCCACTGACAATGGTGTTAGAAGGATGAATGAAACCACACCTCCATCAAAACTGAACCTCAATCCAAAACCACCATACAATCAGTATACTAAACCAACCACTCAACTATCCATGGAGCAAAAGAGAGCACTTGGGCTGTGCTATAAATGCAATGAAAAATGGGGTCAAGGCCACAGGTGTGCTAAGGGGTTGTATACCCTTGAAGGGGAAGAAGAAGAAGAGGAGGGAAATGATCAATATGGTATTGAAGGAATGGGAGGGCAGGAAGATGAGGAGATATTAGAAGAGCCTTTAATTACTTTGAGCTGTACTGGCAATGCTGGGATCAGCAAAACACTCATGTACAAGGGTAAAATTGGTACTTTTCCTATATGTGTGTTGGTGGATACTGGGGCTACACATTCCTTCATAAATCCTGTGGTAGTTCAGAAACTAAATCTAACCACTGTACCATTACCTTTAAAAGCCTTTAGGAGTGCTGGGGGTGAAAGGCTAGTGACAGACCAGATATGTCCAAAGGTCCAGTTCACTGTACAAGGGCATAACTTAGAAGCAGACCTGCGAATTTTAAATGTGCCTGGGTATGATATTGTCTTAGGGTGTGATTGGGTAGCTGAACAAGATGATATCATAATCAATCTGAAGAAGGGAAAAATGACACTAGAATTGGCAGGCAAGTGGGTGGAGTTGTTAATTGAAAAGGTGAAGGCTGAAATAAGAGTAACAGAAGGAATAGATGTGGTGAAAGAAAAGAAGAAGGGTAGTCAGGTGTTTGTGGCCCAGTTATTCAATTTAGAGGAGGAAAAAGTCACAAATCCAGAGGTTGCAGTTGAAGCTGAGTTGCAAGAATTAATTAACCAGTATGCTGAATTGTTTGAAGAACCACAAACCTTACCCCAAAAAAGAGCTGTAGACCATAAAATCAACCTTAAACCAGATTCTAAACCAATCAACCTCAGACCATATAGGTTCTCACATTTTCAGAAACTGGAAATTGAGAAAATCACACAAGAACTTCTCAACAAATCTCTAATACAACCTAGCACCAGTTGCTACTCCTCACCAGTGTTGTTGGTCAAGAAGAAGGATGAAACTTGGAGGATGTGCATTGATTACAGAAGGTTGAATGAGGAAACCATCAAAAACAAGTATCCCATACCCTTAATTGATGATTTGCTTGATGAGTTAGATGGAGTGCAGTACTTCTCTAAACTAGATTTGAGATCTGGTTACCACCAAATCAGAATGAATGAAGAGGATGTGCACAAGACAGCCTTTCAAACTCATGAAGGATTGTTTGAGTTCAAAGTCATGCCATTTGGTCTCACCAATGCCCCTGCCACTTTTCAAACTTTAATGAATTCAGTTTTTAAACCCTATTTGAGAAAGTTTGTGTTAGTGTTCTTTGATGACATATTGGTGTATAGTAAGGATCTGGATTCACATAAGAAACACCTCCAGATTGTACTCCAAACC
This sequence comes from Carex kokanica, assembly GCA_025461125.1. Taxonomy (NCBI): domain Eukaryota; kingdom Viridiplantae; phylum Streptophyta; class Magnoliopsida; order Poales; family Cyperaceae; genus Carex; species Carex kokanica. Next base: position 353,290 of record JAJGRX010001225.1, on the reverse strand, counting down.
TTACTAGACAACCAATTATTTGTGAAGAAATCTAAGTGTGACTTTGGGGTGCAAAGAGTGGAATACTTGGGGCATATTATTTCTAAAGAAGGGGTAGCCACAGATCCAAAGAAAATAGAGGCTATGACCAGTTGGCAAAGTCCTAAAAATGTGAAAGAGTTGAGGGGTTTTCTGGGTCTTACTGGTTATTATAGAAAATTTGTAAAGGGGTATAGTTTGATATCTAGACCACTAACAGATCTTTTGAAGAAAAATTCTTTTAGATGGAGTGAAGAAGCACAACAGTCCTTTGAGAAACTCAAGCATGCCATGGTGACAGCTCCAGTTCTCAAATTGCCAGATTTTCATCAGCCCTTTGTTGTAGAGACAGATGCCAGTAAAGAGGGGATTGGCGCCGTGTTGATGCAAAACAGGAGACCCATTGCCTATCTGAGTAAGAAGTTGGGAGTTAAAAATCAGGCACTATCCACCTATGAAAAAGAATTGTTGGCACTGTACACTGCTGTGACCAAATGGAGGCATTATCTCCTAGGAAATGAGTTTACCATAAAGACTGATCAAGTGAGCCTAAAGTATTTGTTAGAGCAGAAGGTTAATACACCCATGCAGCATAGGGGTTTGAGCAAACTACTAGGCCTTAATTACAAAATAGAGTACAAAAAGGGAGTGGAGAATAAGGTGGCTGATGCATTGTCAAGAAGAGAGGGGCAAAATGGGAACATAACTGAAAGTGAGAAAGGAAAGGAAGAAGATGTGAACATGATAAGTGAACTCATACCACAGTGGGTAGAAGACATTAAAGCAAGCTATGAAGGTGATGTGTGGATTGCAAGTTTGAAGGAGAAGTTGAAGGAAGACAAGGCTGAAAATTCCATCCAGCATTTAACAGAACACCATGGAGTTTTGAGGTATAAAGGAAGGGTGTGTGTAGGTACTCAAGGAGAGTGGAGGCAGCAAATCCTAAGAGAACTACATGATTCAGCCTTGGGAGGGCACTCAGGTGTGACTGCCACCTATCAAAGAGCTAAGAGGAATTTCTACTGGCCACTGATGAAAGAAAGTGTACACAAATTTGTGCAACAGTGCCCCAACTGTCAACTCAACAAAACTGAACACAATGCCTCTCCTGGTTTGCTACAGCCCTTGCCCATACCAGCAGAAGCTTGGACAAGTGTGGGAATGGATTTCATTACAGGTTTGCCTAAATCCAAGAATTTTGAAGTAATACTGGTGGTGGTTGATAGGTTGACCAAATACTCACATTTCATTGGACTGGTACACCCTTTCAGTGCAGCTACTGTTGCTCAAGCATTCATGGATCATATTTACAAGCTTCATGGGTTACCAGTATCCATAGTTTCTGACAGAGACCCTATATTTACCAGTCGATTTTGGAAAGAATTGATGACAAAATTAGGGGTCAAATTAAACATGAGCACGGCTTACCACCCTCAATCAGATGGGCAAACTGAGAAGGTCAACCAATGCTTAGAGCAGTATTTGAGAGCCATGGTACATGATAAGCAAAACAAATGGAGTCACTATCTGTCCTTAGCAGAACTGTGGTACAACACCAACTGGCATAGTGCAATCAAAATTTCACCTTTTGAGGCACTGTATGGCTATCCTCCTCCCTTGCTCGCTTTAGGAAGTACACCCAGAAGTCAGGTGGAGTCAGTAAATGTGTTTTTGCGAGACAGGCAGGCAGCTCTCAGTCAGCTGAAGGCTAATTTAAAAAAGGCTCAAAGTCGGATGAAGAAGAATGATGACAGGCATAGAAGTGAAAGAAGTTTCTCAGTTGGTGATTGGGTCTATCTCAAGTTACAACCTTACCGCCAGATCACGGTTGGAGGTGCGAGAAACCAGAAATTGAGCTCCAAGTATTATGGTCCCTTTGAGGTACTGCAGCGGGTTGGTACCGTGGCGTACCGATTGAATTTACCAGCCGGTTCTCTCATACACCCTGTATTTCATGTTTCTCAGCTTAAAGCTAAGCTGGGGAATGCTCATATACCCTCTCCAACACTTCCATTAGGGGTTTCCAGCAACAATGAGGAGAAGGCACCCCAATTGGTAATAGGTCGGAGGATGGTAAAAAGGAGGAATGCTGCACAACCTCAACTATTGGTACAATGGAAGAATCAAGCACCAGAAGATGCAACTTGGGAAGATTATGAAGTAATTGCACAGACATTTCCTGATTTTATTCGTGAGGGCACGAATTTCCTTAAGGAGGGGGAATTGCGACGAGAGATAGGTGAATTGGGGGTTACCGTTGAAGAAGAAGCTCTGAATCAGAAAGAAAGGGACTCGGGCAGTAAGGGCAAGTCGCTGGGGCAGGACTCAATTAAAAAGAATGTCGCTGCAGCTGGGGCCCACGTCAGTAAGGTAGCTAGTGAAGAGAATGTCGCTGACATTAAGGGACCCCCACAGTCAGGAATGGAGATAAATGGTGTTCGTGGAATGGAGACGGGAATCAGCAAAACCGTTTCGCTGACAGACACAGAGTCGTTACAAGGTTGTTAGGCCACGTCGACGTTTCTCGCTGACATGGCGCTCCGATGATGATTCTGTTTATCTGCACTATCATTTTCTTACTTTCTTTTACCTATTGCATCGCCTATATAAGGCCTAAACTCCTATGGAGAGATATCGTGAAATTTCTTAGTATACTTGGCGAATTGCTTTGAGCATTCGATTTTGGTTATTCTGTCAGTTGTACCTCTTTTATCCAAATTCAATAAAATTGTTTGTTATTATCGATTTGGTTTGACATATTCTGCATCTGAGAGTTAAGATCGTAGCAGCGACGCGGGATGGAGGTGCGACGCGAGATGGAGGTGAGCGGAGGAAAGAGGGAGAGAGAGAGAGGGAACCCTACGGCGCCTGGAATTCAGATCCACGGCAATACCTGACTGAGTACGATGAGCTCTTAGTCGTCAGATTTAACTTTGCACGAATCTCAAAGCACAAATAATGCTGCCCCTCCAATCTCCCGAATAGGCACGGCTGAGAGTAAATCTGATTTATTTTACTCAGTACGGTAACACAGAGGATACAGGTCCCGACGCCTGGTGCTGTGCGACGCCTAGTGCCGTTAATATTTCAGGGTCCGCATCGTCTACATTAACTCAAAATAGCATCTTTTGAATTAATACATCTCGGCCGTATGATTTTAAACGGAGTCAATCCGACATCTGCCTATAAAGCAGGGAGCTCTTTAATATTAGTGCAGATTTGATCGGCACGGATCTTAAAGCTAATCAGACGGTACAGATGCATTAACTCAAAAGATTTTTTTTTTTGAGTTAATGCAGAGGATACGAATTCAATATTTCAAGGGCTTGACTATAAATATTTCTTAATAGCTTGCCAAACGATCATAAAAAAAAAAAATCAAATTAATAAAATTTTAGTGGGACCGGCAAGGCGGCAATTGGTGTCAATCTTTGTTATATATTTTTTTTCTTTTTTATATTGTAGCACCTTCTGTTGTGTTGTGTACTTGTGTGTAGAGTGGGAAAAACGTGCCATGCCGTGCCGTGACTTTGGTCACGTGCCGTGCCGTGCCGTGACAAAAATTACGAGGTGTGGTCACGGCACGCGAATAGTCACGGCACGCGAGTCACGCCGTGACTCGCGTGCCGTGACTAATTCGTGCCGTGACCAAACGTGCCGTGATCAAACGCGCGTTAGTCAAGTTTGATCGCATTTAACGTTTTAAAAAAAAATATGAAACGATTCTTTAAAATTCAAATGTTTTAATTGAAATTTAAATGTAAATATTTTAATTAAAGTAAAATTATACCGTGTAGAAAGGTATGGTAGTGTATTGCTTCGCGACTGCCGTGATTGCCGTGACTGACGTGTCTTCCGTTCCGTGACTCGCGTGTCCCGTGCCGTGCCGTTCCGTATTTCCGTGCCGTGCCGTGCCGTGTCTTCTTTGCCAACAATTGGTCACGGCACGCGATACGCGAGTCACGGCACGTGACCGACACGCGTGCCGTGCCGTTCCGTAACGGAGCCGGCTCCGGCGTGCCATTTTTCCCACTCTACTTGTGTGCATGTAAAACGACCCCATTTAAAATTTGCTATGCTTAAAGATTTTGTGCCAGAGAATTCTCTTGGTCTCGCGTCTTAGCATGTTGTAAATTGTACCACAAACCAAAATCAAAATCATTATATTCTAATATTTTTTTGGCATTTTGGCGATTTTTTTTTTCAGTACAAAAATATCAGATCTTTTAAGATAATAATTAAATAGACAAAGCACAATCATGATCCTCTAACTCTCTATTATTATATATTTTTTGACACTGTTTTTATTACAAGTCACTGACAGATTTATTTTGGGTATTTCAAAGTACATGCTTTTCTACAAAAAAAAAATTTCTTAAAGTCAGAATTGAACAATTGTACCATGTTGTGATCAATATAATCATGATTGGCTGTGGAGTAAAGTTACTACAGATTAAATTGTTTACTTCAAGTTAAGATAGATTGAATTCATCAGTGGACCATGTTTGGTTGTGGAGTAAGAGATAGAGTAAACCCCTTACTCCACGCTTAGGGAGCCAAACAATGAGTAAAATAGGAGTAAGATGGAGTAAAGAGTGAGTTAATCGGAAGTAAGTTATTCCATCTCTCCGAGTGGATTAACTTACTCCACCCATATGGCTCATTATCATAGACACGAGTGCATTTTCCAACATCTTACTCCTTCATATGAATTAATTTAATCCACGACTTAAACTATCAAATAAAATGTAAAATATGAGGAGTAAGGTGAAGTAAGCAATTTAATTCTCAATTAACTTTACTCCATAGCCAAACATGACCGTTTGGTTGGAGCTTTGTGGAGTAAGTTGATGAAGAGATAAAGAATTAGAAGTCGAATGTTACTCTAACCGCGGGACCTACAGATAGAGTAAACTACTCCACCTAGAGAGGTGAAGTAACTTACGCCAGATTAACTCAAATATTACTCCATCTTACTCCTTAAAATTAACTTCACTACTTACTCCACAACCAAACATGACTTATATCATGTTATATGGCACTCTCTACAATTTTTGCACATTAATATTTACTCTAATTAAATTCTCCTACAAAATAATCCTTAAAATAATAGAGTAGAACTAGGGTGTGATGTGCTCACCAAACTCTTTGGTGAGCTTAACTCCATAATCTATCAAATTCACTTCAAATGAGATGAATCCAAACCGTTGAAACCGATCTACTTCACAAGTGATGCGTGTACATGCAAAATTTTGAATTTTTTGAATTCATTTAGTCTAAAGTCAAGTGGTCAAAATTGATGAAAAATGAATGATCCAAAATGAAGTTTAGAAGTTATTTTAATGCGTTCATTTTTCATCAATTTTGACCACTTGACTTTGTACTAAATAAATTTGAAACATTCAAAATTTTGAATGTACGCACATCACTCATGAAGTACATCGGTTTCAACGGTTTTGATTCATCTCGTTTGAAGTGAATACGATAGATTATGGAGTTATGCTCACCAAAGAGTTTGGTGAGCACATCACACCCTAATTCTACTCAAAAGAATATATATCATGGTATGGAGATTTGATCTTTGAACTACTTACTAATACAATTTTTTTCGTGTGAGAGGATTGTAAATTTGAAATTCAGATGAAGAGTATTTTATAAATCTTTTAAAATGAGATATTTGCTCTTCATATTTATTTTAAAAAATAAATAGTTTGATAGTTATGAACAACAACACAAATTTTTTATCTCAAAGATGAAAACTGGACCAACTTTTTCTTATAAAAATAATTTAACTATCAAAATATTTTCATTAAAATTTGGTAGGGTAAATGCGGTTTAGTTGGGTTGAGTAAGTTTAGTTTGAAAGCATTACCATATATTGCATGCACTCAATTAATGTGTTCATTTTTCTATTCTCTTCAGGAGCTAGTTGACTTTATAATTTATATCATTCATTAATTATATGTCAAATTTCAACCCCTACAGTACATCTGACATCTGAGCCTGAGCACAGTACATAAAATAATATCTTTGACCATCAAAGTCAAGGGATTCAAAACCAAGTTTTGAGGTGAAACCATGGTATGACAACTCAAACCTTGGTTTTGTTTTCTTGAAAAATGAGCTCTTGTTTAGTCTATTTAAACCTCCAAATTAATGTGGTATGCAAAACAATTTCATATAAGTTATGAGAGGCACAAAAATATGGAATAGACTTTGCTGTTTTTCTCTAAGAAAAGCAAGGTTCTACTTTTCCGATTCCAACAATTCAAATTCGTTGAGATTTGTGCATGAAAAAATTACTTTTTGGGAATTAATTAATGCTCTTCCATTTTTTGTATAATTCTTTTGAAGCACTGGAGTTGGCATTCTAGTTTTGATTTTTTTTTTTTCATAATTTTGTTGATCGGCTAAATGTGGTTAGCGGCGCTGCAATTTTAGTAATATATATAGAGTAGGGATCGGATTATACCTTTTTTTTTACACACTTTGACACCTACCATTTTCAAAGTCCAAATAGTCGATCCAAACCGTTCAACATGATGGATATATTAAAATGTGCTTGGAGATCAAATTTTACATTTTTTTGAATTTTTTTACTATTTATTAAGATAGTTACAAAATTGTTGTTTTCAGACCATTGAAAAATAACAATTTTGTAACCATCTTAATAAATAGTAAAAAATTCAAAAAAATGTAAAATCTGATCTCCAAGCACATTTTAATACGGTGATCATGTTGAACGGTTCGGATCGGCTATTTGGATTTTGAAATCGCAAAATTGGCTTATAAAAAAAATAATGTCAAGATGTGTCAAAAAAAGGATGTAATTGGATCCCTCCTCATATATATATATATATAGAGTAGAGCTAAGGTGCTCTTAAGCTCACCAAGCTTTCCGTGAGCTTAACTCAAAAACCTATCAATCCGACTTCAAACGACATTTTCAAACCGTTAGATGTTCAATCTATATTAAAATGTGCTTGGAGACCAAATTTTACATTTTTGGAATTTTTTTACTATTTATTAAGCCGGTTTGAAAACCGCTGTTTTTATTAAAAATCTGCACCATTAGAAAACAATGGTTTTCAAACCGGCTTAATAAATAGTAAAAAAATTCCAAAAATGTAAAATTTGTTCTCCAAGCCATTTTAATATAGATTGAACATCTAACGGTTTGGAAATGTCGTTTGAAGTCAGATTGATAGGTTTTTGAGTTAAGCTCACGGAAAGCTTAGTGAGCTTAAGAGCACCTTAGCTCTACTCATATATATATATATGAGAGATCTAGTTACCACAATTATTTTCTACATTTTCAAAGTCCAAATTGTCGATTCAAACCGTTCAACAAGATCTCCACAATAAAATGTGCTTTCAGATCAAATTTTACATTTTTTGAATTTTTGTACTATTTATTAAGATGAGTACAAAAACTAGTCAAATTTCAGACCATTGAATTTTGTACCCATCTTAATAAATAGTAAAAAAAAATTCAAAAAATGTAAAATGTGATTTAGAAGCACATTTTATTGTGGAGATCATGTTGAACGGTTTGAATCGACGATTTGGACTTTGAAAATATAGAAAATAGTTGTGGTAACTTTGTTGTAACTAAAAATTGTGAAAATCGGATCCCTCCTATCTATGTGTGTGCACTCATCAATGTGACATACATGTTTTTTTAAAGTAAAATTATAAACATTATTGTCATCTTGTCAACTATATCATGTGAAAAATTGTCAAAACATGACAAGTTGGATGACAAAAATCTTAGCAAAGCCGGTCCAAGATGCCCCAGCATGTAAAACACATGTCTAAGATTAGAGTCTCCAACTTGTACCATTGTCATGCTATATGATTGTCTAATTGTTAATTCCTCTTGAAATTTGGTTTTTTAAAAGAGACATCAAGAAGTTAGCTTAATTTCCTCTTAATTTTGTGTATTTACAGTAACAGAATTTTGATTATTTGTATTAAGTAACATAAATTCTTTGTGTGGAAGATTGCAGGTTCAAAACTTAAATAAAGAGTCATTTTTATTTTAAAATAATAGTTAAATAGCTATGCATCATAACACAAATCTTTATCTCAGAAATAAAAACTCAACCCTCAATTTTTCTCAAAAAATATTATGGCCAAAATATTTTGATTAACTTTTCTTATAACAAATAGTTTAACCATCTAGATATTTTCATTCAAATTGGGTATGTAAATGCTGTTTAGTTGAGTTGAGGAAGTTTTGTTTAAAATCATTATTAATAAATTAAGTGCATGCACTCATCAATGTGTTCATTTTTCTATTCTCTTCAGAAGCTATTTGACTTTATAATTTGAGTAGAACTAAGGTGCTCTTAAGCTCACCAAGTCCTTTGTGAGCTCAACTCAAAAACCTATCGGATTGACTTCAAACGACATTTCCAAACCGTTAGATGTTCAATCTATATTAAAATGTGCTGGGAGACCAAATTTTACATTTTTTGAAATTTTTTTACTATTTATTAAGATTGTTTGAAAACCGCTGTTTTTATTAAAATTCTGCACCATTGGAAAACAGCGATTTTCAAACCATCTTAATAAATAATAAAAAAATTCCAAAAAATGTAAAATTTGGTCTCCAAGCACATTTTAATATAGATTGAACATCTAACGGTTTGAAAATATCGTTTGAAGTCAATCCGATAGGTTTTTGAGTTAAGCTCACAAAGGACTTGGTGAGAGAGCACCTTAGTTCTACTCTTATAATTTATATCATTCATTAATTATATGTCAAATTTCAACCTCCACAGTACATCTGACATCTGAGCCTGAGCACAGTACATAAAAATAATATCTTTGACCATAAAAGTCAAGGGATTCAAAACCAAGTTTTGAGGTGAAACCATGGTATGACAACTCAAACCTTGGTTTTGTTTTCTTGAAAAATGAGCTCTTGTTTAGTCTATTTAAACCTCCAAATTAATGTGGTATGCAAAAAAAAAAAATTCATATTAGCAATCTGTAAATTGATGATGAAACTAATTTATTTAAAAAGAAAAAGAAAAGACTTAATTGATAAGAATTTCTCTTAACAATATTTTATATATAGAGAAAAAAATTTATTCACTTTAATTAATTAAAAAGTAATCTACAGCAATTCATAATTATTAATAGATATTTTCATAATCATTTTGGTATATTATCTGTAGTTTGATAAAATAAATTTACTAAAAAAGAAATCAAATCAAATTATCACATCAGAAAAAAAACAACTCTTTTTTTTTCCATGTTTACTTAAAAAAATGCAAAATTATTGATATGACTTCATCTTATTAATTTTTAAAAGAAAATACAAAATATGGTGCTGATAAAGGCTAATTACAGTCAGCTTAGCTAATTAAGTTAGAAAGTTGACTTTTTTTTTTCTTTTTTTTTATGTGGTTGAATAGGGAATCTTAATCATGTTATCTTTGAGATCACTACTCAAAATAAACTAAATTTGGACTTAAATGCACTGGCAAGAAATCTTAGTCAAATACTTAACAAATAATATATAAATTTAATATCACAGAGTAGTTCAAGTACATTGCATCTTTCTCATTACTTCTCTATATAAAAGCACCAATCCCACCCCCAACAGAAACCATCTCAATTTCAATCAAAACCACCCACAAACTATCTCAATTTCAGTTCTTCCTATTTTGATTAAAACAACTCAAATTTGAAATTTGATTTCAAATATGAAGCTAGGAGGTCAGGAGAAGCAAAGAAAAGGAGCAACTAGAGCTCTGATGAGAGAACAGAGGGCAAAGCTTTACATTATTCGACGGTGTGTCGTCATGCTTCTCTGCTGGCACGACTGATTCGCTATGAAAATATACAACATAATTTCCTTTTCATTTCTTTTTAATTTTTTTTCCCTGTCAAAATGCTTATAAAGCATTGTGGAAGAATGAGAGATTGTATAGTACTAACCTAGATAGTTTTGTTTTCCTTTCTGAGAAAGTATGATATTCATTTGTTTATTTGTTTGGGATGCTATATATGATATATAACAATTTTGAAATTATATGTTTAGTTGCATTTGCCAACTAAATGCTTTAAAGAATCAGATTGGGTACATTCTTGTTTTTATTTTATGCTTCTCAACAGGAATACTAACTTTACCAGTTGGAATTTAGGTTCCAGAAACATACAATTTTTCTGTTAAAAAATCGGTTCAGTCAAAATAATATACTAAAATATGTCTTTAATTTCCTCACAAATGATCCCATCAGCTCAAAAAATGTTCATAGACATATGGTTTTCATGCAATTTAAGTATATTGTTGGACATTTCATCAAAAGCCATTAGATGTATACACCTACACCATAATAAATTTGAAGTCACTTAACGAACAGTAAAATTTACATTAAATTTTATCATTTTCATGTGTAAGATATTAGATATCTATATATTATAGACAAGGTTCTAAATAGCGTTTATAGCATCATAGCGGGAAGGCTGCAAAAAAAGTTATAGCGAATAACATTCCTATAGCGGAAACTATACCGCATAGCGTTTTTTTTTTTTTTTTACATTCCGTATATTCAATATTTATACTAAATATCAACATTATCTAAAGTCTCATAGAACAATAAATAACACCAAAGTAATTAAGAAATTATAATATTCATATTGAACTCGTACAAAGTCCAAATTGTGGTTCAAAATATTCATAGTAATATAAAAAAACTATCAATTTTTCCTATTAAAAATATCTTAAGCATCATGATTCATGACATAATCTATTTTTTTTCTATTCAAATTTATATTTCTATTCTCAATTTCAAATTGATTTATCTGTAGCAAGTAGCAACAAATTCAATTTCGATTTAGGCTTTTTTGAGTCTTTATTTAAAACCCATATTGTATAGCGTACGCTATTTGCGCTACGCACTATGTGCTATAGCGGCCGTAGCTCAATTAGCACATTTTGATGTCATAACGTTTGGGGTTCAAAAACACTATAGCAGCGCTATTTAGAACACTGATTACAGATCACATTCTAAACATTGGATTTTGAAATTAGAATTTATTTTTTTATACAAACCAAACTATTGTCAATGAATCCCAACTCTTTAATGAATTAATGCTTTATACAAACTAAAATCTTAATTTTTTGCAAGAAACATTTTTCAAACAACATCAAATATATTTATTTTAGTGTAAAGCTGACATGTACTCTTTTCTTCAAGCTATTCCTCTAACTGAATCAGCCTCCCTGAAATGAGCTTCCTATTAAATCAAAACAAAACTAAACATTAAAACTTAGCTCCAATACTCATTTTGAAGTGAGGCTATGGTACTATGCATAGCGCTGATTGGTATGTACTACGGATCAATATTTTCGTTTTCAGAGACCAAATAATCGATCTGAACTGTTCAACATTATCTCCGTATGAAAAACGTATATGAAGACTAAATTTTACATTTTTTATATTTTTTTACTATTTTTTTAGATAGGTAGAAAATCACTTGAGCTAAAGATTCTAGACCATTTAAAAGTAGTTATTTTCTACCCATCTAAAAATAGTAAAAAAAAGTTATAAAAAAATGTAAAATTTAGTCTTCAAATACATTTTCATATGGAGATCATGTTGAACTGTTCAGATCGATTATTTGGTCTCTAAAAACGAAAATATTGATCCGTAGTACTGACCAATCAGCGCTATGCATAGTACCATAGCCTCACTCTTCATTTTGTAGTAACAACAGTGTGGAGAACAATTCAACATGGCCAAAAGATGTAAATTATCTAGATCAAAATAATTAGAAGGCTAGAACTAAATATTAAAGAACACTAAATAGAATTAACAAAAAAAAAATAGACAAAACCTTGGAGGCGGCATTGTCTCATCTGATAAAATCCTCTCAAGTCTCTCTTCAAATGGAGTAGCATGCCACTTTACCTGTTGATCCTGGTATATTTTAAAAATATAAGGTCTCTAGCCGTGACAAGGAAAATAGTATACATTGAAATTGAAATCCAAGATATGCTTATTTCCGAGAAATTTTTAATTAATAGAAATTATTATTAAATAATAAAGGAAAACAGAAAGAGTTTTCGAGTTTTTCAATGGCACAGATGGATCCGAGAAAAAATTTCAGTTCCAAAAGAGCCAAATTTTATTTTTATTGCAAACGGGATTCTCTGTGGCCATTGGATTGTTAAGATATGGGCATCAGAAAAAAAAAAACTTCAGATCTGAAACAAAAATTTCAGCTCCAACCATAAAAAATCCAAGGTACTGTTGGATTAACTTATCATCAAATTGGAAATAAAAAAAAATACATAAGCTTTTTGGTTCCCTATATTATTTAATGGTAATTTCTAGAAATTAAATATTCTCCTTAATTTCAGCATACATACTTGCTGTACCAGGCTGTACCAGATAAGTCTGGTACCAACTGATCGCTGTGGAAAGTGGTGTACGTACTGGTACCAAGTACCAACCTCATCCATATGGTATTAAAACCAATCACATGAAATTACATACTAATCATTCTACAACATATGTTCATACAAATAATAGTAATATACCTCCTTATACTTGGTCGTGGTATTTGGAATTCCATTCGGCTGCTGTGAAAGGTCTGAAACCACAAATTTAGGAGTATACTCGTAACACTTCTTGGTACGATTAGAGAACTCTCCAGCCACCTCATTTTTCTTCTCTAATTCAACCAACTTGACAACACTGGAGACCTCCATTTCACCATCCAGAGTCATTGCAACCCGGTATGGTGAATTCGGATCCAAAATCGGAGCTCCTATGTCATTTCTGACCTCGGTCTGATCCAATTTGCAAGCTCTCGTCTTTTCAGAACTATTAGATTATAAAAAAGATCAATTCAAATCTTTTTTCTCTCTCCAACTGCTGTACCAGTACCACTTATTATCTTCTCACATTTACAAATTAAACCAAAATTTCACAATATTGCAAATTAGGGTTTTATGTACCGTTTAAGGTATTTACATAACACTAACAAAAATGTAATTCAAATTAGAATTTGTTCCTAAGTTATGTGTGAACATTGAGAACCTGATCTGTATATGTATTTTGGCAATTTTGTACCTTGCAGTCCCAGGAGTGCTATGACGAGAAGTTGAGTTTTCTTTGCCTAGACTTGGTGTACTCATTATTGCTTGGTCAGGGCTGTTTTCTTGCTCACAATGTGCCACCAACTGGATCTTCTTATTGGATGGATTCTGAGCGGACTTTGAAGACTGATCTGACCCGTTAAGCTCTTGAAAAACTATCTTTTTGTTCAATTGAAAATTTTCCATTGCGGTTTTATGTATCTCATCACATGACTTCAATTGCTTGGCCTATTTTACAAAAAATATGATAACTATTTTTGTATACTTTATTTTTAATATGACAATGGAACCTAATACCAGTATAACAGAAATGCATTGGTTTGTTGTTACTGGTGAAAGATAGCCTTTATTTTGATACTTTTGCCTGGCTAGGGAATATGTTCATCACAAGCACATTAATCAGATTTCACAAAACTTATAATAAAAAAATGAAAACAAAACCAGAGTTCTCTAAATATTTTACCCACTAAAACTACTTTAATCCAAAAGTATTGAATAGAAATTATACATTTTCACCATTATGGAAAATTGAACTCCAAATCACTTGCATTAATAAATCCGATTTAGCTATAATTCCCTAATCAAAATGTTCCTCAGAAAATAAAATTCTAGTTAAAAAGACATACCTCTTGTGTAAGCTTCTCCTCCGAGATTTGTAGATCGCCGACCTTCTCCTCTATATCAGAATCAAATTAATAAACAAAAATATTTTTGTTGGGTCCATTAATTATTAGAAAAGGATCATTGCTACAAATTTTGAAATATGTTTTCAGAGAAAAGATTTCACCTTTTTCTGTTTCTCCATTGAGAGAAAGAGAACCAATCTCCTTCTCTACAACAAATTGCTTCCCTAAACTCTCCTCCTGCAATAGAAGTATAACAAAATTTATTGTTTACCAGTTTACATCTTTGCTTATCACGAAATACCAACAAATCAAGAAGAAATGAAATCAAAGAAAAGCTAACCAGGTCATGGTAAGAATCCGAATTAGAGCATCTCCGCTCTCGATCCTTACTTCGAAAGCATGAGACGAAACACCCCATGAAAGCTAAGAACTGAGAGAACGAAACCTAAACCCAAAACCCTAACAAGTTTTTACCCTGAAATTCACACATCCGTTATTGCACAAAACCAGGAACGAATCATCAATCGGGACGAACTTGCTTAAATCTAGTCTGAAGTGTTTTGGAATTCGTATCCTCTGCATTAACTTAAATTTTGAGTTAATGAATAATGAATCAGAACGTCCGATCCGTGTTGGCACGAATATTAAAGAGGCCCCGTGCATTCCATTTTAGGCCGGATTGATCCGGATCCTGATCGGACGTTCCGGATGCATTAACTCAAACTTTGAGCAAATGCAGAGGATGCCCATTCAGTGTTTTGGGAGAGGCCGAGATATGAATTGGGTTTTGTCTATAGCCTTTTGGACAAATTTTATACAAATCAGGATCCAAACCGTCCGATATGCATTAAAAATCGTGTGTACGATTTATAACTTCATAGATTTAAATTTGATATTGATCGGACGGTTTGTATCCGACTTTGGATATGTCTTTGTCCAAAGCGCTTTGGACAAAAACTCACCCGGTGAGGTGAGAGAGGGGGTGGGGACCGACTGGCTTTAATTTGAAATTAGAACCCAACCGGACTCGGCGGTTTTTTTTTATTTTTGATTCAAAGCAGGCGTTTGTGCGTAAGATTGTGTAAAGTTATTAACCGACCTAGTTTTATTTCATGCAGCGCATTATCCAGAGAGTAAGAATGAAAAGTATATGACTTTTGCGCTGCATTAATCCAAATAAGCTCTGTCAATATGTTTACATGTAAGATTGAGGAATGAACCGGATTAATATGGAATTTCTGGAAATTAGTCAATTAGACCGTTAGAAGATCTTTATCATTGAGCCCGCTCTCTCTAAAACACTTTAATATCTCCAAATTCAACGGTCCAGATTTTTTCTTTTTATTTGACTAGATCAGACCCGTACATTGTTTCTGACATAAAAAAAATATTTTCGAGTGGTGAATATTATCACTTTCGCCGAAATTTTTTTAGTTACCACAGTAAAAAATATAAATTAAATGATTACCATCCAGTCCAAGCTTTTTTCAATTCTACCACCCACGCAGATCCAATTTGAGCACCAAAATGGGTTGGTGCACCAACTAGTGCGCAGATTGAGTTAGAGCACCAACTGTTCCTAAATTTTACTGCTCTTCAGTGCGTTTCACTCCGTTTGAGCACCAATTTGGTCCGCTCATCACCCCAATTTGGTGCGCGAACTGGGTCCGCGTGGATAGTGGGATTGAAAATAGCTTGGACTGGGTGGTAATCATTTAATTTCTATTTTTCTGTGGTAACTAAAAAAATTTCGATCACTTTTGTTGTTTTTTAATCTTAATGTTTCTTTTTTAATATATTTTTTTATTTTTACAATTCAAATAATAGTTTTTAGTTTTCAAGGGCAGAAAAGTAATTTTTAAGAATAAATCAATGGAATAGCGAGGTTAACAAAATAGCGGAATAGTAAACTAACCCCTGCTAACCAAGAATTCAGAACAACTACTTTTTCATTCAAACACGGAATAGCAATATACATTTTCACTAATTTAAATTTTTGCTATTCCTTCGCCCATCCAAACGCGCAAATGCTCTGATATAATTCAAAATTTTCAAATTGAAGTAATATCAACTTCTATGTAATTATATATTTTTTTTTACAACATGTCACGTTATTTTTAGTGTTTTTTTAATCAATTTATGGTTTATTTAATATTCAAAAGATCAAAATTGATAACTTATTTTTAAAATATTATTAACAATTTGCAAAGAAAGCTTATTGTACTAATTCGAACATATACTTAATGCATTTACTGACACAACAAAACTACCTACAAATAGTCTTCATAAATTATGTTTGAACATTAGTGATTTTAAAATTTGTTGAATTAATTTATTTGTGTAAAAAAACATTTAAAAATGTTTTGGGAAGAAAGCTTTTAGTCAGTTAATTGAAAAACTGCAATAGTTCTACTCGATAAAAAACTTTTGTTTATAGCACAATAAATGGATTTTTATTTATTTATTAAGAAATAAACAAATCCATTTAAATAAAACAAGCATCTTCGAGTGCGGGATTTCTGAAAAATAGCTCATGCCATGAATCCATGAACCTGAAATCTAAACTCTACAGCCTCTATTATGGTGGAGCTATTTTTCAGAATTTTCATATCAAAAGTGCTTGTTTCGTTTAAATGAATTTCGTTTAAAAATTCCGAATAATGTGTAACTCAATTAAAGGAAGAATATTTGTTCATTGTCAAAATCAACAAAGTAGCGAATCTTTACGTTTCATGATTGTAATTATAAAAATAATATATGTTCAAAATGTTCTATTTGAATAGAGAAAATCTCCTTGAAATATACAACTTTCTCGTTAAAAAAAACCGACGGTATAAAAAGAATATATATATATATATATATATATATATATATAGAGAGAGAATGGCTAATATCAAAACGTTTGTTCCTGGGCTCAGGAACAAACGGTTCCGTTCTCCAATTTCTGAAGTTCAAACAACAAATCCAAACCATTAGATGTTCAATCTATATTAAAATGTGTTTGGAGACCAAATTTTACATTTTTTGAAATTTTTTTACTATTTATTAAGCTAGTTTGAAAACCGCTGTTTTTATGAAATTTCTGCAGCATTGAAAAACAGCGGTTTTCAAACTAGCTTAATAAATAGTAAAAAAATTCCAAAAAATGTAAAAAAATTTCTCCAAGCACATTTTAATATAGATTGAACATTTAACGGTTTGGATTTGTTGTTTGAACTTCGGAAATTGGAGAACGGAACCGTTTGTTCCTGAGCCCAGGAACAAACGTTTTGATATTAGCCATTCTATATATATATATATATATATATATATATATATATATATATATATATAGAGAGAGAGAGAGAGAGAGAGTGGCTAAGCTACAAACGTTTGCACCAAGGCTTTGGTGCAAACGATTTGTTTTCGGATTTTCGAATTCCAAACGGTCGATCCGAACCGTTCAAGTTGTTCTCCATATTGAAATGTGCTTGGAGACCAAATTTTACATTTTTTGAAATTTTTTACTATTTATTAAGCCACTTTGAAAGTTGCTGATCACACGGTCCAGAATTTGATTGCACTGTTTTTACTGTTCACCCGAATCAGCAACTTTCAAAGTGGCTTAATAAATAGTAAAAAAATTCCAAAAAAAATGTGAAATTTGGTCTCCAATCACATTTTAATATGGATTAAATATCTAACGGTTTGGATTGACCGTTTGGACGTTGCAAATAGGAGAACCAAAACGTTTGCACCAAGGACTTGGTGCAAACGTTTTGAGCTTAGCCACTCTCTCTCTCTCTCTATATATATATGAGGAGGGATCCAATTACACATTTTTTGGTGACACATCATGACACCGTTTTTTTTATAGGTCAATTTTGCGATTTCAAAATCCAAACAGTCAATCCGAACCATTCAACATGATCACCATATTAAAATGTGCTTGGAGATCAAATTTTACATTTTTTTGAATTTTTTTACTATTTATTAAGATGGTTACAAAAATGCTGTTTTTCAATGGTCTGAAAACAACAATTAATAAATAGTAAAAAAATTCAAAAAAATGTAAAATTTGATCTCCAAGCACATTTTAATATATCCATCATGTTGAACGGTTTGGATCGACTATTTGGACTTTGAAAATGGTAGGTGTCAAAGTGTGTCACCAAAAAAAATGTAATTGGATCCCTCCTCTCTCTCTATATATATATATTAATAATTCTTGTGCGAAATCTATAATCTAAATTCTACATACGATGATAAAAATCAAAAGTATACCAAAAAATGATAAGAGGTTTCTATCTAGTCAAAACTCATGCATACAACTTTCTCGTTAAAAGCACGTGACACACATATAGCCAAAATTGTGCTTATTGCATGATGAATACATGCTTAAGTTATGAGTTCTACATTCAGCTATATAACCAAATAATTTTAAAATATATCTAGCACATATAATATGCATTAGAAAACAATTAGTAACAATTAAGATATTAGAGAATAATCAATAAAAACGAGATTGTAAAAGTTATACTCCGGAGAGATATGCTCAATTTGTAATTTGTTTTGTATACAAACTATGATGAGTAGTAATAAGTTTTTCGAATAATATTTGTATTATATTTGAAATATTTTTAATAATGAAAATTATTTTCTAGCTATATATGTCTCTATATAATGTGTTGGAATATAATTATTTAGATTTTGATTTATGGTACAATTCACAACTTGCTAAGATCTAAGGCTAAGAGAATTCTCTGGTGCAAAATCTAAGCATAGCAAATTTTCTAAGATTATCATTTTACATGCACAAAAGATGCTATAATACAAAAGAAAAAAAATATAACAAAGATCGACAACAAGTGTCGGTCCCACTTATTTTATAAATTTTGAAAAAAAAACTTTTTAATATCTTTGGTAATATTGATTAAGAAATATAAATAATTGAGAAGTAGTCTTTGATCTAACTAGACTTTTATTTTTTTTCTAAAAAGAAAATAGAAAATAAGTATAAATAATTAAAAATGTTGCTTCGATAGAAATTATGAATCCAACCTTCAACCTCTTAGAAATATTTTTCTTAGTTTGATTCTATCTAGTTAAAACTCATGCATATAAATTTTTTTCGTTAAAAAACCGGCGGTAAAAATGGCATACGAATTATTTTTTATTAATTTTTATGCTAAATAAAAAATTCTAAATTCTAAATATGACGATAAAAAATAAAAGTATACCAAAAGTAATAGGAGTGTTTCTATATAGTCAAATTTTATGCATACAACTTTCTCATTAAAAGTGTGTGACACATATATGGCCAAATTGTATTTGTTGCATGATGAATACATGCTTAAGTTATGAGTTCCCCATTCAGCTATATATATATAACCAAATAATATTAAAATAGCCAACACATATTACATGTATTAGAAAATAATTACTAACATTTAAGATATTAGAGAATAATTAAAGAAAATGAGATTGTAAATTACAATCTTTTTTATCATGAACATGCAATAGAGATTTTCATATTTGTAACTAAAACACCAACTTACAAGAATAAAATTAAAAATTAGCAATTAAATGAATCACATTTCTGACTACATATGTTTTTAAATATCATTTAAGAATAATATTATGTTCTAAAATATAATTGAAAATATCATTTCACATAAATGCAATGCATATACGGACACAACAAAACTAAACACCTATAAATAGTCTTAATAAATTATGTTTGAACATTAGTGATTTTATTGAATTGATTTATTTATTTAATCAAAAAACATTTAAAAATGTTTTGTGAAATTGGCTTTTAGTCAGTTAAAAAAATACAATAGTGATACTCTATAAAAACTTTTTGTTTATAGCAAAATAAATGTGTAGCTCAATTAACGGCAGAATATATGCCCATTGTCAAAACCAACAAAGTAACAAACCTTTTTGTTTCATGAATTATTGAAAAAATATATGTTAAAAAAAAAAATTTGAATAGAGAAAATAATCTAATCACTGTAAAAGTTAATACTCCCTTGTAAAACACTATGAGAGTAGTAATAAGCTTTTTGAATAATATTTGTATTATATTTGAATTTTTTTTTTTGAATAATTAAAATTATTTTGTAGCTATATCTCTAAATAATTCTATCTAGTCAAAACTCATGCATATAACTTTTTCGTTAAAAACCGATGGTAAAAAGAGTATATATTTCTTTTTCTTGTGCGAAATCTAAAATTCTAAATTCTAAATACGACAATAAAAAAAAAAAAGTATACTGAAAGTGACAGAAGGGTTTTTATCTGGTCAAAACTCATGCATACAAATTTCTCATTAAAAAGCACGTGACACACATATAGCCATATTGTGCTGGATTCGACTCGACTCTGCTGCTTTTCTCAGAGAAAAATAGAGTTATGCTTTTCCGATCTCAACTATTCAAAATTTTTCATTTGCGTATCTCGATAAAAATCTTTTTCATGCACAAATCTCTTAGAGAAAAGTAGAGTTATGCTTTTCCGATCTCAACCATTCAAAATTTTTCATTTGCGTATATCGATAAAAAAAAATTTCATGCACAAATCTCAACGAATTTGAATGATTGGAATTAGAAAAGCAAAATTTTATTTTTCTCTAAGAAAAACATCAGAGTCCGTTCCTATTGTGCTTGTTGCATGATGAATACATGCTTAAAGTTATGAGTTCCAAATTCAGCTTATATAACCAAATAATATTAAAATAGCCAACACATTACATGTATTAGAAAACAATTACTAATATTTAAGATATTAGAGAATAATGAATAAAAAAGATATTGTAAATTACAATCTCTTTTATTATGACTAGGGATTTTTGTATTTGTAACTAAAACACACACTTGCAAAGATGGAGTTGAAACAAAACAATCAAGTGATGCACATTTCTGACTACATAAGTTTTAAAATATTATTTGAGAATAATATTTTTAGGATATAATAAAAATAATAGAAGATGAAAAAGTAAATTTCACTTATAAGTCAAATTGGGTATTTTTTGTAGATAATAATTGTATCAAAATATTTGACATTCATATTTATATATATATATAATGCAGTATATTACTTTCCATCTATTAGTAAAGTAAATTGACAAAAAAAAAAAATTTCTTAAATAAGAAATAAATTTTAGTAAATTTCAAAATTTACTGGTATTTACTGGTACAGGTGGGTTACTGGTATTTACTGTTCCTTAGCTGATAACACCGTACACTAATACAAACAACCAAAATTTAAATCACAAATGATAACATTACGTAAATCGACAAAATTAAATATGGTTTTACAATTAGCACATTGCCGATTGACAATAAGTGAATGCATTTTTTTTATTGTACAATTTAACTACATTATTAGATCATCAATAAAAGGAACATCAAATGGAAGTTTAATGAAACCAGATGCAACAGCCAGAACAAGTAACCATAAAGGTAATATCTTTATGAATAGCTCCAAAACAAATCTATGCACTGCAACAACAAAAAAAATTTTATTATAAATTTGATTACTTTGTAATTAATAAGGAAAAAATCAACTTTTCAGAAATTGTTCTGTTAAGTGTTTAGGTAATTTCTATTTGCATGATATGCACTCTCTGTACCAGAATATTGCATACTAGGCCACTATTGTACCGGTCCATATCAGTTCGATCTTCACTCTAGCAGTGCACGGAGAATGTACTGGTACCAGTATATGCCTCCATCAGACGAAAACTTCTTAAACCTAAAACACGCCTCCATTCCCCATCTGGTACCAGTATATACCAAGTATTTCTCAGTAACTTTCCCAGATATACCCTCAAACAAAAGTGCCAGTACCAACTACTCTACTACCTAGCACCAGGTCCAAATTGGCTTTGACAGCACAATAAATTTCAACATTTGACAACTTCAGAACAGTAACAAAAAAAAAAAAAAAATTTATGTCAAAGTATCAATCATAATCTGTGCGTTTCAGGTTCAGTATGTTAAGGGTAAATTTTTTGACAGTGTAGTTTTGGCTTCATGCAATGCACGAACCATATGCAGCACTGTTTCGATTCTACATTCCGTGCACTGCACGAAGCCAAAACTACTCTAGTAAAATGTTTACCAGTATGTTAAAAAAACAATTCATTGAAACAATCTTTCATACCACTAGCAGTGTGCGCCTCAGCATGGTCAGTAAACTTCTCAGCAACCTTTCTGATAGCTCTCTCGGTGGACCCCTCTCGACCAATCGGAGACGACTCGATCAAATCCATGAAGGCAGAGTTGAGATCAGAAGGGGATTTCACATTAGCATCAGGTTGGATACCGATTGCCCGTTCTATGTCTGAAATCGACGGCTGAGATTTGTTGGATTGGAATGGAACCATGCGAATTGGTTTTGGTTTTGCGGAGGAGGCGGTGATAATTGTTGTGCTTCTTGGTTTGATCAACTGAGAAATGGTGAAAGCCATGATATCTCTGTTTTTGGTTTTGTTTTGTGAAGGATCTTTTTTCTCTCTGTTTGTTTTGAGCCTTCTAAAGGATAAAGATATTGACAGAGTATAATTTGCTTCTTGCAGCGTTCTATTCACATGGATCACAGTTTTGGCTCAGTTGTCTGTGCTCTGCAAGTAGCAAAAACTAATCTGTTAATATATGTACTCCTATTCAAGCGCCAGTGGAAGTTGACTATGGACCAATGGGTCATGGATAGGGTGCTCAGTTCATATGTGGTCAATTTTGTACAGGTCGTCCGTGTGGTATTTTATTGTCACTGAGAGTGAGAGGATGTTTAACTATAGCTGAGCCCTTTCAAAAATGGGTTGCTCCGCACTTTACTACAGGGAGTGTGTAACAGGAGATCTCTAACTGTGGATTGAAGGGGGAGTCAACAACTAGTCAACTAAAGAGATATTTTACAGCACGATCAGGCGTGATACCAATAGCCCGTTCGATCTCTGAAATGGACGGCTGAGATTTATTGGATTGGAATTGAACGCCATCTAATCTCTCTTTTGGTTTTGTTTTGTCAAGGTTTTTCTTCTCCCTGTTTGTTTTAAGCGATTGAAGGGGTAAAGATTTTAACAGAGAAGTTTTAACTTCATGCAGCGCAAGAACCATATGCACTGTTGTAGTTTATGCGCTGCATTAAGTCAAAACTACTCTGTTAAAAATCTTTACCCGATTCAAGCGCCACTGCGCCAGTGGAAGTGGACGAAGAGGTTATGGATAGGGTGGTCAGTTCATATGTGATCAAGTTTTGTATGAACGTCTGTGTGGTAATTTCCTGTTTTTGGGAGGATGTCGTTGCCCCACAGACAACTACAGAGAATACGGCACGTGAGATCTCTAACTACGGATATTTCTTGAACTCGCGGCGGAGGTGGCGATGATGCTCAGTTCATATGTGGTGAAGTCTTGTACGTTCATCTGTGTGGTATTTTCCTGTATTGAAAGCAATAATAGAGAAGATGTTTAAATTAATAGTAACACTACACAACTCGTGTTTTATTTGTGTTTAATTCGCGTTTTTTTTTTTTTTGATGTTTCCTACCCGAACACCGAATAAAACGCAAAAAATGTAATATATGTTTTATTCGCGAATAAAACGCTAATCACGAATGTGTACCGAATCATTCCCGAATTATATCCGAATTATTCCCGAATTACGAATTTTTGACCCCGCCAAACCGAACCCGAACAATTCATTTGTCACTATTTAAATACAGTTGAGCCCTTACTAAAATGGGTTGCTCCGTAGTCAACTACAGGTAGTGTGTAACAGGAGATCTCTAACTATAGATTGAAGGGGTGGGTGAACTTGTATAAAATAATTTTCTACAAGTGAAATAACATGACATGCATGCATTGCTACTAAATAAATTTTGAATGGACATTTTATTTCTGTTTATTTCATGAGATATGAGATTTTCGTTCACTAAAGCAGTCATTTTTCAGTTGTAATTATTTTTTACTAGGATAAGGACTCGAAAGATGAAAAACTCTAGGGATAATGATTTTAACAGAGTAGTTTTGGCTTCATGCAGCGCACTAATTATAGAGTAAAAAGGGATTTGTATAGGATTGGTGCGCTGCATGAAACCAAAACTACTCTGTTAAAATCTTTATCCAAACTCAATCAAATTGTTTTTCACCTAAGGTAACAGAATATTTACTTTTAGATCTGAACCGTCCGATCAGAATCCACGCGAGTATTGAAGCCTCTCCATCCATTCGACCTCAGAGGATCTAAACACAAATATTTGTTTACTTCAGAGCAACGGACTCGAAAACTCAGGCAGTGTAATTAATTTCTTGTTAGTCCTTCCAAATTTCGAAAATCGCACAATTTGTGAAATTAAATACAAGTACTCGTATTGAGAGAACCAATAGACACTTTTTACTAGGAAATTATTTATTGAGCCAATTCTCTCTCTCTCCACTTGTAAATAGATTTAATTTAATCATTATGTTGGTTTAAGTTATTTATATTTTATTGAACTCTAAAGTTATGTTATCAATTAATTTTTTTAACCTCTTTTTCATGCAGACTTAATTATATTAAAAAAAAGAAAATGAAATAACATAATTAATAATAATGTTATGTAATTTGAAAATACATAAACAATAAATAAAAATTAATATATGTTCGTAATTAGTTGTAATTCTGTTAAAATAGGATATTGATTAGTATAGAATGCCATAATTAGGGGTAACAGACTATACTATTTATGGAGTCCTTATTCTCTGAGGTAACAGACTATTTATGTTTATATCCACACCGTCCGATCAGAAACAGGGCCAATCCGATCCAGGGTGAAATGCACAGGGATTCTTTAATATTCGTGCGGATTCTGATCGAACGGTTCAGATATGTTCTGTTACCTTAGGTGACATGAATTCTGAGTTGAGTTTTCGTGTTTTGACCTGGGGCGACTCTGATAGTCTGATGGCGATGGCAGAGTAGAGAGAGAGAGGAGAGAGAAGAGAGAGAGAGAGAGAGAGAGAGAGAGAGAGAGAGAGAGAGAGTAATGGCGGAGGTGAAGCAGCTGATAGTGGTGGTGGAGACCACGGAGGCGATGGGTACTTACTGGAGCACCATCCTCTCCGATTATCTCGAAAAGATCATCAGGTCTCTCTCGGTCATACTTTTTGGATTAGAACCTGTAGATGTTACTCAGATGCCTGTGATACTGAGATTTTCTATTTGTAATCTGAATTTTTACAGCTTAATTTTGCATCTATAACTCGGGCAATGGTAACTTTTCAATTTAATCATCTGGTGATGTAATTTTCAGAAACAAGATTAGATACCATTTCATGACTACTTTCCCGAAATTGATACCATTTGATGAAATATTTCCAATTTAGATTAGAATTGCTGTTCCAAAGATGTTCTTAGCTCCCTCATTCGAAACACATCTATTATTCGGATAACTCTCGCCTTTCCAAATTATTTTCCTTAGCAATCGTGTTACTTTTTATATCTCTGAGTGCAATTTTTCATTTTAATCTTCATATCATACTTGCTGCCTCAAACATTTTCACACAGACTGTAACAAAGAAGTTTGTGATCATTTATGTTGCTTGATTATACTGATTGATATTGATGTTTGAACAAAACCTTACAGGTCATTTACTGGAAATGAGGCGACCGGGCAGGTAATTCTCTTTCAGTAAGTCTTCTTTCAGTAGGTCATTTACTGCAAATATTTTTTATTTCTTTTTATTTCTTGATAAATTTGACGTGTCTCTTATTGTTATGCAGAAATTGGCGGGACCAATTCCTGAGTTTGCTCTGGTCATGTTCAGTGCACATGCACCGAATAGCTGTATAAATCTAACATTATTTTTAACCGACAATTAAAAATCATATTTAATTTTTCAAAATTTTGGCAAACAATTGAACTGAAACTGTTGATTTTGGCCTTCCTTGGTTTACTGATTACAACTTCATCTAAGAACAAAAAAAAATTAGCCTCCATTGCACCATTTTTGTCAGATACAAAATTTTCTGTTCTGTGCATTACTTTTAATTGACAATTCAACATTCTATTTAATATTTCGAAATTTTGGCAAACCGATTGAACTGAAATTGTTGATTTTGGCCTTCCTTGGTTTACTGATTGCAACTTCATCTAAGAACAAAAAAATTTTAGCCTCCATTATGCCATTTAATGTATTAAAAAAATTGAAAGTGAACACTTATTGAGAGAAGATGTGAAATATAATAGGTTTTAAGGTGCAAAGAACGGGATGGACAAGGGATGTAGAAAGGTTTTTGCAGTGGTTGACAAACATCCCTTTCTCTGGCGGCGGTTTCGGTGATGCTTGTATTGCAGAGGGCCTCTCTAACGCAATATTGGTACATTATTTTGTAAAGCAAGCTAAAAGAGGGGCAGTGATGTTGATCACTTACAGATAGTTTTAGTGCAATTTTAAGCTAATCTTATACTTATTAGTATTAAATAAAAAAGAAGTACACTAATACTGTTGATCTGAAATTGCATACTGCATGGAAAGGATACATCCTGTGTTGGGGTGTCAATGGTACCCTTTTATCTGTTTATCCGACCCGTATCGTATTCGATAAAACGGGTACGGGCAAGGTTTTTTTTCGTTAACATAACGGGTAATGGTATGGGTAAATACTATTTCGTACTCATTATCATATACGGTAATTATTAAAAATAAAATTATATACAGAGATATATATTTATATGGGGATGATGCATGATATGATATAGGGGTGTCAATGATACCCTTTTAACCGTTTACCTGACCCATACCGTATTCGATAAGGCGGGTGTGGGTAAGGTTTTTTTTTTTTCATTAGCTTATTGGGTATGGGTATGGGTAATGATTTTTTTTTGTTAGCTAAACGGGTAAGGGTACGGGTAAAGGCTATTTTATACCCGTTACCATATAGGGTGATTATATAAATAAAATTATATGATAATGTTTGAACAATAATTAGTGATGTACTTTTGTTATTTAGTGTATGTTTTTTGTTATAAGAAAAATGTTAAACATGTTACTTTTATTTGCATGCCTTGTTATTTAGTTAAATAATTGAATTTGTCCGAAGAGAAATTTGTGTTTTTGAATTCTCTTGCTTTATAAAAAAATAATTTAGTTGGAATTGATTGCACATTTGTTTTATTTTTTATTTTTTTATTAGTAATGTGATTGCATGTGTGTGAAATGAATAAGTTGTGATGTTCTATTTGTAAAATATAATAAAACTAATTATTATATTAGTATTATTCGTTATTCACCCGCTATCGATCGTTATCCGATAATTTTAATGGGTAAGGGTAGGGTAAAGTCAATTCTTAATGGGTAAGGTCAATTCTTAGTGGGTATGGGTATGAAAATACTTCCACCCTACTCGTATCGTACCCATTGACACCCCTAATATGATGTAGTTTTATTCATGGCTCATATATATCTATTCAATGGCACACTTTTATCCGTTTACCCGACCCATACTGTATTCGATAAGACGGGTATGGGTAAGTTTTCTTTTTGTTAGCTTATCATGTACAGGTAGGGGTATGAAAATGCTTCCACCCGACCTGTTTTGTACCCGTTGACACCCCTAATCCTGTGAAGAACTGGTAAATTGGGCAGTGATCTGTGTATTTTTTTTTGTAGATGCTACATGATCCAGATTCCAATGCGGCTGTCACTGGTGAGGTGAGCAAGCACTGTGTGCTGGCTTGTGCTAGCAATCCATACGTGCTACCAACTCTTGTGTACCGGCCATCAGTAGAGAAAAATGAGAATGGCGAGACGATACAATCTACTTTCCTGGCCGATGCGGAGGCTGTTGCTAAATGCTTCTCACAGGTTTAATTCTACTTTCACTTGAGTGAGGCTATGGTACTATGCATAGTGCGGATTGGTCCGTACTATGGATCAATAGCTCCGTTTTTAAAGTCCAAACAGTTGATCGGAACTGTTCAACATGACCTCCATATGAAAATGTTACTTGCAGACCCAATTTTACATTTTTTAGAATTTTTTTGCTATTTTTTTAGAGTGGTAGTAAATCACTTGATCTAAAAATTCTAGACCATTCAAAAGTAGTGATTTTCTACCTAACTAAAAGAATTCTAAAAAATTCTAAAAATGTAAAATTTAGTTGGTAAGTAAATTTTCATATGGAGATCATGTTGAATGGTTCGGATCGACTATTTGAACTTTGAAACGAAGATATTGATCCGTAGTACGGACCAATTTGCGCTATGCATAGTACCATAGCCTCACTCCTTTCACTTGTATTGGGTGCTTTGGTTTTTCTGCAGTTGTGACTTTATAGGTTCAATGTGTTTTTACCAGTATTTTTGTAAGGATTTCTTTTGGAATATGTGCAGTGCTCCGTTTCTCTGTCAGTT
This sequence comes from Carex kokanica, assembly GCA_025461125.1. NCBI lineage: Eukaryota > Viridiplantae > Streptophyta > Magnoliopsida > Poales > Cyperaceae > Carex > Carex kokanica. Next base: position 325,143 of record JAJGRX010001225.1, on the reverse strand, counting down.
ATTTCACCAAAACAGCTGCCCAAATTGAGAGATATCTACAATGCGGTAACCTTTTTTTTCGGACACATTCCTCTCTAATATATACTTTTTTTAATTAAAGTATGCTACTTATTTATTTCTATAACTATATTGAATTATGGTAATATGTGGCAGTTGACCCATGAATTACATAGATGATCAATAACACAGGTGCCATACTGTACCTATACTTTACAAGTATACTATCTGAACTCACATACACGATGAATAAAATATTGAAATGCTATAAAATAAATATCATTTAAGGGATGAATAAAATAACAAACGAATTGTAAGCAACAAGAAAATGTACTAATTAAATAAAAGGTTTGTTTTTTCTTGATAGGGAAAGAGAGGTGCTAGTTCAGCTGACCCATCTGTTGACCAGGTCAAGCACGCTCAACACCTGTTGTTGCTCTCTGACAGTTTCTTGGAGGCACGGTCGGCCTTGAACCGCCCGATAAGTGCTCACCTGGTACCAAATCCTGGTGTTGTGAAGCTTGACGGGCCCACCACTGCTCCGGTTTCGGTACCAGTAACAGAATCCACACCGCAGAACTCTAGTAAATCAGGTGGTAAGCAAATTTTTAGAATGGTTTGGTTTAATTGAACCTAGTCAGGCTTATGATTGTTAATATGAATTATATGCCATCAATACTTGATTAGGAAACATGAAAGCTTGCATGTGCACTTATATGGGACAATCAATGCCTAATGTGGGGTCACAAATGGGGCAATGTAGCGGGAGCATGGTCATGAACCAACCCGTGATTGGTGGTGATATTGGATTGGCGGGTCCAGGCATTGCATCTGGTCCCGGTAGTGTGATGCCTACTCCCGGTATGACTCAGCAGTCAGGAGGTGTGAACCCTATGGGGATGGGAAGCAACTCAGGCATGAATATGCCTCTTACTCAGCAGCATAATGCACAAGGGTCACAGTCTAAGTATGTCAACATATGGGAGGTACATTTTGTGATAATAACCCTTATTTAAAGAAGTTTCAGAGTATGACCCTATAATAAAATATATAGGAGTGAGGCTATGGTACAATGCATAGTGCGGATTGATCCGTACTATGGACCAATATCTCCTTTTTCAAGGTCCAAACAGTCGATCCAAACTGTTTAACATGATCTTCACATGAAAATGTAATAAAATTTTACAATTTTTACAACTTTTTTTACTATTTTTTTAGATAGGTAGAAAATCACTTGATCTAAAAGTTCTAGATCATTCAAAAGTAGTTGTTTTCTACCTATCTAATAAAATAGTAAAAATTCTAAAAAATGTAAAATTTAGTATGCAAGTCTATTTTGTGATAATTACCCTTATTTGAAGAAGTTTCGAAGTATGACCTTATAATAAAACATCAATGCACGATGTATATTTTGAGAAAGCCTTGTAATATATGAGAAACATGTTTCTGTTGTCCTTCTGAACATTGAAGAAATGACTTATATGCACCTGTTCTATTGTTTTGCTAAGGGGAATGTTGAGGACAGAGGGTAGTTTTGGCATTCTTTGAAGAAATCTTGGGAGGTGCGGGATTCAAATATTTTGCAAGGATGTTTGATGTTTTGTGTGTTTTACAGTGCGCAAGGGCACACAGCATTTTGAGATTTTAGTGCATCACATGTGAAATAATCCCATATTTTCTTAAGAGTTCTATTTGACAGATTTGAGGAAGTTTTGTAGTTGTCAATAATAATTTTGTATATAGAAAGCTTTTAAAGCATTTGTTTACTAGTTTTCTTATTTTTATTTATTTTTAACTTTTGGTAGGGAACATTGTCCGGGCAGAGGCAAGGGCAGCCAGTATTCAGTTGTGTACTTGAAGTAAGTTGATGAATGATGAATTATTTCATCTGAATTTAATGGTTAAATTTAAATCACCCATCAGAAAGTGAAGGTACTAGAAAATTGTTGGGAACTTAAATTTAAATTTTTGGGTACAATTATAATCTGGCTTAACATTATTTGGTTAGCCATGGCTTATCATAAAGTTATATAAAAGAATTAATAGACCAACTAAATTGTATTCTTTTTCACTTATCTACCATGTGTTCTTCTTCACTCATTTACCATGTGTTTTTTTTTTTTTTTTGGATTAAACCATGTGTTCATTTCTTATTATAGGGTTACAGAAGTGCCTCTGCATCTGACACATGAGTTTTGTATTTCTCTGTTCTTTTCTTTCTCGGGTTCACAGACTGATAATCTTGAAGTATTGTTGTTTAATTACTAAAATGTTTTATTTACAGGCTGGCAGCTGATTGGCCGTCAACTATGCAAATAGTTCGACTAATTGCCCAGGAGCATATGCATAACAAGTTCTCTTTCTCTATCTATCTATCTATCTATCTATCTATCTATGTATATAGAGTGAGGCTATGGTGCTATGCATAGCACCAATGGCTAGTGTACTACGGCTCAATATGGTACTTTTTAAAATCCTAACGGTCGATCCGAACCGTTCAATGTGATATCCATATGAATATGTACTTGCAAACTAAATTTTATATTTTTTCGAATTTTTTTACTATTTTTTTAGATAGGTAGAAAAATCAGTGTTTTTTGAAAATTCTGGACCATCAAAATTCTACCTATCTAAAAAAATAGTAAAAAAATTCGAAAAAATATAAAATTTAGTTTGCAAGTACATATTCATATGGTTATCACATTGAACGATTCGGATCGACCATTAGGATTTTAAAAAGTACCATATTGAGCCGTAGTACACTAGTCATCCGTGCTATGCATAGCACCATAGCCTCACTCATGTATATATATATATATATAGAGAGTAGGGCTATTGTACTTCGCGAAGTAAAATGAAGTTTTACTTCACGCTGATACTCCCATTTCCAAAATTCAAATCGTCGATCCGTACCGTTCAAGTTGTTCTCCATATTGAAATGTGCTTGGAGACCAAATTTTACATTTTTTGGAATTTTTTTACTATTTATTAGGCCACTTTGAAAATTGCTGATCCATTGTGAATAGTAAAAAACAGTAAAAAATTCTGGACCAATGGATCAGCGATTTTCAAAATGGCTTAATAAATAGTAAAAAAATTCCAAAAAATGTAAAATTTGGTCTCCAAGCACATTTCAATATGGAGAACAACTTGAACGGTTCGGATCGACGTTTTGGATTTTGAAAATGGAAGTATGATGTGAAGTAAAACTTCGTTTTACTTCGCGAAGTACAATAGCCCTACTATATATATATATATATAGAGATAGGCTAATATGCTTTTAGTAGCATATGGCCCTATATGCTTCCAACTCAAAATCGGGTTTTCAAAGTCCAAATGGCCGATCCGAACCGTTCAAGTTGTTCTCCATATTGAAATCTGCTTGGAGACCAAATTTTACATTTTTTGGAATTTTTTTACTATTTATTAAGCCACTTTGAAAATTGCTGATCCGGGTGAACAGTAAAAACAGTGCTTTCAAATTCTGGACCACCGGATCAGCAATTTTCAAAGTGGCTTAATAAATAGTAAAAAAATTCCAAAAAATGTAAAATTTGGTCTCCAAGCAGATTTCAATATGGAGAACAACTTGAACGGTTCGGATCGGCCATTTGGACTTTGAAAACCCGATTTTGAGTTGGAAGCATATAGGGCCATATGCTACTAAAAGCATATTAGCCTATCTCTATATATATATATATATATATATATATAGAGATGGGCTAACTTGCTTTGGGAATTAAAGAGGGCGTTTTACTTTGCGCTCATATCTTCATTTTCAAAGTTCAAATAGTCGATTCGAACCTTCCAACATGTTCTTCATATTAAAATGTGCTTGGAGACCAAATTTTACAATTTTTTCAGAATTTTTGAAAATCATCACTTTGCTGAATTTTTTATTATTTTTTTATTTAATGAAAAGTTGTGATTTTCAAAAATTCTGAAAAAATAGTAAAAAATTTCCAAAAATTGTAAAATTTGGTCTTCAAGCACATTTTAATATGAAGAACATGTTGGAAGGTTCGAATCGACTATTTGAACTTTGAAAATGAAGATATGAGCGCAAAGTAAAACGCTCTCTTTAATTCCCAAAGCAAGTTAGCCCATCTCTATATATATATATATATATATATATAGAGTAAAACAAGTTTGTACTCCATGCCTCATCATTTCCATTTTGAAAATCCAAATAACCGATCCGAACCGTTCAACATGATCTCCATATTGAAATGTGTTTGGAAACCAAATTTTACATTTTTTGGAATTTTTTTACTATTTATTAAGCCACTTTGAAAATCGTTGATCCATTGGTCCAGAATTTTTTTACTGTTTTCTACTGTTCACCCGGATCAGCGATTTTCAAAGTGGCTTAATAAATAGTAAAAAAACTCCAAAAAATGTAAAATTTGGTCTCCAAGCACATTTAAATATGGAGATCATGTTGAGCGGTTCGGATCGGTTGTTTGGATTTTCAAAATGGAGATATTGCGTGGAGTACAAACTTGTTTTACTCCATGGCTCACCCTAGCCCATCCATATATATATATATATATATATAGAGGAGGGATCAAATTACACCTTTTTTGGTGACACACTTTGACACCTACCATTTTCAAAGTCCAAATAGTCGATCCAAACCGTTCAACATGATGGATATATTAAAATGTGCTTTGAGATCAAATTTTACATTTTTTTGAATTTTTTTACTATTTATTAATATGGTTACAAAATCGTTGTTTTCAGACCATTGAAAAACAGCGATTTTGTAACCATCTTAATAAATAGTAAAAAAATTCAAAAAAATGTAAAATTTGATCTCCAAGTACATTTTAATAGGGTGATCATGTTGAACGGTTCGGATCGACTGTTTGGATTTTGAAATCGCAAAATTGACCTATAAAAAAAAACGGTGTCATGATGTGTCACCAAAAAAGGTGTAATTGGATCCCTCCTCATATATATATATATAATTGTTTCCTTTCAATGTTTAATTCTTTTTATTTCACATGTTTTGATTCTTTTTATTTCACATGTTTTGTGTAGGTCATATGTTGGTAAGGCTGATTTTTTGGTATTTCGAACCCTGAATCAGCATGGGTTCCTTGAGCAAATGCAAGAAAAGAAATTGGTCAGTATTTTCCAAATTTATTTTATATTTTTTGCTTGAAAAGATTGAGCAATTAAATTTGTTTTATATATTTTTTATATTTCATAATTAAATTTGTTTTATATTTTTATATTTTTTTACATTTTATATATTTCTTTATTTTTTTATATATATATTTGTTTTATATTTTCTTTTAAAGGTTGAGCAATTGCTGATGTTTGGTGCTTTGTTTTCTTTCCAGTGTGCTGTTATACAGCTGCCTTCTCAGACCTTGCTTCTCTCAGTTTCTGACAAGGCGGGCCGCCTAATTGGGATGCTCTTCCCTGGGGTAAATGTTTTTTTAAAGGTTGGTTTCGGAAGTGCAAAGTTTAAGCGGGAGAGATCGAGGTTGGAAGGAGATCTGGTTAGGTTTTTGTTTGGTCAAGAAGAAATAGAGGAAAAAAAAAGGCAATGGTGTAATTCCGAAAGTTAAGCTGGAGAGTAAGAAAAAAAAAAAAAAATCCATGTACCTAACTATTTGACGGCATAACTTAGGCCCAAACCTCTTATTCCACGGTTTAGGCCTCAATCAAACATGACTAAAGGGACGAATGCTGACTATATACAATTAGTGCACCAAACTGCATCAAGGATATATAAGTCGGTGACAATAGGAAAAATAGAGATAAACTTTTTCTGGTAAACATAATCTAACCATTTCTATCTGTTTTCAGGACATGGTGGTATTCAAACCGCATAATGCACAAAATAATGTCAAAATATGGGAGGTAAGTTTTGTGATAATAACCCTCATTTGAAGAAGTTTAAGCGGGAGAGATCGAAGCTGGAAGGAGATGTCATTAGGTTTTTGTTTGGTCAAGAAGAAATAGAGAAAAAAAAGAAAAGGCAATGGTGTAATTGCGAAAGTTAAGCTGGAGAGTAAAAAAAAAAAAAAAAAAATCCATGTACCTAACTATTTGACGGCTTAACTTAGGCCCAAACCTCTTATTCCACGGTTTAGGCCTCGATCAAACATGACTAAAGGGACGAATGCTGACTATATACAATTAGTGCACCAAACTGCATCAAGGATATATAAGTCGGTGACAATAGGAAAAATAGAGATAAACTTTTTCTGGTAAACATAATCTAACCATTTCTATCTGTTTTCAGGACATGGTGGTATTCAAACCGCATAATGCACAAAATAATGTCAAAATATGGGAGGTAAGTTTTGTGATAATAACCCTCACTTGAAGAAGTTTCGTAGTATGACCCTATAATAAAACATCAAGAGTGAGGCTATGGTACTTTGCAAAGCGCAGAACGGTCCGTGCTATGAATCAATATCTTCGTTTACTAAGTTCAAACAATCAATCTAAATTGTTCAAGATGATCTCTATATAAAAATATACTTGGAGACAAAATTTTACATTTTTTAGAATTTTTAACTGTTATTAGATAGGTAGAAAATCACATGATCTAAAGATTTTTGAACCATCCGAAAATAATGATATTCTACCTATTTAAAAAAATAGTAAAAAAATTATAAAAAATGTAAAATTGGGTCTCCAAGTACATTTTCATATGGAGATCAAGTTGAGTGGTTTGGATCGATTGTTTGGTCTTTGAAAACAGAGAATTAATCCATAGCATGGACTGATCTGTGCTTTGCAAAGTATCATAGCCTCACTCAAATATCAATGGATGATGTATATTTTTAGAAAGCCTCATAGAATATGAGAAACATGTTTCTGTTGCTCTTCTGAACCATTGAAGAACTGACATATATGCTATCTCTATGAAATTTTCAAAACGGGCTGAAACTGGGATCCGTATCGTCTGCATTAACTCAAAAGGGAATCTTTTGAGTTAATGAATTTTAACCGTTTGATTTAAAATGGAGCCAATCCGGCTCGTGCCTATAACATAGGAGTCCTTTAATATTAGTGCAGATCTAGTTTGTACGAATCTTAAAACAGATCGGACGGTCGAAATTCATTAACTCAAAAGATTCCCTTTTGAGTTAATGCAGAGGATACGAATTCCTGAAACTGCCCCTGTTCTATTGCTTTGCTAAGAGGAATGTATGTTGAGGACAGAGGGTAGTTTTTGCATTCATTACAGAAATCTTGCGAAGCGTGGGATTCAAATATTTTGCAAGGATGTTTGCTTTGATAATTATTTTACAGCATACGATATTTTGAGATTTTACTGCATCACATGTGAATAATCCCTATTTTCTTAAGAGTTCTGTTTGACAGTTTTAAGGAAGTCTTGTAGTTGTCAATAAAAATTTTGTATATAGAAAGTGTTCAAGGCATTTGTTTACTAGTTTACTTATTTTTATTTATTTTTAACTTTTGGTAGGGAATATTGTTGGCGCAGAGGCAAGGGCAGTCAGTATTCATTTGTAAGCTTGAAGTAAGTTGATGAATGATAAATTGTTTCATCTAAATTTAATGGTTAAATTTAAAGAGTAGAGTTCAAATGCCTCATGTCTTTCATGCCTCAATCGTGCCTCACATTCTTATTTTCGTTTTCAAAGTCCAAACAGTCGATTAGAGCTGCTCAATATTATCTCCATATTAAAATGTGCTTGGAGACCAAATTTTATATTTTTTGGAAATTTTTTGATTTTTTTTAGATAGGTAAAAAATAGCTGTTTTTCAGAAGATTCTGAACCATCCAAAAACAGTGATTTTGTACCTATCTACAAAAATAGTAAAAAATTCCCAAAAAATATAAAAGTTGGTCTCCAAGCACATTTTAATATGGAGATCATGTTGAGCGGTTCGGATCGACTGTTTGGACTTTGAAAACGGAGATAATGATGTGAGGTATGATTGAGGCATGAAAGACATGAGCATTTAAACCTTACTCAAATTTAAATCACCTACCAGAAAGTGGAAGGGACTAGAAAATTATCAGTACTGATATTTTTTTTGGGTACAAGTATAATCTGGCTTCACATTATTTGGTTAGCCATGGCGGAATAGGTTTTAGTATTCAGCATTGCTTATCATAAAGTTATATAAAAGAATTAATAGACCAACTAAATTGTATCTAGCCTTTCAAAAAAAATGTTCTTCTTCACTCATTTACCATGTGTTTTTTTTTTTTTGGATTAAACCATGTGTTCATTTCTTATTATAGGGTTACAGAAAAGCCTCTACATCTGACATGTGAGTTTTGTATTTCTCTGTTCTTTTCTTTCTCGGGTTCACAGATTGATAATCTTGAAGTATTGTTGTTTAATTAATTAAATTTCTTATGTACAGGTTGCCAGCTGGTTGGCCGTCGGCCATGCAAATCATTCGGCTCATTGCTGTGGAGCATATGAATAACAAGTTCTCTCTCTCTCTCTCTCTCTCTCTCTCTCTCTACTTTTTTACTTCTGAAAAACATTTCTCTTGAGAGATTTTATTTCCAAATTTCTGTTTGTCTATGTAAATGTTTTGGAACTGAGGGATACAATGTACTAGGATGTTCTATATTGTTTCCTTTCAATGTTTAATTCTCTTTATTTCACATGTTTTGTGTAGGCAATATGTTGGTAAGGCTGATTTTTTGGTATTTCGAGCCCTGAATAAGCATGGGTTCCTTGAGCAAATGCAAGAAAAGAAATTGGTCAGTATTTTCCAAATTTATTTCATATTTTTTGGTTGAAAAGATTGAGCAATTAAATTTGTGTTATTTTTTTTTATATTTCGTAATTAATTTTTTTTTTTTTTTTTACATTTTTTATATATTTTTTGAGGAGGGTTCCAATACCTCATGTTTTTCATACCTCATCATGCCTCATATTTAATATCTTCATTTTCAAAGCCTAAATTATCGATCCGAACTGCTCAACATGATATCCATATTAAGATATGCTTGGAGACCAAATTTTATAATTTTTGGAATTTTTTTACTATGTTTTTGTTTTTGAACGGTCCAAAAACAGTAATTTTGTACCTATCTTAAAAAATAGTAAAAAAATTTTAAAAATTATAAAATTTGATCTCCAAGCATATTTTAGTATGGATATCGTGTTGAGCGGTTCGGATCGACATTTTGAATTTTGAAAACAAAAATATTAAATATGAGGTATGATGAGGTATGAAAGGCATGAAGTATTGGAACCCTCCTCATATTTTTTTTTTTATATATATATTTGTTTAATATTTTTTTTTAGAATAATTATTTCAGTACCCACGCTACAGTACCCGCACTGTACGCGCTACAGTACCCGCACTGTACGCGCTACAGTACCCGCACTATTATTTTAGGAAAATTCATATATCATATGTAGTTCCTTGTATAGGTATAAATACTTGCCCTGTTTGAGCTATATACTTCACAGTGTTACTATTAAAATTTGTAAAACAAAATTACAGTTTTGGAACAGTTGCGGTCCCCACATGCTGTTTGAGTGGTTCCCTAATGCGGGTACAACACGAGAATTTTTCAAAAAAAGGTGCGGGTACAGTTATTTTAGGAAAATTCATATATCATATGTAGTTCATTGTATAGGTATAAATACTTGCCCTGTTTGAGCTATATACTTCACAGTGTTATTATTAAAATTAAACAAAAAAATATAACAGTTTTGGAATAATTACGGTCCCCACATGCAGTTTGAGTGGTCCCCTAATGCGGGTATAACACGAGAATTTTTGAAAAAAAGGTGTGAGTACAGTTATTTTAGAAAAATTCATATATCAGGTGTAGTTCATTGTATAGGTATAAATACTTGCCTTGTTTGAGCTATATACTTCACAGTATTACTATTAAAATTAAAAAAAAAAAATTACAGTTTTGGAACAGTTGCGGTCCCCACATGCCGTTTGAGTGGTCCCCTAATGCGGGTACAACACAAGAAAAAAAAAAAAAGGTGCAGGTACAGTTATTTTAGGAAAATTCACATATCAGGTGTAGTTCATTGTATTGGTATAAATACTTGCCTTGTTTGAGCTATATACTTCACAGTATTACTATTAAAATTTGTAAAACAAAATTACAGTTTTGGAATAGTTGCGGTCCCCACAAGTAGTTATGGCAGTTTAGGTGTAGGTACAGTGCGGGTACTGTAGCGTGGGTACTCATATCAGCTTCCTTTTTTTTAAAGATTGAGCAATTGCTGATGTTTGGTGCTTTGTTTTCTATCCAGTGTGCTGTTATACAGCTGCCTTCTCAGACCTTGCTTCTCTCTGTTTCTCACAAGGCGGGCCGCCTAATTGGGATGCTCATCCCTGGGGTAAATGTTTTTTGACACATTTTGAACTCCACATACCTCTCAACTTTGAAATTTGCCACAATGCCATATCTCGTATATTGCATTATTGTACCGGACCCGTTTGGACTGGTACTGGTTCTGGATATTTCTCGATGCTCATTCTTTTTCAATACCTGGCTGAAGTAAACATAAATCTGTTGTGTTTGGTTGAAGCCTAAAGTTAAGTCACGAGTCACGACTTAAGTTGAATTTTTTTTTTTTTTTTTTGACCTCCTTTGCATGCAAACCTCATTAAAAATAAAATTAAAATAGGATAATCTAATTGAAAATAACATTACATAATAGGAAAAAAAAGTGACATCCGAATAATTTAGGCCTCGACCATAGTGTGTGCAATATTGACAGCAACATGAAGAAAATAAACATACTGATCTTGTTGTTTTATCTGGATTTGCATATAGGAGGACTAACTGTACCGACGCACATTCATAACTGGTACACACCCATTACCCAATACTCTTAAAATTGAATCCAACAAGAATATTGTATTATTTTGTTGTTTGATGATTGTATATAAAAAAAAAAATAGCCCTCCTTGATTCCCAAGGGACATGCAAGTATTTTCTGTTTCTATTTCTATTTTTTGTCATACTTGTAAATTATGAAAATTATGTATATAGTGTGATATTTTATTTTTATGATAACAATTCCCCTTGAAAACAACTCTTTATGTGTCTTTGTGATGCTATGCAAGTATTTCTATTTCTATTTCTATTTTTTGTCATACTTGTAAATTATGTATATTGTTAATATTTGAAGGGTTGATCTGTTACACAGTACTGGTTAGTCTGTGTTAATAAATTGATAGCAGAAATTCAAAATGAATGTCTGACTTTTTTAAAATAATTGATGACAGAATAATTCCTCAAAACTGAACCTATACTAGCACAACTAATATAGCCAAAATAAATATACTAATAATAATAATGATAAGTTGAACCTACACCAACACATCAAATAAACACTAAAAATTGCAACTACCCAAATTTTGTAAGTCTCAATTTTCTGGCTATTACCTCCAGAAAACACTAAAAATCCATTATTCCCAAAATATTTATAATAATGTTCAACTACTGCTTTCAGGAATCAAAACTAGTTGAAGTTATACTAGTTGTTAAGCAAATAAGTATTGAGCATGATGCAATTGGGACTTCAAATATTTGTCGAATGAGATAGGAGTAGGTCCGATGGGCATCGGACCTACTTTTAGGTTCAATTAACTCTAGCACCGTACGATTAGCATTCAATTTGTGCGCACGGAAATTGATACGGACTTGCACAGATATTGATGCGGAGTGCTTGATGCTGATCGGATGGTCATCACACCCATCGAACCAAAGTAGGTCCGATAGGCATCGGACCTACTCTAAATTCTTGTCGAATATACAATCTTGCTTTCACTTTGAATTCATCAATCAATGTAAATTCAAATTACCATCACAAGTGTCTCATTTCACATCTTCAGATTGAAAAATTACATGTCAAAAGAATCCATATCCTAAAGAGTAATATGTTTACAACATCATAAGCATAACAAAAAAAAAAAATACAACACAAGAATAATAACATCACAAGTTTTCAAATGAACAAATTTTACATAAGAACTATACAAAAGACTTTAGTTGTGTTGTGTCCCTCTTTGTTAGCCTTCATGTGATTTTTCTATATCATCAGCATCCAAATTCACATCTCATCCCTCAAATACAGAAAAAATATAAAAATATTAGAAAGAATCATCCTCAATGAACTTCTATAGAAATCACTTAAAAAAATAGCATAAAAAATTGAAAAAAAAAAATTTCTGCCTTAAACAACAGATAAGTTTCAACAGTGTTAAATAGCAATAACAAAATCTCCTCTACTTTAGTGTTTGCAATCAGTGTTAAACTGCTACTTCTACACGGAATGGACTCTGCTGCTTTTCTCTAAGAAAAGCAAGGTCCTGCTTTTCCGATCCCAACCATTCAAATTTGTTGAGATTTGTGCATGAAAAAGTTTTTTTTATCGAGATACGCGAATGAAAATTTTTGAATAGTTGAAATCGGAAAAGCATGACCCTGCTTTTTTCTTAGAGAAAAGCAGCAGAGTCGCATCCCTTCTACACAAACAAAATAATGCTTTGGTCCCTGTCAATTCCAAACCTCTTGTTGAGAGAATTTTGAACATACCTCCAGCAATTATTGTCTATTTTTGTTGATCAGCTTTGTTGAAGTTTAGAGTGAAATGAAGCATATATGTAAGATGGAGAGTATTTTGGGGTTCTTTTGCAAAATTAAGCTGTGTAAAATTGAAGCTTTACTGAGAAGTGAGAAAGCATACAATTAATTTATTTTCTTGAATATTCAATTAATAAATATAATCAATCAAATGAACTAAGTATATTAACCTACTCCTTAATTTGCAATAAACACAATTAGTGGATTAAAATGGGTGTTAACTATTTAAATAGTAAAACATTGAATCACAAAATAATAAAGTTTCTCTGAATAATATAATCAGAAAAAGAAAATCACCCTAAATCAACAATTTCTCACTGTTGCAAACACTTAAAAAAGAGAGAAAGAAATTAATCGTCTTTAAGCGTATTCCTTCTCATTATACAAGACGGAACCGCAACTAAAATAATCCGTAGTTGTCGCTTCTTAGACACGACCATAAAAACGACTAATGATAACTCCACTATATCCAACACTTGATTAGAATTGATTCAATCAGATTGTGGCAAAATATTAAATGGAGAAAAAAAACAAAGATTTCATTATATGCGGAATAAAGGTTAACAAAGGTTCTCATTTCTTTCTTTAAGAAATACTAATCAGAGATCGAGTGACAAATGAATTATTCGGGTTTGGTTTAACAGAGTTAAAAATTCGTAATTTGGGAATAATTTAGAATTATATATTGAGTCCGGATCGGAGATTTCAGTCCCACAAGGGAGAAATTAAAAAAAACGAAAAAAAATTCACGAATTATTCGTAAAATTCAGTAGAAATTCGTAAAATCTACGAATAATTCGGTAAAAATTCGATCAACCGAATAATACGCCGTTCGGTTTGCTGACACCACAAAAACGAATTATTCACTAATTTTATCACTGTGATCAGATAAAGTAATTAGGAGAGAGAATATATGCAGCGATCTCAGGCGTCAAGCGCAATCAATTAAGACAATTGGGGAATGGCTAAAGGAAAGAATGAATCTGGTAAAATCACTGGTTCGGAACTACGAGACCAGAGATAGAAGAAGAGAGAAATTCTATAGAAATATTATGTTTTTCCATTCGCCTTAGTCTATGGATACATTGCCCCTTTTATAGGCGATACTGTTCCCTTTGGAATTAATTAAAAACTAATTATATAACTATCCTAAATGTCCCTGCCCACTGGGACCCATTGTCAGAGAGCGATAACTCATTTGAATTCTTTCCGCTTCTAACGGTCGGCCCTAATTCAATCTCTAATCGCGACATTCCCCCCTCCTTGAACCAATTCGTGTCCTCACGAACAAAATCTGGATATTGTTGAGCAATTTGGGTGTAGTCCTCCCAAGTGGCATCATCATCAGATTGGGTGTCCCAACTGATTAAGACTTGAGCCACTGCTGAATTTCTTCTCTTGATCATTCGTCTCGCTAATATCAATCGAGGTTGTCGCTGTGCATTAGCTGCTGGGCCGAACACTGGAAGCTTGGGAAAAGGGTTCTGATTTGGTCCTAGCTTCGCCTTGAGTTGAGACACGTGAAACACGGGATGAATCTGGTGGTAAATTGAGCTTGTAAGCAACGGTGCCTATTTAATTATATTTTATGTGATATTAAACTTAATTAATCTCATTTTTTTAATTGATTGGGTAAATATGTGAGTTATTAGATTTTTAGATGGTAAATACGTAATTACAAAAATTTGGATGGTAAATATGTAATTTCACAGTTTTTGAGTGGTATATATGAAATTCTCCCAAAAAAAAAAATACAACACAAGAATAATAACATCACAAGTTTTCAAATGAACAAATTTTACATAAGAACTATACAAAAGACTTTAGTTGTGTTGTGTCCCTCTTTGTTAGCCTTCATGTGATTTTTCTATATCATCAGCATCCAAATTCACATCTCATCCCTCAAATACAGAAAAATATAAAAATATTAGAAAGAATCATCCTCAATGAACTTCTATAGAAATCACTTCAAAAAAATAGCATAAAAAATTGAAAAAAAAAAATTCTGCCTTAAACAAGAGATAAGTTTCAACAATGTTAAATAGCAATAACAAAATCTCCTCTACTTTAGTGTTTGCAATCAGTGTTAAACTGCTACTTCTACACGGAATGGACTCTGCTGCTTTTCCGATTCCAACCATTCAAATTCGTTGAGATACGCGAATGAAAATTTTTGATCGAGATACGCGAATGGAAAATTTTGAATGGTTGGGATCGGAAAAGCAGAACCCTTATTTTCTTAGAGAAAAGCAGCAGAGTCGGATCCCTTCTACACAAACAAAATAATGCTTTGGTCCCTGTCAATTCCAAACCTCTTGTTGAGAGAATTTTGAACATACCTCCATCACTTATTGTCTATTTTTGTTGATCAGCTTTGTTGAAGTTTAGAGTGAAATGAAGCATATATGTAAGATGGAGAGTATTTTGAGGTTCTTTTGCAAAATTAAGCTGTGTAAAATTGAAGCTTTACTGAGAAGTGAGAAAGCATACAATTAATTTATTTTCTTGAATATTCAATTAATAAATATTAATCAATCAAATGAACTAAGTATATTAACCTACTCCTTAATTTGCAACAAACACAATTAGTGGATTAAAATGGGTGTTAACTATTTAAATAGTAAAACATTGAATCACAAAATAATAAAGTTTCTCTGAATAATATAATCAGAAAAAGAAAATCACCCTAAATCAACAATTTCTCACTGTTGCAAACACTTAAAAAAGAGAGAAAGAAATTAATCGTCTACGAAATACTGTCTTTAAGCGTATTCCGTCTCATTATACAAGACGGAACCGCAACTAAAATAATCCGTAGTTGTCGCTTCTTAGACACGACCATAAAAACGACTGACGATAACTCTGCTATATCCAACACTTGATTAGAATTGATTCAATCAGATTGTGGCAAAATATTAAATGGAGAAAAAAAAAACAAAGATTTCATTATATGCGGAATAAAGGTTAACAAAGGTTCTCATTTCTTTCTTTAAGAAATACTAATTGGAGATCGAGTGACAAATGAATTATTCGGGTTTGGTTTGGCAGAGTTAAAAATTCGTAATTTGAGAATAATTTAGAATTATATATTGAGTCCGGATCAGAAATCTCAGTTCCACAAGGGAGAAATTAAAAAAACGAAAAAAATTCACGAATTATTCATAAAATTCAGTAGAAATTCGTAAAATCTACGAATAATTCGGTAAAAATTCGATCAACCGAATAATACGCCGTTCGGTTCGCCAACACCACAAAAACGAATTATTCACGAATTTTATCACTGTGATCAGATAAAGTAATTAGGAGAGAGAATATATCAATCAGAGGGTTACTCTTCTTAATAAAGGAGATTTGGTTTTAATACAAAACGGAGAAACGGAAAAGAAACGTATATAAAAATAAGGAATAATCAAGAGGTATTTTCAATTGGCACCTCTTTAATTAGATTCACCATTTTACATTTAGGCCCTCGAATTAAGAAATATTACAAAAGGAAATTTTAGACAAATATATTGAGTTTTGAAAATTTAGACAAATATGAATTGTCGGTACGGGTTAAAAAAAATACCGGTACGTTGGAATGAAATAAATCATTATAGAGCTACCCCTAATTATGGCATTCTATACTAATCAATATCCTATTTTAACATACTTGCACCTAATAATAGTGTTCTACGGTAATCAAAATCCTATTTTAATAGAATTACAACTAATTACGAACATATATTAATTTTTATTTATTGTTTATGTATTTTCAAATTACATAACATTATTATTAATTATGTTATTTCATTTTCTTTTTTTTAATATAATTAAGTCTGCATGAAAAAGAGGTTAAAAAATTTAATTTATAACATAACTTTAGAGTTCAATAAAATATAAATAACTTAAACCAACATGGTAGGTTGAAATGATTAAATTAAATCTATTTACAAGTGGAGAGAGAGAGAGAATTGACTCAATAAATAATTTCCTAGTAGAAAAAGTGTCTATTGGTTCCAGTGTTCTAAATAGCGCACTATAGCGTTTTTGGACCCCAAACGCTACGCTATGACATCAAAATGCGCTATTTGCGCTATACAATATGGGTTTTTTTAAGCAATTTATATGGGTTTTAAATAAAGGTAAAAAAAATCTCAAACCGAAATTGAATTTGTTGCTACTTGCTACAGATAAATCAATTTGAAATTGGGAATATAAATTGAAATTTGAATAGAAAAAAGGTCCAAACCGAAATTAAAATTTGAATAGAAAAAAAATAGATTATGTCATGAATCATGATGCTTAAGATATTTTTAATAGGAAAAATCGATAGTTTATGATATTACTATGGATATTTTGAACCGCAATTTGGACTTTGTACGGGTTCAATATGAATATTATAATTTCTTAATTACTCTAGTGTTATTTATTGTTCTATGAGACTTTAGATAATGTTGATATTTACTACAAATATTGAATATACGAAATGTAAAAAAAAAAAAAGTTATTTGGAATAGCTTCCGCTATAGCGCCGCTATTCGCTATAGCTTTTTTTTTTAGCCTTCCCGCTACGACGCTATAAACGCTATTTAGAACCTTGATTGGTTCTCTCGATAGGAGTACTTGTATTTAATTTCACAAATTGTGTGATTTTCGAAATTTGAAAGGACTAACAAGAAATTAATTTCAGTGCCTGAGTTTTCGAGTCCATTGCTCTGAAGTAAAAAAATATTTCTGTTTAGATCCTCTCAGGTCGAATGGATGGAGAGGCTTCAATATTCGTGCGGATTCTGATCGGACGGTTCAGATCTAAAAATAAATATTCTGTTACCTTAGGTAAAAAACAATTTGACTGAGTTTGGGTAAAGATTTTAACAGAGTAGTTTTGACTTCATGCAGCGCACCAATCCTATACAGATCCGTTTTTACTCTATAATTAGTGCGCTGCATGAAGCCAAAACTACTCTGTTAAAATCATTACCCCAGAGTTTTTCGTCTTTAGAGTCCTTATCCTCTGAGTTAACAGACTATTTCTGTTTACACCAGACCGTCCGATCAGAATCCGGGCAAGGTGGAATGCACGGAACTCCTTTAGTATTCGTGCGGATTCTGATCGGACGGTCTGGATATAAACAGAAATATTCTGTTACCTTAGGTATATTTTTTTCCTGAGTTTAGGTAAAGATTTTAACAGAGTAGTTTTGGCTTCATGCAGAGCACAAGTTATCTACATTCTTTTTTATTCTATAATTAGTGCGCTGCATTAAGCCAAAACCACTCTGTTAAAATCTTGTCCCCTTGAGTTTCTCGTCCTTTTAAACCTGGGGCGAAGGAAATCAAGTTCTCTCTATTTCTCCTTTCACAAAAACCTCGAAAAAACTCTGATGGCGAGAGCACACTAGAGAGAGAGAGAGAGAGAGAGAGAGAGAGAGAGTGTGAGAGAGAGTAATGGCGGAGGTGAAGCAGCTGATAGTGGTGGTGGAGACCACGGCGGCGATGGGGCCTTACTGGACCACCATCCTCTCCGATTATCTCGAAAAGATCATCAGGTTTCTCTCTCTCTCGGTCATACTTTTTTGGATCAGAACCTGTAGATGTACTCACTACCACCATTTAATTCGTCATTGAGCAGTAATTTATAGTGAAATTGGGGGTGATTTTGCATTGTTTGCTACCTGTGATACTCAGTTTTTCAACTTGAAATCTGAATTTTTACAGCTTAATTTCAATTTAATCATCTGGTAGTGTAATTTTCAGAAATCAGATTAGGTATCAACTGCCAGACTGTAACAAAGAAGTTTGTGATAATTTATGTTGCTTGATTATACTGATTGATATTGATGTTTCAACGATGTTACTCAGTACCCAAAATCGCCCCTCGGGAAGAAGTATATGCGGCATTTAATTCGTCATTGATCAGCAATTTATAGTGAAATTGGGGGTGTTTTTGCATTATTTTCAATTTATAGTGAAATTGGGGGTGTTTTTTCATTATTTTCAATTTATAGTGAAATTGAGGGTGTTTTTGCATTATTTTCAAAAACCTAGGAGAGACAGACTTTAACAAAAAAGTTTGTAATAATTTATGTTGCTTGATTATACTGATTGATATTGATGTTTGAACGAAACCTTACAGGGTATTTACTGGAAATGAGGCGACTGGGCAGGTAATTCTCTTTCAGTAAGTTTTTTTTTTATTTCTTATTTTTTGTGTAAAGAAAAAATTGTCGTACAAGGATTTTTGTTAAATTTGATGCGTTTCATTTTGCTATGCAGAAGTTGGCCGGACCAATTTCGGAGTTTGCTCTGGTCATGTTTAGTGCACATGGACCGTATAGCTGTAATCATCTAACATTATTTTTAACCGACAATTCAGCATTTTTATTCAATATTTCAAAATTTCGGCAAACCGATTGAGAGTCAACACTTACTGAGATAAGATGTGAAATATAATAGGTTTTAAGGTGCAAAGAACGGGATGGACAAGGGATGTGGAGAGGTTTTTGCAGTGGCTGACAAACCTCCCTTTCTCTGGTGGTGGTTTTGGTGATGCTTGTACTGCAGAGGGCCTCTCTGACGCAATACTGGTACGTACTTTTGTAAAGCAAGTCAAAAGAGTGGCAGTGATCTTGATCACTTACCGATAGCTTTACTTATTAGTACTAAATCAGAAAGAAGTACACTTATACTGTTTATCTGAAATTGCATACTGCATGGAAAGGATACATCCTGTGTAGGAGTGTCAGTGGTACCCTTTTATCGTTTTACCTAACCCTTATCGTATTCGATAAAACGGGCACTTTTTTTTTAGTTAAGGGTACTGGCAAAGACTATTTTGTACTCGTAACCCTATGCGGTAATTAGTAAAAATAAATTTATATATATATAGATTATATATTTATCTAGGGATGATGCATGATATGATATAGTTTTATTCATGGCCCATACATTTCTATTCAATGGCACCCTTTTATCCGTTTACCCAACCCATACCTTATTCAATAAGACGGTTATGGGTAATTTTTTTTTTTCATTAGCTTATCAGTTATGGGTAAGGGTATGAAATGCTTCCACCTGATCTGTTTCGTATCCGTTGACACCCCTAATCCTGTGAAGAACTGGTAAACTGGGCAGTGATCTGTGCAATTTTTTTTTTTTTTTTTTTTAGATGCTACATGATCCGGATTCCAGTGCGGCTGTCACTGGTGAGGTGAATAAACACTGTGTGCTGGCTTGTGCTAGCAATCCTTACGTGCTTCCAACTCCTGTGTACCGGCCATCAATAGAGAAAAATGAGAACGGTGAGTCGATACAACCTTCATTCCTTGCCGATGCTGAGGCTGTTGCTAAGTGCTTCTCACAGGTTTAATTCTACTTTCACTTATATTTTTTGGTGCTTTGGTGTTTGTCAAGCTGTGACTTTATAGGTTCAATGTGTTTTTACTAGTATTTTTGTAAGGATTTCTTTTGGAATATGTGCAGTGCTCCGTTTCTTTGTCGGTTATTTCGCCAAAACAGCTGCCCAAATTGAGAGATATCTACAATGCGGTAACCTTTTTTTTTTTGGGGACACATTCCTCTCTAATATAAATTTTTTAATTTACGTATGCTATACTTGCAAAAACTCACATACAAGATGAATAGAATATTGAAATGCCATAAAAGAAATACCATTTAAAGGGATGAATAAAGTAACAAACTAAGCTAGGCAAAAGTAAACTTTTTGCAAGCAACAAGAAAATGTACTAATTAAATAAAAGGTTTGTTTTTTCTTGATAGGGAAAGAGAGGTGCTAGACCGGCCGACCCATCTGTTGACCAGGTCAAGCATGCTCAACACCTGGTGTTGCTCTCTGACAGTTTCTTGGAGGCACGGTCGGCCTTGAACCGCCCGATAAGTGCTCATCTGGTACCAAATCCTGGTGTTGTGAAGCTTGATGGGCCCACCCCTGCTCCTGTTTCGGTACCAGTACCGGGACCCACACCGCAGATCTCCAGTAACTCGGGTGGTAAGCAAATTTTTAGAATGGTTTGCTTTAATTGAACCTAGTCAGGCTTATGATTGTTAATATGAATTATATTGCATTGATACTTGATTAGGAAACATGAAAGCTTGCATGTGCATGTTATTATATGCATTATTTCATGTATTTTATGAACTGTTAGGAAATTGGGTTCTTCAGCTTCTTTGGTTCATTCAATTTCGAAGTAATGTTGTATATGTTAATTGAGAATAACATACTACTTTCTAAATACATAAAAAGAAATTGAAAAAATATTTACCTAGACAATTTGGTTGAGTTAGTTTAGAAAATTTCAAAGAAGTTGTTGCTTTAAAAATTTGCACTGTTATATGTGATAAACGACTTAAAATGATTTTGGTGATGTGTTTGCCATATCCTCTTTCTTTGTTTTTTTTTACTTGTAATTTCTTTGTATTAAGGGATGCATCTAAACATACAGTGTTGGTTTCAAAGGGGATGATTATTTGTCAATTGCTTAGAGGATTAAGTATTTTAAATATATTGGGTCTTGAATTGTAGTCCTTTGCCCAATCTTCTATCCATATTTGGGTAAACCTTGTGGTAAAATCTGGATTTTACTTCAAACCATGTCCCGATTTCTAGCATCAATGATTTGTGTTGTATTTACCATCCACTGTTTGTTTTTTTGTTATCAAAATGTAACATATTAATGACACTCCATTGCTTTTTAACCCAGTGAACGGGTCGACCTTACTAAACCGGCCTCTAACAGGTGGCAATATTCCAACGGCCAACATTAAAGTTGTAAGTTTTATTTTTAATTCCACTTTTTCTTAGCTGTTTTTAAATTAATATCTAGGAAATTTACCAATGCTGCAAGAGTGAAGTGTGCTGTTTCAAACTGGTCTTTTTTGGTATGTATATTACAACTTTACCCATTACTTGTTTTACAGGAGCCGGTCACTGCACCTTCTTCCATTGTAAATGGACCTGGTTCAGGATTCTCTCATCACGTGGGGTCTACACCCAGCATCTCTTCTCAGCCAATTCCGACAGTTCAAACATCCTCTCCTTCCCCAATTCAGCAAGAAATAGCAACTATGAACAATAGTAATAACAATACTATGATGAATAACAACACCACAATGAGCAATACAGACCCTATGCAAGACCTCAAACCATTAGCAACAAACCCAAACCCGGTAAGCCAACCGATCCGACCCGGTGGTGGTGCTCCAGGGAATGTGAACATACTCAACAATCTATCTGCTCTAGGTACAGCTGTCAGGTCAACCACTCTTGCAGCGGGGCCCACCTCTCTCGGCATACCTACCATGGGAGGCACTCCTATATCAGTACACATGTCAAACATGATATCTGGGTCAGGTACACAGGTTGGCCAGAATACGGGACTCGGATCGTTCAACCCGCCTTCTTCCAACATGCCGGCCTCCTTAGGAAATACAAACAATCTTCAAGGTACTTTTTTAGTTCTTACTTTTTGTTCATGATTAATTTCCATAATTAAACCCTAATTGAAGTCTTTGACCTTGCAACTTTTGACCAGGTATGGGACAATCAATGCCTAATGTGGGTTCACAAATTGGGCAAGGTAGCGGGAGCATGGTCATGAACCCATCCGTGATGGGTGGTGGTATGGTATCGGCGGGTCCAGGCATGGCATCTGGACCCGGTATGATGCCTACACCCGGTATGACTCAGCAGCCAGGAGGTGTGAACTCTATGGGTATGGCAAGCAACTCAGGCATGAATATGCCTCTTGCTACGCAACATAATGTAGCGTCACAGTCAAAATATGTCAAAATATGGGAGGTAAGTTTTGTGATTATTCCCCTTATTTGAAGAAGTTTCAGAGTATGGCCCTATAATAAAATATATAGGAGTGAGGCTTTGGTACTATTCATAGTGCGGATTGGTCCGTTTTTGAAGTCCAAGTAGTCGATCTAAACCATTTAATATCATCTCCATGTGAGAATGTACTTGTAGATCAAATTTTTCATATTTTTACAATTTTTTAGATAGGTAGAAACTCACTTGATCTAAAAGTTGTAGACCATTCAAAGTAGTGATTTGCTACCTATCTAATTAGATAGTAAAAATATTATAAAAAATGTAAAATTTAGTATGCAAGTATGTTTTGTGATAATTACCCTTTTCTGAAGAAGTTTCGAAGTATATTTTGATGAAGCCTTGTACTATATGAGAAACATGTTTCTGTTGTCCTTCTGAACCATTGAAGAAATGACATATATGCCCCTGTTCTATTGCTTTGCTAAGAGGAATGTTGAGGACACGGGGTAGTTTTAGCATTCTTTGATGAAATCTTGCGAAGTGCGGTATTCAAATATTTTGCAAGGATGTTTGATGTTTTGCGTGTTTTACAGTGTGCAAGGGCACACAGTTGTCACAGCATATTTGAGATTTTAGTGCATCACATGTGAAATAATCCCATATTTTCTTAAGAGTTCTGTTTGACAGATTTAAGGAAGTATTTTTATTTATTTAACTTTTGGTAGGGAACATTGTCCGGGCAGAGGCAAGGGCAGCCAGTATTCATTTGTAAACTTGAAGTAAGTTGACGAATGATAAATTGTTTCATCTGAATTTAGTGGTTAATTTATTACCCACCAGAAAGTGAAAGGTACCAGAAAATTATCAGTGATATTTTTTTGGGTACAAGTATAATCTGGCATAACATTATTTGGTTTGCCATGGCTTATCATAAAGTTAAATAAAAGAATTAATAGACCAACTAAATTGTATCTAGCCTTTCAAAAATTTGTTCTTCACTTATCTACCATGTGTTTTTTTTTTGATTAAACCATGTGTTCATTTCTTATTATAGGGTTACAGAAGTGCCTCTGCATCTGACACGTGAGTTTTGTATTTCTCTGTTCTTTTCTTTCTCAGGTTCACAGACTGATTATCTTGAAGTATTGTTGTTTAATTAATTAAATGTTTTATTTACAGGCTGGCAGCTGATTGGCCGTCAACTATGCAAATAGTTCGACTAATTGCCCAGGAGCATATGAATAACAAGTTATCTCTCTCTCTCTCTCTCTCTCTCTCTCCCAGTACTTTTTTTACTTCTGTAAAATATTTCTTTTGAGGGATTTGATTTCCAAATTTCTGTTTGTCTATGTAAATGTTTTGGAACTGAGGGATACAATGTACTAGGATGTTCTATATTGTTTCCTTTCAATATTTAATTCTTTTTAATTCACATGTTTTGTGTAGGCAATATGTTGGTAAGGCTGATTTTTTGGTATTTCGAACCCTGAATCAGCATGGGTTCCTTGGGCAACTGCAAGAAAAGAAATTGGTCAGTATTTTCCAAATTTGTTGTATATTTTTCGCTTGAAAAGATTGAGCAATTAATTATATATATATATATATAGAGAGAGAGAGAGAGAGAGAGGTTGGCTACTCTACTTATATAAGCATATGAGGGCATATGCTTACAAGTCATTTTTGCATTTTCAAAAGTCCAAATAGTTGATATGAAGCTCTCAACATGTTCTCTATATTAAAATGTGCTTGGAGACCAAATTTAACAGTTTTTGGAAATTTTTACTTTTTTTTTTAGAATTTTTCAAAACAGTGTTTCAATATTGTAAAAAAAAAATCTGAAAAACTGTGATTTTCAAAAATTCTAAATTGAGCAATTGCTGATGTTTGGTGCTTTGTTTTCTTTCCAGTGTGCTGTTATACAGCTGCCTTCTCAGACCTTGCTTCTCTCAGTTTCTGACAAGGCGGGCCGCCTAATTGGGATGCTCTTCCCTGGGGTAAATGTTTTTTTGACATGTTTTAAACTCCAAATACCTTTCAACTTTGACATTTGCCACAATATCATATCTCGTATATTGCATTATTGTACAGGACCCGTTTGGACTGGTACTGTTTCTGGATATTTCTCTATGCTTATTCTTTTTCAATACTTGTCCGAAGTAAACATAAAGCTAAAGGTGGTGCTTGGTTGAAGCCTAAAGTTAAATCATGACTTACGTTGAATTTTTTTTTGACCTCCTTTGCATACGAACCTCATTAAGAATAAATTTTAGGATAATTTAATTAAAAATAACATGAGTGAGGCAATGGTACTATGTGTAGCGCATATTGGTCCGTACTATGGATCAATATCTCTATTTTCAAAGTCCAAACAATCCATCTGAACCGTTCAACATGATCTCCATATGAAAATGTGAATGTAAATCAAATTTTACAATTTTTAGAAATTTTTTACTATTTTTTATATAGGTAGAAAATCACTTGATCTAAAGATTCTAGACCATTCAAAGTAGTGATTTTCTACCTATCTAAAAAAATATTAAAAAAATTCTAAAAAATGCAAAAGGTGGTGTTTGTTTGAAGCCTAAATTTAAGTCACAACTTGAGTTGATTTTTTTTTTTTTAATCTCCTTCGCAAGCAAACCTCATTAAAAATAATTTTTTTATCTGGATCTGCATATAGGAGGAATCATCCTTTCCATCATAACCGTACCGACGCACATTCATAACTGGTACACACCCATTACCCAATACTCTTAAAAACTGAATCCAACAAGAACGTTGATACCAGTACGGTACAAATCTGTACAGGACTATCAATTTCAAAATTCTTCGTTTTTTTTCCTTGAAATGCAGAAACGTAGTGTAACTAATATGCTGGGAAGGACTGCATGCGTAATCCTTGTTAATTCTTCAACATTTGTTTTCATTAGGTTTTTCAATAGAAAATAAAAAAAGAGAGCTCATGTTTAGTTACTAACAAAAAATTATAGTGATAGATCTCAGTGCTGTTTGTTTTTTCTTTGTTTAAGATCTCATGTTGGAATTGATGGATTGATTATGAAATATAGATAGAGGCTCTAATATTAAGCTTTTGCCATCTCTATTAATATTAAACTGATACCACTGGGTATCAAAAACATAGTACTATTAATTTCTCTAATATTAAGCTTTTGCCATCTCTATTGATACCGCTGGTACTGGTCTAAACTGATACCACTGGGTATCTAAAACATAGTACTATTAATTTCACTATAGATTCTGATCTTCTTTGAAAGCACTTCTTTTAGGTCAAAGATAATATTGAAATCTAAAATTATGTATAAAGTCATAAATGGAAACAAATTTCACTCCACTAATTCATAAGAAATAAATATCCCAAAAAATAGGAGGAACAAACCCTGCAAACGGATAAAAATTCCAGGACTATTGACGACTTACTCAATTAACAAAAAAAATTGAAATTCCTAACTATACAAAGGACAATAAGCAAGATAAGTATCCCAATATAGTTCCTCTTCGAAAAGAGAGAGAGAGAGAAAAGGGCAATGGTGTAATTGCGCGAGTTAATCAGGAGAGTAAAAAAAAAATCCATGTACCTAACTATTCCGCGTTTAACGGCTTAACTTAGGCGTAAACCTCTTATTCTACAGTTTAAGTTTCAACCAAACATGACTAAAGGGACGAATGCTGACTATATACAATAAATCAGTAACAATAGAAAAAAATAGAGAGAATCTTTTTCTGGTAAATGTAATCTAACCAATTTCTGTTTTCAGGACATGGTGGTATTCAAACCGCAAGTCTCATCCCAGCAACAGCAACAGCAACAGCAGCCACAACAGCAACAACAAATGCAACAGCAACAGTTACAGCCTCAGCAGATGCAACAACAGCAACAAATGCAACAGCAGCAACAGATGCAGCAACAGCAACAGCAACAGCCGCAGCAGCAGCAACCACCACAGATGATCGGCACAGGGATGGGCCAGTCGTTCATGCAAGGCCACGGTAGGCCCCAGATGATGCCCCAAGGGAAACCTCCTGGTCCCATGGGGGGAGGGGGCTTTATGCAATAAAATTCCAATATGGTAAAAAATAATTGCATTTTAGTCCCTCCTTTTAATAGTAGATAAATTACTGATAGTTGATCAAGTAGAGTGGAGGAGGGGTTAGATGTAATTCTGACAGTGTGAGAATATTTGTAGAGAGAGAGAGAGAGATTGTTTCAGTGTGTTATGTTGGTGGCTAATTAGGATATTCTTGGTTATCTATATATTGTATCATGAAATGCTGAAACGCTGATTTATTTCCTAGAAGTCATCTCCTTTTTTCTGTTCGATCTGCATCAAGATTCGTGCGTACTTGTTTGCACATATCTTAAAGTTGTTTGAAATTTAGAGATGCAAAATTAGAGATCGTTTCCTCTGTCAATACTCGGCCCAGTTAAACTTTCTATCCGGGTAAATATTTTAACAGAGCAGTTTTGGCTTCATACAGCGCACAAACCATATGAAGTGCTATTTCGATGCTAAGGTCTTTGCTCTTCATGAAGTAAAAATCGCTCTGTTAATGTCCTCACCCTTTCTTTCCTTCGTTCCAAAACCAAATTCTCTCCAGTCCATATAAAACGGAGAGAACTGTTAACTGTAAGTGATTATCTCGTTCGTCTCTCTTCTAAGACTGACGAATACTAACCAATAAAAAACACACAAAACACAAACAGCAATAAACATGGCTTCCTGTTCTTACACGTCAGTAGCCATGTCCGTGTTGCCCCTACGGCGTGGTTTCACCACCGTGTCGGCACGTGCCCGTCACGCGAGGCACATGATTGTCACGTGCGCCGCTGAGTCGTCGACTCCCGCCTCCGTTTCGACAGCTGGCGATAAGAGCATAGTACCAGACGAGGAGTTCTCTCTCGCTAAAGTGAGGTTCTTTTTCTTAGTTTTACAATATTACCCCTGAACAAGTTGGAAATTACTGAATATATTCAGCTGTATGATAAACTTGCAAATTCAAAAATTCTATGCTGATTCTTTCATAATTGACCAAGCATATATGAAAATGGGAAATAAATCTGATGTTATTCCAAAGGAATAACAGGAACCTGTTATTCTGACCCCAATCGTTGATCTTCGTTGTTGAGATTTGTGCATGAAAAACTTTCTTTCTCGATATTCGTGCATGAAAAAATTTGAATGGTTGGGATCGGAATAACAGGTTTTTGTATAGAATTTTAATGAAAAAATTATGCAATGAAAATATTTGAATGGTTGGGATCGGAATTTTACATTTTTTTAGAATTACTTTGCTATTTTTGTATATTGGTAGAAAATCACTACATTGAATGGTCTAAATATTTTAGATCAAGTGATTTTCTACCTATTAAAAAAAAATAGTAAAATAATTCTAAAAAAGGTAAAATTTGATCTACAAGTACATTTTCATATGGAGATCACGTTGAACAGTTCATATTGACTTTTTGGATTTTGAAAACGGAAATATTGAGCCATAGTACGGACCAATCCATGCTATACATTCTCTCTCTCTCTCTCTATATATATATATATTTGATAAATTTGCAAATTCAGATACTCCCTTGTCATATATTTAATGGGTTTTTGATTTTTGATACTGTAGGTATCATTTGGTGTGATTGGTTTAGGAGTTGGAGCTTCACTTCTCTCGTAAGTGAATTCATTTATTATTATATTTTTTATATATTAATTACATAAACTCGTATGTTAGGACCAATTGGGAGATTCAAAGCTGTGTCATTTTATATTTCTAGATTTTAAAGGGGTATATCTGCAATTTTTTGTTGTTGTATGTGTATGATAGATATGGATTCGGAGCATATTTTAATATACTTCCCGGTTCGGAGTGGTCGGCTATAATGCTAACTTATGGATTCCCTCTTACCATTATCGGCATGGCACTCAAGGTTCAATTTTATCTCTTTACACATTTGTTTATTTGATTCAAAATCTAGAAAACAAATACAGCCTTTAGTGGAACAAGATGCTGATTGAAAATTTAAATTGAATGCAATTGTGCATATTAATTTCTATTCTTATTTGAGTGAGGCTACGGTATTATGCATAGTGCAGATTGATATCTCCAATTTGAAAGTCCAAATAGTCGATTTGAACCGTTTAACATGATCCCTATGTGAAAATATACTTGCATAGTAGATTTTACATTTTTTAGAATTTTTTATACTATTTTTTTAGATAGGTAGAAAATCACTTGATCTAACAATTCTATACCATTCAAAAATAGTGATTTTCTACCTATCTAAAAATAGTAAACAAATTCTAAAAAATATAAAATCTAGTCTGCAAGTACATTTTTTACAAAAATATTGATTTTTTTATTGATTGTTCTTCACTTTTCATATTCAAAACATCAGTATGCGGAATTGAAACCAGTACCTTGTATAACCTTCTCTGATGCTGAAGCCTTGAGAGAAAAATGTGCTACACCTATCCTTAAGCAGGTACAAATGCTTTGCCTTCTTTTATATTTTGAATAAACTAAAGTTGGTTAAAAACTTGAAATAGAACTTGATAATTTTACGTTGTATAAATTTTTAGGTAAGGAGTGATGTCATTCGGTACCGATATGGTGACGAGCAACATTTGGATGAAGCTCTTAAAAGAATCTTTCAATATGGTCTGGTACGTATTATGTACCTTACATCTTTCCTGTTATCTGATAAATTAATCTATAGTTAGTAGGGCTCTTTGGGGCCACATAAAAGTTCTCTTTTTTTATTTTTTTGTTTGCTTCTAACTTTTCTGTAACGATACTAACTGAGCTGATTTGGCTCCATGCAGCACATCAACTATATACTTATTCATTGTCTTTATTGATTGTGCGCTGCGTGAAGCCATACTAGCTCTGTCAATATCTTTACCCCTAACTTTTTCACTTGTAAATCAAACCGAATGTTTCATCTTGAAAAAAGAAAACAAATATTTCTCTGTATATTTTAACCATTAACTGAACTGAAATTGATTGCTGGTCTCAGAATTACCAAATTTATGAGCTGTAGGTTTTGTTGGGTGAATATAGAAAAGTTAGGGTTAGTTAAGTAATTTATTCTTGGTTGATAAATACCTCATTTTTAATGGGGAGTATTAGAAATGTTGGGTGTTAGTTGCAAATACAGTTAATTATCAGGGTTAATTGCAAAAGTCCCATAAATCATATGTAAAGTGTAGGAAATCATAGGTGTTAAATCATAATTCAGTTTGTTTTAATGTTAAATTCAAAATAATTTAGGGAGGAGGCATTCCAAGGCGCAGTGCACCTAAGTTACAAATGATCCGTGAAGAAGTAAGTTTGAGCTATTTTCTGTAATAATGAAATTATTATTCAATTATTGATAAGAGCACAAACTAATTTTATAATAATATCACCATTTTAAACACCAAGTTCCTATCAAAAATGGCATTTTTGTAATTTTTTTTTTGGTTTCAATATTTTTGTTTAGGTCACGGAAGAGGGAAAATATGCTCTGGTGCTTGTTTTCGAAGCAAAAGCATTGCAACTATCTGATTTTGAAAAGAGACAGGTGAGTTTTAACTCCACTTGTTACACTTCTCTGATGAAATTTGTAGCAGTTGATATAGTTTGCCATCTAATTTCAAAACTGATGAGAAAAGTAAAAAGAGACGAGAAAGAAAACCTGAATTTTGTATTTTAGTAGAATTATTTCAATTTCAATGATATTACATCTCGGTAAAAAACTACATAAACTGTCCATAGAATAAGGTGATGATACTAAATTTCATTTTGGTTGCATAATTACATGTATCATGGTAAAATTTGCCTATAGAACCAATAATTGTGACGTGGTTATGTTTCCTTTTCAGCCAAAGTTCACGTCTTTCTTTGGGCCAGGGATCAATGCAGAAATTCGTTAGTTTTCTTATTCCTTAAATCCCTATTCCAAGAACTTAACACATTTTAATATATTTTTTTTGTATTATTTTCTTTTCTATCTAAAAGGATCAAATCCTTATTACAGAGATTATAAACCAGCAATGAAGGAAGCAAACACAAATCCAATGAAGAAAATAAAAGCTAAAAGAGCAAGAGTGAGGCTATGGTATTTTGCATAGCGCAGATTGGTCCGTACTATGGATCAATATTTTCGTTTTCAAAGTCTAAATAGTTAATCTAAACGGTTCAACATGATTTTCATATGAAAATTGTACATATTTTTAGATTTTTTTTACTATTTTGTTTAGATAAGTAGAAAATCACTTCCTTTTAATGGTCTAGAATCTTTAGATCAAATGATTTTTTCTACCTATATAAAAAAATTCTAAAAAAATTCTAGAAAATATAAAATTAAATCTACAAGTACATTTTCATACGGAGATCATGTTAAACAGTTCAGATTGATTGTTTGGACTTTGAAAATTGAGATATTGATATATAGTACACACCAATATGTGCTATGATAATACCATAGCCTCACTCAAAATTTAGTGCTTGAAATTGTTGCAGTTAATAATTAATTGTGTTTGCATTGGTTATTGTAGGAAAAGGCGAGAATGATTTTTATGAAGTTCGTCTAGTTTCGCAAACTACACCCTGATTAAATTGAAAAATAAAAGAAGACAGCAGAGATCAATCTTTACTATACTTTGTACAGAAGTTGTAAAAATTTTCACTTGTACTAATTAGCAAGGTGCTTCCTTTTACCTGTGTAATGTTGAAGTTTCTTATTTGTGTGTTTGATTTTTTTCATAACAGTATAATTAAAGTTCTCTATTCATTTGACAGATTGCTATAATGTAAAATTCTCCTAGAGAAGAAGTATAAACTGTTGGAGTAGAAGGCCTATTGAAATTAAAAATGGGCTATATCTGGCCCAAAAGAACCTTATCTTTTCTAAATAAAGGTTTGCATCTAGTGTTTAATCTATCCCCTTTTTGTGAACAATTATTAATTAAAATGTATTCCAGTGTTTAATCTATTTTATTCATTCCTTCTTCTGTTCCAAATAATAATGTATAATTGTATTGGTTCCATTTGGTGTATATTTACATAATGAACTAGTTTATTTTCTTACAATCTTACTCAATTTATTTAATTATTCCCTAATTTCTATATGTTTGATGGATACAAAACAGAGAATCTGGGCATGTTATAATCTCCCTGTACATTATATCAAGTCAGGGAGATTCGTCTTGAGATTCGTGTGTACAATTAAATTATAATTTGCTAAACTGGATGCACAAATCTAGATGCAGATCGAACGGTCCAGATCGGATATATCGGACCCCTTGCTCCGTCAAGTCCTCTATAAATAGGTAATCATGTCCTTGCTTTTACTAGCAAAAGGCAACAATTAATGTGTGCCAAATCCACATATATAGTTTCACAAACCACATGCTTAGGTAAAGAAAAAAAAAGTTAATTTTACCTTTCAAAAAGTTTGCATAATCTTTCACCCAAACTATATAAAAAAGGCTACTTTCTTCTACCTATATATGTAGTATTCATCTCTACAGTCATACCTTCCTCCTAATATTTTAGATTTCTTGGTAAAAGTTTGGTACACTTTCTAGTTTTGTTTATTGTTAAAACAAATTGCAAATGTGAAACATGTTGCCATCATGTATGAATATTTTATTTATGGTTAACCACTCTCACATCTCAAAAGGTGTAACAAAAGATGAATGCCTAAAGCAAATTCTCTATGTAACATACAAGCAAACTCATAGAACCCATCAAAAAGAAAATATAAAAGAAGGAAAGAAACAAATATAAAAAGAACTACAAAATATGCAATCACATGCACTATTTGATTGCCTTTGTATTGAAGCAGAAATGACGATGAAATTCTCCCCCAATGCAACATTTTTCCTTGAGAAAACTTGGCTCCTTTGGAACTGTCAGAGGCCTTGCAGATCTGTAATTATATGAATTTAAAGTACTTAAATGCTAATAATGTAAAGGAAGTAAGGAAAAAGTTATTAATTAGGTAATTTGGGTTGGATTTACTTTGAATAATTAAATATTTACCTCTGAGGGTAAAATGGTCTGTCAAAAATAGGCATGAGTTGGGCCTTTGGGACCATCTCCTTTCTCATAACTTTTATCTCTTCTTCTTCTATAACCTATAATAAAAGATGCCATGTATATATGCAACCAAGTTTTATTAAGATTTATAAGATTGAAATTTTTTTAAGATTAATATTATTTTTGGGGATCATATATCAATTTCACAGGTGTTGCAAGGTCAGATATAATCCTGGAAATTAAGATAAAATTTTCTTTTAATTTGTATAACTTTTTTCTTGTAATTGTCAGTGACATGCCACATGACTAGGTTGAGCCTGTTTTCGCCACAGCTAATCTAGAACTCTCTTTTGGAATTTTCCTTTTTTTTTCTCTCTGTGTCACTCAGTACATATGTGAACAAAATATAATAAAATCTATGACAAAAACATAAATCAAACACACCTGCAGATTAAAGCAGACTTTGAATTGAATTTTGATAGAATATTAAATAACAATGCCTTTAATTTTGACAAGTGCTTTAAATTTGATGAGTACCTTCATGATCTTCTCCTCAAATCTCTTAATTATCCCCAAGGAGTTTATTTTGCTTGACATCTAAAAATTAAAACATATATACATTGCACATTTAAAAAAAATGGTATTAAAAGGACATAAAATGGATTAGTTAAATTAATATTTCTTTGTGATAATAGATATATATTGTCTCACCATGTAATCGAAACTGGCGCGCCGTAGAGCTCTTTCTTCGCTGTGAAGCCTAAAGATCTTCTCTGCCTTTATCGTTTTCTCCTTAGGTGTTGGTTTTGGTGAATACTAGAATTAATCATTTGAAATTAAGTTAAAAAAAAATATTACGCCTTAAATGAACATAAAATAGAAGAAATAGTTCTAGATTATTAGATGAGAACCTTGTATTTTTCATCTTTTGGTGGTGATCCTAGCAACGCATACACATATTCTCTAGCCTCCTTTTCAGATGATCCTTGTACTCTTTTTGTGAATGTTTGCTCTTTTTGTGAATACTAGAATTAATGTCATTATTTAAAAATAAGTTAAAAAGGAGAAAAAAATAAATATTATGCCTTAAATGAACATAATATACAAGCAATTAATAGTTCCAAATTATTAGATGAACCTTGTATTTTTCATCTTTTGGTGGTGATCCTAGCATTGCATACGCATGTTCTCTAGGCTCTTTCTCAGGCGATCCTTGTACTCTTTTTTTGAAAGTTTGCTCTCTTTGTGAATACTATAATTATGGTCATTTGAAAAATAAGTTAAAAAAGATAAAAAAAATATTATGCCTTAAATGAACATAAAATAGAAGAAATAGTTCCAGATGTTAGATGAGAACCTTGTATGTTTCATCTTTTATTGGTGATCCTAGCACCGCATATGCATATTCTCTAGGTTCTTTCTCAGGCGATCCTTGTACTCTTTTTGTGAATGTTTGCTCTTTTTGTGAATACTAGAATTAATGTCATTTGAAAATTAAGTTAAAATGGAGAAAAATAATACTATGCCTTAAAATGAACATAAAATAGAAGAAATAGTTCCATATTATTAGATCAACCTTGTATTTTTCATCTTTTGTTGGTGATCCTAGCGTCGCATACGCATGTTCTCTAGGCTCTTTCTCAGGCGATCCTTGTACTCTTTTTGTGAATGTTTGCTCTTTATGTGAATACTAGAATTAATGTCAATGGAAAATTAAGTTAAAATGGAGAAAAAAAATACTATGCCTTAAATGAACATAAAAGTAGAAGAATTAGTTCAAGATTATGAGATGAACCTTGTTTTTTTTATCTTTTGTAGGTGATCCTAGCGTCGCATACGCATGTTCTCTAGGCTCTTTCTCAGGCGATCCTTGTATCTTTTTTGTGAATGTTTGTTCTTTTTGTGAATACTAGAATTAATGTCATTTGAAAAATAAGTTAAAAAGGAGAAAATGAAATATTATGCCTTAAATGAACATAAAATAGAAGAAAACAT
Source organism: Carex kokanica (assembly GCA_025461125.1). NCBI lineage: Eukaryota > Viridiplantae > Streptophyta > Magnoliopsida > Poales > Cyperaceae > Carex > Carex kokanica. The sequence goes on along the minus strand of JAJGRX010001225.1, from coordinate 290,749 downwards.
TCCAGATTATTTGATGAACCTTATATTTTTCATCTTTCGGTGGTGATCCTTGTGCTACATACACATGTTCTCTAGGCTCTTTTGGTGGTGATAATTGTACTCTTTTTGTGAATGTTTGCTCTTTTCTTGGTACCTGTTTCTGTCAGCCAAACCAATTCCTAAATCAGTTAAAACTTCATATACATTATAAAAACAATATTTAAATCTTTGATATATTAATATAGGAAGTAAGCCATTTACTTGCTAATTCACAAAAAAGTAAATACTTGTAGTGATATTGATATGGTATATATTATCAGAGTTAGTACGGTAGACATCTTTTCTTTTCATTTCTTTTTGTTAATATTGTTTTCTTTTCTTTTTTAATAACAATCAGTTCGCATTATATCCATATCTTGTTCCTGAGCACCTTTTAAGTAAATAGTGATGATTTTATCTGTAAAGCATGCAATCATTATATACCTTATCTGGTAGAAAGGGACATTTAAAAAGTTACCAGAAAGTTGTTATCATTAGCTTAAACGACATTCCAATTATTGGAAACTTGGAAACAGTATCACGGAACTAACTTAACAGGGAAGTTAAAGCTAGCAATTAAGTATATTTAAATATTGAATTATTTCTTAATTAATCTATATTACTTGATTGGTATTGGTCACTCTAAAGGGCAAAGATTGAGTGTTCCTCATCGAGCGTTTCGTAACCGGGGTCGGACCTTGCTTACTTGGGCTCTGCAATCATATATCAAAACATTAAATCAATATATAACTGCATTTGTTTATTAAGATAAGTAACTACATATAATTAATGGTCTAAATGATCAAATGATACTTATATCTTCTTGGAAGTGCATATATTCTGCATTATAAAAGGCTTCTATTATATGCATCATCACTTTACCTAGTTATTGTTATAAAAATTAGACAAACTCATTTCTGAGAAATGCAAAAAGAAAGTACACATGCATGCATGCTACATATATATATTACTATGCAACTCATGATCACTAGACTAGTTCATGCACTAGCTAGATATATACTACTATCAAAGTACATTTAGTCTATTTGCAATTCAAAGTTTGTTTTATTCAGCACAAAAGAGCTCAAAAGGCTTTTTAAAGCAAGTGAAGAAGCATGTGCAACATAAAGTTGCATGATATTAATTCTAACCTTTGGTGAGTGTAGCAACTTGGTTGTTTCCTCCACCATTTTGATTAATTTCTCAAGTTGAGATGAATGAATGCCTCTCTCTTACTACAACCCCAATTTATAGCTGCCTATTCCAAGTAGACTACACTTAGTACACGTGGCTTTCATGTCTTCTTGCCCTTCCACCAGCCATTACAAGAGTGTAATTCTTTTAGCTAGACCTAGCTTACCACTTCATTAGTGCTTAACACTTTTTGTATCAACACTTTTAGTTTAATTAAGTCTGCCCTCCTAATTTGACTAATTAGTTCCTCTCGTTATGTTTGGGATCAAACAAATAATTAACAATATACTTTTTTAGATAATTATGAAGGGATCAAGCACACAACTTTAGATATCCACAAAATATATCTCATCCGGATTTCGACTTTGCGATAACACAGTCACTCATTGCAGTCAAAAGAAATAATTAATTAGCATTCTTTCTGTCTTTTTGTTTTCCATAAATTAAGAATCTCTAGAGAGGTTCTAAAATTATTGTGTAGCTTACACTGTCATTCATTAATGCAGTTTAAACAAAATTAATTAGTTCAAACTATATGTTTTCTTTACACCAATGTAAGCTAGCTAAGTGGTGCATGAAACGAGCTTACCTAACTAATAAGAATTGTCATGTTTCCTTCATATTCTATAATCCATTTGAAGCAACCTAATATTTTTTGTCTTGGCGCTGTGTTAAGTTTTTTACAAGTGCCACCAAACATCAATTGTTACTCACTAACAAACTCAAAAAATATTATGGGTTCAGACAAAGATTTCTGTGCATGCATGGCTTTGAATTTGCATGTCTTGCACCCTGGTTTAGAGGGATACCTCACAACGGGAGCAATCGATAATGCGGTCACTTATCATAGGTTGTTATGGTAGGAAATAAGTCTTTGTATTATATCATGTCACATTAACATAATTAATTCATTGCATGACCAAATTAAGCTATCCCTTTGATATTGACTACTCCAACAAACATAACACTAGCATGCTAACAGAAATATTGCACTGTTGATTATGGGATAATTTTGGTTCTTTTTGTTTCTTTTATATGTACATGTACTTACAGAACTTTGCATATGCATGAATTAATTAAGAAATTAGCTAGAATGCAAACATAGAAATTAGAATTGTTCCAATTAAATGCAAAAATATGTTCTACTTTTGCACTCCTCTTTGGAATTAGTACAACTAATAGTTAATAATCCTTAAAAATAATATATAAATGGTAATTTAGTGAATGTAATGCTTGAATTAGGTAATTTTGCACTTGATCTGTGCTAACACTACAAAAGACAGGCACTTTTCGCGAGAATAAAAAGTGACTTTTCGCGACGCTAAACCGTCATAAACGTGCTTTTTCTTTTGCGACGGTACTTTTCGCAACGAAATTCCGTCGCGAAAAGTGCCTACTTTGTTGTTGTGTAATAGGCCAAACTTCGACAAAATTTCTAACTGTATGTATAAATTCTCTTCAATTTGCTAAATTCTTAAAATTTGCAAACAAAAACTAACTTTTGATATCCTTGAGGTTTGTCTAATTAATTACTCCTAATAAGTGATAATGCTTAAAATAATTCCATTAAGGAGTTAGCTATAAATTTTTTGACTTTGCACTTAAGCTATCCTTGAGCTACTTGACTACTCCAACTAACTGAACACTAATCAAGCATCAACAAAATTAATTGCAGTCAAAAGCAATACACTAATCAAGCATAAAAAATTAATTGCAGTAAAAAAAAATACATAATCAAGCATAAACGAAATCAATTAGTTCAAACTATTTTCATTACACCAATGTAAGCTATATGGCCAGGTGGTGCATGAAACGACCCTAGCAACCTAACATTTTTTGTCTGAATGTTTAGTGATCAAGTACGTACTGTTACCAAACATCAATTGTTACACACTAACAAACTCATCAAAAGGCATTCTGGGTTCAGACAGAGAATTCCTGTGCATGCATGGCTCTTAAAATTGCATGTTTTGCACCCTGGTTTAGAGGAATACCTCACAACGGGAGCGATCGATAACGCGGTCACTTATCATAGTTGGTTATGGTGGGAAATAAGTCTTTGTATTATATCATGTCACATAATATGAACATATATAATTAATTCATTGCATGACCAAATTAAGCTACCCCCTTGATATTGACCACTCCAACAAACATAACACTGGCACTCTAACAGAATTATTGCACTGTTGATTATAGAATTTTAGTACTTTTTGTTTCTTTTATATCAACTTACATAACTTTGCATATGCATGGGTTACTTAATTAAGAAATTAGAATGCAAACATAAAAATTAGAATTCTTCTAATTAAATGCAAAAATATGTTCAACTTTTTCAGTCCTCTCTGGTATTAGTACAACTAATAGTTAATAATCCTTACAATAACATATAAATGGTAATTTAGTGGATGTAATGCTTGAATTAGGTAATTTTGCACTTGATCTGTGCTCAATGGCCAAACTTCTATGAAAGAGGACAAGTTTTCTAAATGTTTGTATAAATTCTTTTCAATTTGCTATATGCTTGAAATTTGCAAACAAAACTAAATTTGGATATACTTGAGGTTTGTCTAATTAATTACTCCTAATAAGTGATATTGCTCAAAATAATTACATCATGGGATTAGCTATTAAATTTTTTGACTTTGCACTTAAACTACCCTTGAACTACTTGACCACTCCAACTGACTGAACACTGCCATGTTAACAAAACTAAAAATGTCACACCCCAAATCTGGAGGTGCGACGATTATTACCGCGCCTATCTTATCATTCAATATACGTAACCTAAGGCATGGATCTTTTTATGCATTGCCAATAGCATCCATTATTTTCCCCACATCTCAATTTAATTACAATAATTATCTGACATTTTACAGTGGATGATGCTAGAGATATATTCTCTGCACCCTGTCAGATATAGTAACCCAAATCCCAAACCTTTAGATGGCCTTGCTGTCAATTTTAACCCCAAAAGCGTTTCTCTGTCTTCGTCTAACGAACCTGCGAATCCCACAAGGAGAAACGGGTGAGAAATAATCATATTATTCCTCAGTGCGAATTTGCCACAGTTTAGATTATTGGACTTGCAATCAAAATCTATATTCAAAAATGAAACCATACAAAGCAGTTCAGACAGATGCATATTCATAAATAAAGCAAGTGCATATGATCGACAACAATTTACCAAATGAAACACAAATTACGGAATTTCCAAGATGAATTTCAAATACACGTTTCTGGCTTAACTCAGTTTATTACAGCTGGTAGCACCTACGGATGTCCCACCGAGCTGGACCCTTTATCCAACCCACATCTGTAGGGTTACTGACACCTACAGATGGCCCACCAGCTGGACCCTTTATCTGACACCCATCCGCAGTGCTTTGGCTTAACCATTAACTAAGGTCTGGTTCATAATCAGATAAAAATTCGTATGCAATACGCTCAGAATCGTCCATTCGCAACACGTCAAACCAAACTGTCATTCCTGTCCCAGACTGGATATGACACCATTTTATCGTTTCCTCACAGTCACCCAAAGTCTCCGTCACGATCAGTCATTGCCCAGCATTGACTGATCTGAATCAATCACTGCCCAGCAGTGATTAATTACTCTCATATGCGCACATGGTTTCGAGTCATCGCCCAGCGTTGATTTCGAAACATTACCGACCATCCTAGATAGTCATAAAATTGTTGGGGACTTTCGACCGTAATTCCAAAACAAATACACACAAACAAACGATATACCATTCAACATGCAAATATAACTATAATATTCATTATGGACCAAAATGGGGTTATTGCGGCTCACAACCTAATTACCAGACAATTTCCAGCTCTTATTGTCATTTTCCAGGCTCTCATTGTGGCCCGCAATGGCTGTGGTTGCGGCTCGCAACAAAGCACTCAATTCTCAGCCAGAGAGTATTTCACTCGGCTCCATTCATTGCGGCCCGCAATGAATTTATTGCGGCCCGCAATAAAGCATTCAGAGACTATATTTTAAGCTGCTCGGTTGATTTCGGCCCGTAATGGGGGTTGTTGCGGCCCGCAATAAGGCAATTTCAGTACATATCAGTTCTAATTTAATACGGTTATGCATATGATTCAAACAATTCGATTATGCAATCAATCAAGCAGTTCAACATGACAATCGGAAGCAGTTTAATTCATGAATCTAAATTATCAAACAAGTCCAAGAATCCCGCACCTGATATCGTAAGGCACTAAATAAGGTCACCATTAGTCTGTTCTCCTGAACATTCTATCTCGTCTATCTTTCTCATAATTATGCCTACGTTAACAATAATATATATATTCTGATCAATATTTATAATAACCAAGTATAACAGAACAATCTAACGTATTCTAATACTGAAATCTCAATTATGTTTGTATTTCATTCCACTAGTTCTAAATTAAGTCCAATAAATCCAACCAATTCATTTTACTTCTCAGCCAACTCAAAAGTCCATTCAATTCATTTACTTTACCCTTCATGGCTAGCCTAGCATTGATATTTTATTCTTAGTCACTTTAGTCCCTTTAACATGATCAAATTATCAATTTAAGGAATTTTGCAATTTTATCCTTTATATAATATTTTTCTTGTAAATAAGTCTCTAGGATAATAATACTAAGCACAACAAGCTCGAGAGGGTTAGAGATAATACCAAGTCGGTATAGCACCAGTGAGGTGACCAGTATCGAAACCAAGCATGATTAACGGGTTCAAACCCTATAAGGAAAACGAAAGAAGAATGAAGAAACAATCAATTAACTTGGTCAAGTTTACAATACGGCTGAGTCATTTCTCAAAGGTTACCAAGCTCTCATCGGGTGAGAGAGAAAATAGAATAGAGAGAGAACACTATACTCAATAATCGCGTTAGAAGCGCCAAGAGAGAAAGCACATATACATAGTCACCGATTCAATCGTATCAGGCAGCGAGCGACCGAGAAAAACTCCAATGTTTTCTTTCTGTTCTTTTCTCTTTTCTTTTCCTATTTCTCTTTGTTTTCTGTTTTGTTTTTCTTCTTTTCATTTCTACGGGAGAGAGAAGAAACCCTTAATTTAGGGGAATTAGGATGGGTGTCAACCAGCATGGGCCACGTTGGTCAATTTCTTATTTTCTTTTTGTTCTTTTTGTAATTTCAACCTTTAACTTTCCATATTTTACAAATCAGTCCAAGATGATAAAAAGAGGTTCATATATTTATTTTGCATAGTGTTACATTCTTCCCCCCTTAAAAAATTTCGTCCTCGAAATTCAAATTAATATGCATCTTTTAAACAATACAATCATTAATTATAATCACTACGCTTTCGCTGCGCACTCTAATATCCTTACTTGATTCATAATATTTCATTCAGTATTTTCCAATTATACCTCATTGTAGTCGAACAATAATAAAGTTCTATAGAAATTTTCTATATTCAAATCATACAGCTAATATCATAACTATCAAGGTTATTCTCTACTTCTTTGGTGGTCAGTCAATTTTGTCAAATTCTCGGTACTTCTGTGAAAATAAGCATTTTACTTATAACAGTTTATCACAACGATAGTAGCGAAATATATTTCATTATATCATATTACACATATAGTCAAACATCAATTAATTCATGTATTTGATCAATATCACGTAATACAATAGTACATTTTTGCTATTATTCAAAGTATCAAATACTATATAAGTTACTATATGACTTTATTAACACTTTTCTTTGGTTCATGCCAGAAGACAGGAATGCATCAGCATTAACTGATACCCATGTCAAGATAACAATAATCAGTACAGGAATACACACTTGGAATAGAAGATCGCTATGTCAAGATAACAATAATCAGTACAGGAAGACACTTGGAATAGAAGATCGCTATAGAATTGAATCATTTCAGAAAACTACTATTCTCACATTTAGAAAGAGCGAATACAACCTCGTACATATTGACTAAGAAGACGACTTATCAGGACAACAATTATTATTATCCTACCGATTGGTCAACATTTCACAATTATACAATTTATCAACATTATTTTCAAACTTTTTATAACAAATGTTTCTTAGCTCCTTTAAATCAGATTTCTGTATTCTAATAATTCTTACTTGATGATATTTGTATTCAAGATCTAGTCTTATTTAGGTTCATTTCAGATTTGTCAGAATTTACAGAAATTCATAACAAAACCATTTGTACTAGTAAGCAAGAGAAGGTCGGAACCAACTAGTATCAATGTCAGACATGAGAATAGAACATCAATCCAGTAAGAATGGAAAAGAAGTAATCAAATCTAAGCTCAAGATATAGATTCGGAATCCATATTATCAATATTACTCAATCAGATTAGGAAAAGAAAATAACATTTGCTCAGTTCGAATATTTATGGTTAAACCAATATATAGTTTTAAATCTGACCTCTCTTTCTTTAATTAAACAATCTAGAATCCATAAGTAATAAGAGAGAACATTCACTAGTACAAGTTTCTTTTAATTCAAGACAATCTAGCAACCCGTTATGCCTCTTTTAAAATACTCATAACCCCCAACATAATTGCAATAACAGCATTCAATTTTATACGTATCATTAACTTATGCAATAATATAAATAATCTCGATTGTCAATTTTATCTAACTATGCATAGAACCTTTACAATATTTTCTAAGTGCATTTTCATTTCACATATTAGTATCATTTTTTTTTTCTTTATATATAAACAAAAATATTAATTGGTACGCAACTGGTACCAATAAATTAAGAACGCTAAAGCCCCTGTTACCAATTAATTCCTTAGAAATCAAATTCAATAAAAGAACTCATAATGCATATGCAATAAAATTTCATAGTTACGCAGTACCTTTCTATTTTCAATTATAATAGCATAGTGAAATCTTCGCGTTATCAAACAAATATCAATATAGTACATCATTTGATACGTTCAAGTAAATTTCTTTCATTTGATTGTAACAAATAATATAATATTTATACCGTAACAATACTCAAAACAATTAATATTCATTATAGGGAATTGTCAGTATTTATCCCACTGTGTCTATTTTAAACACTTATAAAACAAATCCTTCTACCATTTTAACTGTGTCTTAATGTACAACAATGAATTTATGCAACATTCAGGGTTTAAGTCAAAACCTTGAAATTTCAGACTCATAATTAACCACCAAGAATTTCCAAACAAAATCCAATTATATAATCATTTCCTTAATCCTTTCCATTTAAATTTCATTTCGATTTCAGTCTAATATGCAAGTACCCAATATATTAAGTGTCCAAAAGTCTAATAGTTCGTATATGTCCAATAAACCACAGTCCAATATTTTCTAAGTTCAAATATTCAAGATCCAAATCAAAGTCTACCCTACTTTTGAATTTCATTATTATTTTTCAGATCAGCGGCAAATCGAGCCAATGTTAATCTTTTATTTTATTTCCTCTCTTAATCTTTTTAATTAAAATTTTCAATTCAATTGTCCCAATAAGATCTAATCAGAGAAGAGAACCCTATATAAAGTACCTCACTAGACATTAGTTTTCACAGTTTGACCCTAAACAGATTACAATCCATATCGGAAAAATAAGAACAATATCAATACTGACTGATCTCAGTGTCAAGAAAGAATACCACAATCGGGAACAAAGTATACAATCTCAGAAGGAATCAGAATAGAAACCAAAGATAGAGTCAAGGAATCAGAAGTCAGTGTCATAGTGATTACTGTGAAAATTCAGTTTAACCTTTGAAAAATCCTTCACAATATATATAATGTTCAGTTTAATAATTCTAGTGTACATGTATATTCAATATACCTTGACAATCAATTATTTCATATATATACACTAATCTATCCATTCCTTACAATTTATATTTAATAAGGCGAACCATTATGATACGATCTAGTCTATAATATATTTCATATCGGAGATAACGTTAATAGACCAGAAAAGGAGTTCGTAACGATACTAATAGTTCAATTCGATCTCACTGACGTTCACTGGACAGCTAATGGATTATTGACACTGCATAACCATGCTCTGATACCAACTCTGTCACACCCCAAATCTGGAGGTGCGACGATTATTACCGCGCCTATCTTATCATTTAATATACGTAACCTAAGGCATTGATCTTTTTATGCATTGCCAATAGCATCCATTATTTTCCCCACATCTCAATTTAATTACAATAATTATCTGACATTTTACAGTGGATGATGCTAGAGATATATTCTCTGCACCCTGTCAGATATAGTAACCCAAATCCCAAACCTTTAGATGGCCTTGCTGTCAATTTTAACCCCAAAAGCGTTTCTCTGTCTTCGTCTAACGAACCTGCGAATCCCACAAGGAGAAACGGGTGAGAAATAATCATATTATTCCTCAGTGCGAATTTGCCACAGTTTAGATTATTGGACTTGCAATCAAAATCTATATTCAAAAATGAAACCATACAAAGCAGTTCAGACAGATGCATATTCATAAATAAAGCAAGTGCATATGATCGACAACAATTTACCAAATGAAACACAAATTACGGAATTTCCAAGATGAATTTCAAATACACGTTTCTGGCTTAACTCAGTTTATTACAGCTGGTAGCACCTACGGATGTCCCACCGAGCTGGACCCTTTATCCAACCCACATCTGTAGGGTTACTGACACCTACAGATGGCCCACCAGCTGGACCCTTTATCTGACACCCATCCGCAGTGCTTTGGCTTAACCATTAACTAAGGTCTGGTTCATAATCAGATAAAAATTCGTATGCAATACGCTCAGAATCGTCCATTCGCAACACGTCAAACCAAACTGTCATTCCTGTCCCAGACTGGATATGACACCATTTTATCGTTTCCTCACAGTCACCCAAAGTCTCCGTCACGATCAGTCATTGCCCAGCATTGACTGATCTGAATCAATCACTGCCCAGCAGTGATTAATTACTCTCATATGCGCACATGGTTTCGAGTCATCGCCCAGCGTTGATTTCGAAACATTACCGACCATCCTAGATAGTCATAAAATTGTTGGGGACTTTCGACCGTAATTCCAAAACAAATACACACAAACAAACGATATACCATTCAACATGCAAATATAACTATAATATTCATTATGGACCAAAATGGGGTTATTGCGGCTCACAACCTAATTACCAGACAATTTCCAGCTCTTATTGTCATTTTCCAGGCTCTCATTGTGGCCCGCAATGGCTGTGGTTGCGGCTCGCAACAAAGCACTCAATTCTCAGCCAGAGAGTATTTCACTCGGCTCCATTCATTGCGGCCCGCAATGAATTTATTGCGGCCCGCAATAAAGCATTCAGAGACTATATTTTAAGCTGCTCGGTTGATTTCGGCCCGTAATGGGGGTTGTTGCGGCCCGCAATAAGGCAATTTCAGTACATATCAGTTCTAATTTAATACGGTTATGCATATGATTCAAACAATTCGATTATGCAATCAATCAAGCAGTTCAACATGACAATTGGAAGCAGTTTAATTCATGAATCTAAATTATCAAACAAGTCCAAGAATCCCGCACCTGATATCGTAAGGCACTAAATAAGGTCACCATTAGTCTGTTCTCCTGAACATTCTATCTCGTCTATCTTTCTCATAATTATGCCTACGTTAACAATAATATATATATATTCTGATCAATATTTATAATAACCAAGTATAACAGAACAATCTAACGTATTCTAATACTGAAATCTCAATTATGTTTGTATTTCATTCCACTAGTTCTAAATTAAGTCCAATAAATCCAACCAATTCATTTTACTTCTCAGCCAACTCAAAAGTCCATTCAATTCATTTACTTTACCCTTCATGGCTAGCCTAGCATTGATATTTTATTCTTAGTCACTTTAGTCCCTTTAACATGATCAAATTATCAATTTAAGGAATTTTGCAATTTTATCCTTTATATAATATTTTTCTTGTAAATAAGTCTCTAGGATAATAATACTAAGCACAACAAGCTCGAGAGGGTTAGAGATAATACCAAGTCGGTATAGCACCAGTGAGGTGACCAGTATCGAAACCAAGCATGATTAACGGGTTCAAACCCTATAAGGAAAACGAAAGAAGAATGAAGAAACAATCAATTAACTTGGTCAAGTTTACAATACGGCTGAGTCATTTCTCAAAGGTTACCAAGCTCTCATCGGGTGAGAGAGAAAATAGAATAGAGAGAGAACACTATACTCAATAATCGCGTTAGAAGCGCCAAGAGAGAAAGCACATATACATAGTCACCGATTCAATCGTATCAGGCAGCGAGCGACCGAGAAAAACTCCAATGTTTTCTTTCTGTTCTTTTCTCTTTTCTTTTCCTATTTCTCTTTGTTTTCTGTTTTGTTTTTCTTCTTTTCATTTCTACGGGAGAGAGAAGAAACCCTTAATTTAGGGGAATTAGGATGGGTGTCAACCAGCATGGGCCACGTTGGTCAATTTCTTATTTTCTTTTTGTTCTTTTTGTAATTTCAACCTTTAACTTTCCATATTTTACAAATCAGTCCAAGATGATAAAAAGAGGTTCATATATTTATTTTGCATAGTGTTACAAAAAATATATGCATTGGTGACATCATTTATATGGACCTATTATGTGCATGCAAAAATGAAATGCTAGAAAAAAAAAACTACTCACACACACACACACACATACACACACACATCAACATAGAATAAACTATCATATTATCTTAATTTGATTTGTTCAATTAAAGAAGAATCTGCATGCTCAATATTTGCTTATAAAGGTAAAATTATATATCAAGATAATACTTCTGTTTATTTATTCTATTAGCTTATAAAGGTAATGCCATCATAAATCTATTGTAGGATGCTTTGTTTTGCAAAAGTTTGGAACAGGGACTGAGATTTGTCTTGTCTTTAGTTCAGTTGTTAATAGGTTAACATTATAAATTTTCTTGTGGCCGTAAATTGCCCCTAAAAATGAATCATGTGTTAGTGTATCTATGTAGGATAAGTAATAATGATGAACTAATTAGTTACAAGGATGTATTAAATATTCCTATATATATCTATCTCTTAGTTATCGAAAATAATAAAAATCTTTAGGTTTTCTATATATATCTATCCTTAATTTTAAGGGGGAATTTCATGTATCCCCTCAAAAGTTTCAATATTATGTATTTTGGAGGGGGGAATACGTAATATTGAAACTTTTGAGGGAATACATGAACCCCCCCTTATTTTGAGAAAGCCGGAAAACCTGTGAGTTACTATTGCATTTCGAAAATTCAGTTCTTACAGAAACAAAGATACAGAAGTAATTATATATAACACAATCATAAATTAAGAATAAACTTCTAACAGGTTAATATATAGGGGCGTTATACTATTTTGTTGTACTTTTGTGTATGTCATGCTAAATCGTACGAAAATGTGAACTTCTGTAAATTTGGGAAAAAAAAAACAGATTTAGCATTAATATATAACGAGTTTGGTTTAGGTGCAATGGATAGCATCCGAATTTTTTATTTATATCCAAAAAATAATGGAAATTTCAAAAAATACCCATGTTATCTTGAAAATTCGAAAAATACCCAAACCGGAAATTTTTTTTCCGGATTTAACATTTTTTTTTTTTTTAGAGTTTCCGGAAATTTTTTTTCCGGATTTAACATTTTTTTTTTTTTTTTTTTTTTAGAGATTCCGGATAAAAAAATTTAACTTAACAAATTTTTTTTTTTTTTTTTTTTTTTTAGAGATTCCGGAAATTTTTTTCCGAACTAAATAAAATTTTTTTTTTTAAGAGAAAAATAGCTAAAATACTGAAATCTAACGCTAAAAAATCGAATTATTTTTTTAAATATTTGTTTCATTAATTTAAAAAATTTCAAAATGGTGTAGAATAATTTAGAAATTATCAAAATAGCTAAAATACTGAAATCTAACACTAAAAAATCGAATTGTTTTTTTAAATATTTGCTAGATTATATTTTTTTTTATATATAATTAGCATATTTATACTAAAACAAGCCAAATTACTTGATTTATGCTGAATTACACTAAATTACAATAATTATGTAGAATTATGCTAGAATACGGTAAAGTACGCTAAATTACGTACGAATAGGGATAATATCTTAACTGAGAAGGCGAAAAACGACGACGAAACTTCAAACGGCCATAAAACGGCGCTCGAGTGTCCGATTTCAGCAAATGACCACTTTTCGGAAAGCTTGCGAAAATGCGCATGCGTCCGAACTGGCTATGCCAGTTTTCCAAATTCAGAATCGCCAAAAAACAAATAGAAGAGCCTCAAAACTTCAGTTGAAGTTTCCGATTAAGATTTTCATTTCTATTATTCAATCTACGTAGCTCAGTAAATTAGTTATGTAATAAACTTTTAGAACACCAAATTTTATTATTTTTGGAATTTTTTTTACTATTTTTTATGATTTATGAAAGATGCCACAAAATAAGCCCCATTTATACGTAATTTAGCGTAATTTATTGTATTTTAGTAAATTTACCGTATTTTAGCACAAAATCGGCCCTATTCGTAGTAAAAAAACAATTCGATTTTTTAGTGTTAGATTTCAGTATTTTAGCTATTTTGATAATTTCTAAATTATTCTACACCATTTTGAAATTTTTTAAATTAATGAAACAAATATTTAAAAAACAATTCGATTTTTTAGCGTTAGATTTCAGTATTTTAGCTTTTTTTCTCTTAAAAAAAAATTTTTTTTTAGTTCGGAAAAAAATTTCTGGAATCTGTAAAAAAAAAAATTTGTTAAGTTAAATTTTTTTATCCGGAATCTCTAAAAAAAAAAAAAAAAAAAAAAAATGTTAAATTCGGAAAAAAATTTTCCGGAAACTCTAAAAAAAAAATGTTAAATCCGGAAATTTTTTTTCCGGAAACTCTAAAAAAAAAAAAAAAAAAAAAAAAATGTTAAATCCGGAAATTTTTTTTCCGGATTTGGAGTTCAATTTCCGGAATTTTTTTTTCCGGATTTAGAGGCCAAATCCGGAAAAAAAAATTTCCAGTTTGGGTATTTTTCGAATTTTGAAGATAACATGGGTATTTTTTGAAATTTCCATTATTTTTTAGATATAAATAAAAAATTCGGGGATAGCATAATGCCTTCTATTGCCTCAAAAACCTATCGTATTAACTTCAAACGACGAATCCAAACCGTTAAAACCGATGTACTTCGTTATTGATGCGTTTACATGTCAAATTTATAAATTTTGAGTTCATTTGGTATAAAGTCAAGCGGTAAAAAAATGATGAACTTTAAGTTAATTATAATACATTCATTTTCATCATTTTTTGACCGCTTGACTTTGTACCAAATGAACTAAAAGATTTATAAATTTAACATGTAAACGCATCAACAACGAAAAACATCGGTTTTAATAGTTTGGATTCGTCGTTTGAAATTTATACGATAGGTTTTTGAGCCAATAGCACGAAAGGCCTTATGCTATCCATAGCACCTAAGCCAAACTCATATATAATTAGCGTTATTTTAATAGTAGTCTCCTAGTATGTGAACTAAACATTTTGAGATGTTGTACTATTTTAATTATAGATCATTGAAGACTATTTAGCTATAATGATATAATATATAATATATAATTAAGAGTTGGGCTACGGTACTTCGCGAAGTAAAGCGAGTATTTTACTTCACATCTATATCTTTAATTTCAAAGTTCAAAACGTCGATCCGAACCATTCAAGTTGATCTCCATATTAAATTGTGCTTGGACACCAAATTTTACAATTTTTTGAAATTTTTTACTATTTTTTTTGGAAATTTTTAAAATCACTGATTTTTTAATGGTCCACAATTTTTTGAAAAACAGTGATTTTAAAAAATTCCAAAAAAATAGTAAAAAAATTAAAAAATTGTAAAATTTGGTCTCCAAGCACAATTTAATATGGAGATCAACTTGAACGGTTCGGATCGACGTTTTGAACTTTGAAATCGAAGATATAGATGTAAAGTAAAACACTCGCTTTACTTCGCGAAGTACCGTAGCCCAACTCTATAATTAATTATATTTTTTATTCTTTAAAATTAAAATATATAATATATAATTAATTATTAAGGTGTATTTAAACTCCAATAATTATAATTTGAAGATATATACAGGATGCTAGTTTACAATCATTTTTTTATTTCTACTATTGTGGGCCACACTAAATTACCTATATAATACCTTGCTTAAGAATTAACTTGCCCAATGCTTGTGAACCAATTTATTCCATATTTCTCTTTTGAAGTCTGACCAAAGACAGAAATGGTAGCTTCCACCACAATTTCTATGATGTTTTATATCATCCTCAATCTCAATTTGGGTTTAATTATTTAAAAAAAAAACCATGCAGAGAATATGCATGTTTGCCTCCTACAATATGTGACCCACTAAATAAAATATGTGAAGTCGGCTGCTGCCATGGCAGTGTTAAGGTAGTTGGAGAGGTCAACATCAAGAGAGGTAGCTTAATTTGTTATCATGCAGAGCAAAAATGCTAATGGATGTATAAATCAAGATGCTTCTTTATGATACTCAGCTCTCAAGTACAACCAACTTTGATTTATGACCGTAATGTAATTTCCTCTCAGTTGTCTCCTAATTTTAATATTTTAAAATGCGGGTTTGCTCATGCATGCCGTATATGTATATTTGAAAATGAGCTGTTATTGGACCGTAAATAATTTAGGAACATGTACTTCTAAGGAATTTATCATATTAATTCCATGACAGTTGGTTGAGAATATACCCTAAAATCTCAATTTTTTTGAAAGTCACTAATAATGGACATTGATTTTCATGAAACAAAATTTATGATAAAACTCTACATAAAAAATACGAATTTTGATATAAAGAAACCCTAAAAACTCAAAAGGGGTGAATTTATTTGAATTTTTGAAGTTATGGAGACAATTCTGGGTGCACACAATGGAGTACCTCTAACAAAAACCCTAATTAACTCCTAGGTGTCTGCATGACCGCATATTCAAATATACATATATGTGTCTGCATGACATTTTGAACGCAGTAGCATATCGCATACGCATATGCGGCCGCATTATGCAGTCCATGCAGCTGTATTTGAATACACGACTAATTTAATTAGACAATTAATCTGATCCAAATTTTAACTAATTCTAGGGCATCTCCAACAAGCAAATAGGCACACACAAATATGCCGATCGAGATAATGCGGGATTATATTACGTTTTTTTTCACAAATTAATAGACACAAAGTAATTTTGTTGTGCAAGCAAACTATTTCGTAATATAATTAAATTTTTAGAATAATTATATAGTATTGCATTGAGTATTCAGAGAATTTTTTTAATTTCAATATTTTTATAAAGAATAAAATAGTATAACTCGTTTTGAATTAACTAAAATACCAATATATAATACCTTGCTTAAGAATTAACTTACCAATTTGCAAATGCTTGTAAACCAATATATTCCATATAATTTCTTTTAGAGGTCTGACCAAAGACATAAATGGTAGATTCCACACAAATTCTAAGTTGTTTTATATATCATCCTAATTAAATCTCAATTTGGGTTTTATTATTTTAACACAAAAAAATGCAGAGAATATGTTGGCCTCCTACAATCTGTGATCCCCACTAAATAAAATATGTGAAGTCTGTTGCTGCCATGGCAGTGTTAAGGTAGTTGGAGAGGTCAAAATCAAGAGGTAGCTTAATTTGTTATCATGCAAATCTAATGCTAATGGATGTATAAATCAAGGATTTTTTTTTTGAGACTCAGCTCTTAATAAGTATGACCAACTTTGATTTATGACCGCCATGCAATTTTAACTAATTTAATTAAATAATTTGATCCAAATTTTAACTAATTAGTGGTTTACGAGCTGCTATATTTCTTCTTGAAGAAGTTTCAGGGTATCTGCAAACAACAAAGAGGTGTACAAAAATACGCAGATCGAAATAATGCGGGATTATATTATGTTTTTTTTACAAATTAATAGATAATAATTTTATTGTGTGCGTTAAACTATTTCGAATATAATTAATTTTTTAGAATAATTATATAGTATTGCATTGAGTATTCAGAGAATTTTTTTAGTTTCAATATTTTTATAAAGAATTAAAATAGTATAACTCAGTTTTTCAAATAATACCCAAAATATGCATGAAATTTTAAATAAAAGTGATGTTGCATCCACAACTTCAAACGCAAAGCATCCAATTCACTATATTGATATCTTAGCTCCAATATATAAATGCACATATTTAGATTTCATGCATATTTTCTTTTTCTTTTTCTTTTCCCAAACCAAAGATTAATTAATGGCTCAAACAGTATTTTTCAGTCCTACTTGGTATTAGTTTTGAACATGCAACCTTTTAAATGAAAGATATTGCCTTAGCCAACTGTATTAAAATTAAAGATTTATAGAAGCCTAAAAGATTGTTCTTATTTTCTATAATCAAGGATAAATATATAGAAATATTTAATGCATTATTGTAATTGATTAGTTAATCATCATTACTTATCCTACATATATACACTAATATATTGTCAAAAAATATATACACACACTAATACATGATTATTTAGGGGCCATTAATTTGCGGCCACAAGAAAACTTCTCATGCACATGTTAATTAACCTACTACCAGCTGAACTAAAGAAGGGACAAATCTCAGTCCCTATTCCAAGCTTTTGCAAAACAAATTAAAGCATCCTACAAATAGGGCTGTAAACGAGCTGGCTCGGGCCGAGCTGGGCCCTAGCTCAGCTTGTTAATTCTGGACCGAGCTCTTCACTACTACAAAAAAGCTAATTCTACACTGCACATTGTACACGGTTTTTCTAATTTTATATAAAAACCGTGTGTCAAATATGAAATTGTGAAAGGCTAAAAAATATTGGGGAATTATACATGGACACTTAGTTATAAATCAGTGTATAATTGTTTGAGAGAGCTACACGGTTTATTAGGGATAAAAAATCCGTGTGGAAAGAAACCGTGTGGAAAAGATTGAGAGAGCTACACGGATATTATACAAAAATCCGTGTATGAATTGCTACACGGATATTTTATTAAATAACCGTGTACAAATAGTAAGAGAGCTACACGGTTTT
The DNA here is from genome assembly GCA_025461125.1 of Carex kokanica. NCBI lineage: Eukaryota > Viridiplantae > Streptophyta > Magnoliopsida > Poales > Cyperaceae > Carex > Carex kokanica. The sequence goes on along the minus strand of JAJGRX010001225.1, from coordinate 272,380 downwards.
TAGTTACATGTCCGTGTAGAATAGTTAGAGAGCTACACGGTTTTCTTATCAAATATCCGTGTATAAAGGGTTATGCTACACGGCTTTTTTTAATAAATAACCGTGTTTAAATTGTGACAGAGCTACACGGATTGTTAAGTATAAATCCGTGTAGAAAAGCCGTGTAGGGTTTTATCCAATATAAAAGGGCCCTTCTCTTCCAGAGACTTCTCCTTCCAGCGCCGTTTTGATCAAGTAATTAATACGCCCCTCTATCTGTTTTGAACTGAGATCTGATTTCCGCAAATTAAAGGCTAGCATAGCTGGAATCTGTCATCTTTGAAGTTTTTATTTTCTCCTCTCTAAATTTCGAAGGTTAGTATATACATATTTTCCTTTTTCCTCTCTAATTTTCTGTTTAGTAATTATTATTGCTTATTTAATTAGGTGTGTAATATATGCATGCATGCTTGATTTAATTAGTAATTAGATAATGTAAATATATAATTAGTGTATTGTTGTCCAATAACCGACCTATAAATGATTTTTAGGTCCATGCCCGTTCAAAATTAATCCAATAGGGATTAATTTTGGACAGTCCCCGTTTTGGGACTGCTCTTTGAATATTGTCTCATTTAGGATGTGAACACATATTAGTGGGTTTTAATTAGTATTTGAGAAAAGTTCGACGGTATTTTCCCTTATTGCTCCTACGAGTATGCGCTTACTACACGATGATTTTCATGTTTGACTTTGTCGAAAGAATACAATTCCAATTCCCAAACGCGGTATGCAATTCATATTAATTGTTCCTATATAATATCAATTGATATTTGCAACTGTATTTCATCTACCTTTTCTTGTTACTAACTAATACCAAATTGTAATTGTAGAATTTGCCAAAGGAACCGCATTACACCAAGGAGCAGATCGACGATATCAGGTGTGTGTGGGCAAGGTGGTTTGTAACGGAATTTTGCAATGCTCAACATGGATTTCCATAATTTTGTATAATTTGGTGTATATGAATATTGTATAATTTATTGCATATGAATTTCTGGCTAATCTGAAAAATATGAATTTCTTGCTAATCTGGAAAAAAATGGATTTATTGCTAATTTGGAAAATATGGATTTCTTGTTATATGAAATCTGGAATAGTTCTGTAACAAATTAAACTGGCTAGCAAAACTGGAGGCTAGCCGAAAAACAAAAAATACAAAAAAAGAAGAAGATTATTTCTACACGGACATTTAACTAATGTCCGTGTAGAAAAAGAGAGAGCTACACGGACATTTAGTTAAATGTCCGTGTAGAAAGAGTAGAGCTACACGGACATTTAACTAAATGTCCGTGTAGAAAGAGTCAAGCTACACGGTTTTTTAGTTAAATGCCCATGTACAAAATGAATCGTACACGGTTTTTTAGGTAATATCCGTGTAGCTCGGTAAAATGGAGAGCGACACATTCTGGTCTTTGTACACGATTGTTTGTGAAGTTATCCGTGTAGAATCTTTAAAATTGCACACGGGCAAAAGTCCGTGTGTAGTTATTGAACTAATCGTACACCCTCGATTTAAACACGGTAGGAAATCCGTGTAGCTCCTCCTTTATTGTCCGTGTATAATCTTTTTTTTTGTAGTAGTGCTTACCGAGCGATCTGGACCGAGCTGATTCGAGCTAAAACCTCAGCTCAAAATCGTGACGAGCTGGCTCGCTGGATCTGGCTGAAGCTTGTTTTAACCGAGTTGGACCGAGCTGAACCGAGTTGGACCGAGCTGGACAACATTACCTTTATTTAGCAATATATCTTCACAGATAATTCTGACAAGTTTAAGTGATAACCATTTTTGATAGACGACAATCTAATAGAATAAATAAACAGAAGTGTGTTCTTGATATATACTTCTAATTTTGTAGAGCTAGCTTTGATTCCTAAAAATTGTCGAATTATACACCAATTATTGAGCCATCAAGATTCTTCTTTTATTGAACAAATCATATTAAGATAATTAATATGATATTGTTTTCTGTGTTGATATATATGTGAGTAATTTTCTTTTTTCTGGCATTTCATTTTTGCATGGAGTACATAATAGGTCCATATAAATGATGTCACCAATGCATATACATTTAGTTCTGTTAACATTGCAGTGTTCAGTCAGTTGGAATGGTCAAGTAGTTCAAGGGTAGCTTAAAGTGCAAAGTCAAAAATTTTAATAGCTAACCCCTTAATGAAATTATTTTAAGTTTGGCCTTTGAGCACTCAAGTACAAAATTAATTATCTGATTTTCAATCGTTACAGGCACTAAATTTACCATTTATATGTTATTGTAAGGATTATTAACTAGAGGAGGGATCGGATTACACCGTTTTTGGTGACATCGAAATACATCGTGCATTTTTAAAGTTTTCAAAGTCCAAACAGTCGATCCAAACCGTTCAATATGATGGATATATTAAAATGTTCTTGCAGATCAAATTTTACATTTTTTTGAATTTTTTACTATTTATTAAGTACTTTACAAAATCGTTGTTTTCAGACCATTGAATTTTTGTACCCATCTTAATAAATAGTAAAAAAAATTCAAAAAAAATGTAAAATTTGATCTGCAAGCACATTTTAATATATCCATCATATTGAATGGTTTGGATCGACTGTTTGGACTTTGAAAATGCACGATGTCATTCGATGTCACCCAAAAACGGTGTAATCCGATCCCCCCTCTATTAAATATTAGTCATGTACTAATACCAAAGACAGGATTGCGAAAGTGCAACATATTTTTGCATTTACTTAGAACAATTCTAATTTATTTATTAACTCATGCATATGCAAATTAAGTTCTATAATTACATATAAAATAAAAAAAGAACCAAAATCCCATAATCAACAGTGCAATATTTCTGTTAGCATGCTAGTGTTATGTTTGTTGGAGTAGTCAATATCAAGGGGGTAGCTTAATTTGGTCATGCAATGAATTAATTATATATGTTCATATTATGTGACATGATATAATACAAAGACTTAATTTCCCACCATAACCAACTATGACAAGTGACCGCATTATCGATCGCTCCCGTTGTGAGGTATTCCTCTAAACCAGGGTGCAAAACATGCAATTTTAAGAGCCATGCATGCACAGGAATCCTCTGTCTGAACCCAGAATGCCTTTTGATGAGTTTGTTAGTGTGTAACAATTGATGTTTGGTAACAGTACGTACTTGAACACTAATTAAACACACAGCGTCGAGACAAAAATGTACTTAGGTTGCTTCAAATGAATTAGAACATCTGAAGGAAACAGTAGCTAGGCTCGTTTCATGCACCACTTGGCTATACAGCTTACATTGGGGTAATGAATACAGTTTGAACTAATTAATTAATTAATTTCGTTTATGCTTGATTATTGTATCTATGTTTTGACTGCAATTAATTTTGTTGATCCTTGATTAGTGTTCAGTCAGTTGGAATGGTCAAGTAGTTCAAGGGTAGCTCAAGTGCAAAGTTCAAAATTTTAATAGCTAACCCTATAATGGAATTATTTTAAGCATTTTCACTTATTAGGAGTAATTAATTAGACAAACCTCAAGGATAACAAAGTTAGTATTGTTTGCAAATTTCAAGCATTTAGCAAATTGAAGTGAATTTATACATACTGTTAGAAATTTATACATAATAGGTCCATATAAATGATGTCACCAATGCATATACATTTAGTTCTGTTAACATTGCAGTATTCAGTCAGTTGGAGTGGTCAAGTAGTTCAAGCATTATATTATATGAGTAGAACTAGGGTGCTCCTAAGCTCACCAAGCCCTTCCGTGAGCGCGACTCGAAAACCTATCGAATTGACTTCAAGCGACATTTCCAAACCGTTAGATGTTCAATCTATATTACAATGTGCTTGGAGACCAAATTTTACATTTTTTGGAATTTTTTTACTATTTATTAAGATGGTTTGAAAATCGCTGTTTTCCAATGGTGCAAAATTTTAATAAAAACAGCGATTTTCAATCCATCTTAATAAATAGTAAAAAAATTCCAAAAAATGTAAAATTTGGTCTCCAAGCACATTTTAATATAGATTGAACATCTAACGGTTTGAAAATATCATTTGAAGTCAATTCGATAGGTTTTAGAGTCGCGCTCACGAAGGGCTTGGTGAGCTTAGGAGCACCCTAGTTCTACTCATATTATATTAAGTGCAAAGTAAAAAAATTAATAGCTAACCCCTTAATGGAGTTATTGTAAGCATTATATCTTATTAGGAGTAATTAGACAAACCTCAACTATATCAAATTTATATCAAAAGTTTGTTTTTGTTTACAAATTTCAAGCATATATAGAATATAATTTATACATAGAGTTAGAAAATTTGTCCTCTTCCATAGAAGTTTGGTCGACTATGAGCATTCAAGTACAAAATTACCTGATTTTAATTGTAAGGATTATTAACAAATAGTTGTACTAATTCCAAACATAAGATTGCAAAAGTGTAAAGTCCCATAATTTCTATGTTTGCATTCTAATTTATTAATTAACTCATGCATATGAAAATTAAGTTCTCTAAGTAGATATAAAAGAAACAAAAAGAACCAAAATCCCACAATCAACAGTGAAATATTTCTGTTAGCATGCTAGTGTTATGTTTGTTGTAGTAGTCAATATCAAGGAGGTAGCTTAATTTGGTCATGCAATGAATTAATTATATATGTTCATATTATGTGACATGATATAATACAAAGACTTATTTCCTACTAACCAACTATGATAAGTGACCGCGTTATCGATCGATAGCTCCCGTCGCGAGGTATCCCTCAAAACCAGGGTACAACAAGACATAACATTTGAGTTTGTTAGTGTGTAACAATTGATGTTTGGTAACACTACTTGAACACTAAACACAGAGCCGAGACAAAAAATATTAGGTTGCTTCAAATGGATTAGAGCCATGACAATTCTTATTAGTTAGGTAGGCTCGTTTCATGCACCACTTGGCTAGCCTAATTATATTGGGGTAATGAAAATAGTTTGAAATAATTAATTTCATTAATGCTTGATTAGTGTACTTCTTTTGACTGCAATGAATGACAATGCAAGCTGCACTAAAAACTTTTTTGTGCAGCTTGCATTGTCATTCATTTTGTGCAGCTTCCATTTTTCACATTATTAATTAGTCAAATTAGGAGGTCAGATTTAATTAAACTAATTTATGTATGAAATTATATGAAAAATGTTAATTAAGCACTTGTAAAATATGGACCAATATAAACTAGGTCTAGCTAAAAGGATTGCACTCTTGTCATGGCTGCTGAAAGGGCAAGAAGACATGAAAGCCACACTAGTGTATTCTACTTGGAGTAGGCAACTATAAATTGAGGTTGTAATAAGAGAGAGGCATTCATTCATCTCAACTTGAGAAATTAATCAAAATGGTGGAGGAAACAACCAAGTTGCTACACTCACCAAAGGTTAGAATTAATATCATGCAACTTTATGTTGCACATGCTTCTTCACCTGCTTTAGAAAGCCATTTCAGCTCTTTGGTACTGAATAAAACAAATTTTGAATTGCAAATAGACTAAATGTACTTTGATAGTACTATATATATCTAGCTAGTTCATGAACTAGTCTAGTGAGTTTCATAGTAATATATATATATATATATATATATATATATATATATATATGTAGCATGCATGCATGCATGTGCACTTTCTTTTTGCATTTCTTAGAAATGAGTTTGACTAATTTATATAACAGTAACTAGGTAAAGTGATGATGCATATAGTAGAAGCCTTTTATAATGCAGAATATATATGCACTTTTAATAATAATATGGAGAAAGCAAATATAATGCTTAGTAAACAGCATATGCACTTCCAAGAAGATATAAGTATCATTTCATTTAGACCATTAATTATATGTAGTTACTTATCCTACTAAACTAATGCAGTTATATTATATATATTGATTTAAAATTTTTGATATACGATTGCAGAGCCCAAGCATGCAAGGTCCGAACCCAGTTACGAAGCGCTCTTTCAGGAACACTCAATCTTTGCCCTTAAGAGTTATCAATACCAATCAAGTAATAGAGATTAGTAAATTAATAATTCAATATTTAAATATACTTAATTAATTGCTAGCTTTAACTTCCCTGTTAAGTTAGTTCCGTGATACTGTTTCTAAGTTGCCAATAATTGGAATGTTTAAGCTAATGATAACAACTTTCTGGTAACTTTAAATGTCCCTTTCTACCCAGATAAGGTATATAATGATTGCATGCTTTACAGATAAAATCATCACTATTTACTTAAAAGGTGCTCATGAACAAGATATGGATATAATACTAACTGATTGTTATTAAAAGAAAGAAAACAATATTAACAAAAGAAAAGAAAAGAAAAGATGTCTACCGTACTAATTAACTCTGATAATATATACTAGCTAGATATATACCATATCACTACAAGTATTTACTTTTTTTGTGAATTAGCAAGTAAATGGCTTACTTCCTATATAAATATATCAAATATTTATATATGGTATTTATAATGACGTATATGAAGTTTTAACTAATTTCGGAATTGGTTTGGCTGGCAGAAACATGGAATAAGAAAAGAGCAAACATTCACAAAAAGAGTACAATTATCACCACCAAAAGAGCCTAGAGAACATGCGAATGCGGCACAAGGATCACCACCAAAATATGAAAAATACAAGGTTAATTCATTTAATAATCTGGAACTATTTCTTCTATTTTTATGTTCATTTAAGGCATAATATTTCTTTTTGTTCTTTTTTAACTTAATTTTCAAATGACATTAATTCTAGTATTCACAAAAAGAGCAAACATTAACAAAAAGGGTACAAGGGCCGTCTGAGAAAGAGTCTACAAAACATGCGTATGCGGCGCTAGGATCACCATTAAAAGATGAAACATACAAGGTTCATCTAATAATCTAGAACTATTTCTTCTATTTTATGTTCATTTAAGACATACTATATTTATTTTTGTCCATTTTAACTTAATTTTCAAATGACATTAATTCTAGTATTCACAAAAAAAGCAAACACTCACAAAAAGAGTACAAAGATCGCCTGAGAAAGAGCCTAGAGAACATGTGTATGCAGCACTAGGATCACCACCAAAAGATGAAAAATGCAAGGTTCATCTAACAATTTGGAACTATTTCTTCTAATTTATGTTCATTTAAGGCATAATATATTTCTTTTTGTTCATTTTAACTTAATTTTCAAATGACATTAATTCTAGTATTCACAAAAAAGGCAAACATTCACAAAAAGAGTACAAGGATCGCCTGAGAAAGAGCCTAGAGAACATGTATACGCGGTGATAGGATCACCACCAAAAGATGACAAATACAAGGTTCGTCTAATAATAGGGAACTATTTCTTCTATTTTATGTTCAATTAAGGCATACTATTTTTTTTTTAACTTAATTTTCAAATGACATTAATCCTAGTATTCACCGAAGCCAATACCTAAGGAGAAAACGATAAAGGCAGAGAAGATCTTTAGACTTCACAGCGAAGAAAGAGCTCTACGACGCGCCAGTTTTGATTACATGGTGAGAAAAATATATATCTATTATCGCAAAGAAATATTAATTTAACTAATAAAATTGATGTTCTTTTAAAATCCAATTTTTATAATTGTACAATGTATATATGGTTTAATATTTAGATGGCAAGCAAAATAAACTCCTTGGGAATAATTAAGAGATTTGAGGAGAAGATCATGAAGGTACTCATCAAAGCACTTGTCTATACTAAAAGCCTTGTTAATTAATCAAATTTTTATATGAACTTTCTATTCAAATCTGAAGGTATGTTTGATTTATGTTTTTTATCATAGGTGATCGGTTCATATTGATTTGTTCCAAGTGACACTGAAAAGAAAAAGAAAAAGAAAAAGAAAAAAGGAAACTCTAATAGAGGGAGTCTAGATTTTCTGTGGCGAAAGCAGGCTCAACCCAGTCATGTGGCGAAGTATCTATACAAAAATAAAATTTCGTCTTAATTTCCAGGATTATCTGACCCTTGCAACACCAGTGTGAAGTTGATATATAATGACCAAAAAAGAATATTAATCATAAAATTAAGAATTTCAATACTATTTATCTTAATAAAAATTGGTTGCATATATGCATGACATCTTTTATTATAGGTTATAGAAGAAGAAGAGATAAAAGTTATGAGAAAGGAGATGGTCCCAAAGGCCCAACTCATGCCTATTTTTGACAGACCATTTTACCCTCAGAGGTAAATATTTCATTATTCAACTTAATCCAACTCAAATTAACAAATTGATCAATTTTTCCTTATTTCCTTTATTTTTGTTTTTTTCAGACAAGGCAAAAAAAGTTTCAAAATATGATTCTTTTGTCATTTTATTTTCAAAAAATTATAAAAATATGTTTGTGCTTAAAATTATTATACAAATATGCCTTATCTGAAAATTTTGCCCACCCCATCTTATTTTCTGGCTTTTCCTTACCTTCATACAGCTTTATAGATTGTTAGTTTTTAAGTCCTATAAATTCATAATATTAATTGCAGATCTACAAGGCCTCTGACAGCTCCAAAGGAGCCAAGTTTTCTCAAGGAAAAATGTTGCATTGGGGGAGAATTTCATCGTCATTTCTGCTTCAATACAAAGGCAATCAAATAGTGTGATTGCAACTTACTCAAGAGATTTTACACATTTTCTTACAAATTGCATATTTTGTAGTTCTTTTTATATTTGTTTCTTTCCTTCATTTTTTTACTTTTTGATGGGTTTAATGGTAGATATGTCCGGGCTTTTATAAGTTTGGTTGTATGTTACATAGAGAATTTGCTATAGGCATTCATCTTTTGTAACACTTTTTGAGATGTTGGAATGGTTAACCATAAATAAAAATATATTCAACACACATGATGGCAACATGTTTCACATTTGCAATTTTTGTTTAACAATATAAAGGTGTGCTCCACTGGTCGGATCGCCATCAACCACACCCAAGTTGCACCACCAATGTGCATTAAATCTTGTAAAATCCATATAAAATCAACCGTTTGGAGGTTTTTCGCGTTCTTCATATTGAAATTCTCGGTTTTACACGTAGAATATTACCATGGATTTTATTTTCAATAAATCCAATCTCATTTTTGTGAATTTAAAAAAATTAGGTTTTAAGGTATTGAATAGACCAATTTTCTAAGAAATTAATTGGATAAATTTCTTAAATGAATTCTCAAATTTTTAGGATTCAACAAATGACCGCCACTAGGACGGGTCGTGAAGCTAATGGGTTTAAACCCGATAACTTGAATCCGATTCCTGCCCTTTCCTGGCAAAAATCCTGCGTCCGCTCCTGTATGTGAGAGCAATAGGGCTGGTAATAAACTTAAACCTAAAATCATGGTATTTAGAGGGTTCTGATAGGAGGGGAGAGACACAAGCCCAGCAAAGGAAAGCATGTGGGACCCAATATGGAAACTGGACCCACAGGCCACAACATGCAGTGACATCCTGGTGCACGACTTCCGAGGCACATAAAAAAAAAAGTGTTTTATGTTAATAAGGTTTCATCTTCTCCATCACATATATCTTCTCTCTGGTAATTGATTGATCAAGTTTTCCTTTTCTGGATATATTCACTGCTGCCTTTATTCTTGCCTGGCTTTAGCTAAGGGCTTCTTTTATTAATTCTTTGAGAAATTAAAAATTTATTTTCTAGACTGGGCCCACCATTACGGTTGGTTTATTATGGACTGAGAACTGAAATCTAGGTGAGGTTTTTGGAGGTTGAGGCTCAATGGACATCAGATTAAATTCAGTCCGATGCTAGATATGAACCGGTGGATCCGCATCGAGATGCTTACCAGGTTTAGATGCACGAGGATGGTTTAAATTTTAATTTTAAACACAAATCTCATTGCAGAACAAATAATTGTATAGACTGTGCATCAGACTGAATTTGATTTGATACCTATCGAATACATCCTGCTCCTTACTGCGACATTTTAAGCAAACAAGGATCGATCGTGTGATTAACATAATTAAATATATAATAAACACTAACAAGACATACATTTCCGCTTTGTAAATTATCCTTTTTCTTTAATTAAAAACTGATGAAACAAAATATGTATACTTTTACCTTCAAATATTTGAACAAAATGTACTTTGTGAATTCCTTAAAGTTTATTCTTACCCTACTTTTCTATGTCATTATGAAAATTGAAAACTTTAAATTATAAAAGAAAAAAGTGCAAGAGAGAGATGTTAATATAATTTACTATTTAATTAGGAGTTGGGCCTAATAATGTGAAAGAGGCGAGGCCCAATAATAATAAAAAAATTCACTATACTTTTGAATTGAATAATTTGAATTCGGATTCAGTCCAACCAAATCCAACTGAATCTTGTTAACCCAACCTAATATTGTATTTCTTTTTGGGTGGGGTTTTTTTTTCCAAAAGATATTGGACAAAGTATTATTTAAAGAGTGAGGCTATGGTGCTATGCATAGCACGGATGGCTAGTGTACTACGGCTCAATATGGTACTTTTTAAAATTCTAACGGTCGATCCGACCGTTCAATGTGATAACCATATGAATATGTACTTGCAAACTAAATTTTATAATTTTTTGAATTTTTTTACTATTTTTTCAGATAGGTAGAATTTTGATGGTCCAGAATTTTCAAAAAACACTGATTTTTCTACCTACCTAAAAAAATAGTAAAAAAATTTGAAAAAATATAAAATTTAGTTTGCAAGTACATATTCATATGGATATCACATTGAATGGTCGGATCGACCGTTAGGAATTTAAAAAGTACCATATTGAGCCGTAGTACACTAGCCATTGGTGCTATGCATAGCACCATAGCCTCACTCTTATTTAAAATCAGACCTAAATTGTTTAATTTGTGTCAAAATTCGCACAAACAATTTCGATTCACGGGACCGTTTAAATTTATTAAGTTGTAATCCGTTTGCGTAAAACTTATTGCATATATCGGATGATTTAGTTTTGACTTTGAATTATATATATATATATAGAGAGAGATGGGCTATTGTGCTTTGCAAAGTAAAGCCATCGTTTTACTTCGGCTTACTTTTTGGATTTTCAAAGTCCAAAACGTCCATCCGACCGTTCAAGTTGATCTATATATTGAAATGTGCTTGCAGACCAAATTTTACATTTTTTGGAATTTTTTTACTATTTATTAAGCCACTTTGAAAATTGCTGATCACATGTTCCAGAAAAAACAGTGCAACAAAATTCTGGACCATGTGATCAGCAATTTTCAAAGTGGCTTAATAAATAGTAAAAAAATTCCAAAAAATGTAAAATTTGGTCTGCAAGCACATTTCAATATGTAGATCAACTTGAACGGTCGGATCGACATTTTGGACTTTGAAAATCCAAAAAGTAAGCCGAAGTAAAACGATGGCTTTACTTTGCAAGGCACAATAGCTCATCTCTGTATATATATATATATATATATATATATAGAGAGAGAGAGAGAGAGAGAGAGAGAGAGATTGGCTAAGATAAAAAATAATAGTTCCTGAGCCTTGGTGCTACCAATTGATTTTGCGATTTTCAAAGTCCAAATAGTCAATCCAGACAGTTAGATTTGCTATATATATTAAAATGTGCTTGAAGACCAAATTTTACATTTTAATTTTTTTTTTACTATTTATTAAGATAGTTTGAAAATCGCTGATTTTAATAAATAGTAAAAAACTTCTGGACCATTGAAAACAATGATTTTTTAAACCATCTTAGTAAATAGTAAAAAGATTCCAAAAAATATAAAATTTGGTCTCCAAATACTTTTTAATATAGATATCATGCTAAACGGTTTGGATCGACTTTTTGGACTTTGAAAATTGCAAAATTGGTATGATCACGGCTCAGGAATTACCATTTTGATCTCCAAGCACATTTCAATATGTAGATCATGTTGAGCGGTTCGGATCGATAGTTTGGATTTTCAAAATGGAAATAATGAGGCGTGAAGCACCAAGTCGTTTTACTCCATGGCTTAGCTAAGCCCAGCTCTATATATATATATAGATGGATGGATGGATGGATAGAGAGAGAGAGAGAGAAGGGATCCACTTACAACATTATATAGTTACAATATTTTACAACATGATTTTCAAAGTCCAAATAGTCAATTCAAACCGTTCAACGTGATCTCTATATTAAAATGTGTTTGGAGATCACATTTTACATTTGTTTTTTGAATTTTTTACTATTTATTAAGATGGATATAAAAATTTAATGGTCTAAAAACAACAATTTTGTAAAATACTTAATAAATAGTAAAAAAATTCAAACAAATGTAAAATTTGATCACCAAACACATTTTAATATTGAGATCATGTTACAGTTTGGATCGACAGTTTGGACTTTGGAAAATCATGTTGAACGGTTTGGATCGACTGTTTGACCTTAATTAATGGTTTTACATTTGTTCTATATTCAATACTTCGTATATGCTTTTTTTTTTTTTTTGATGAAGCAAGAAAAAACCTATCAGTTTCCATTGCATTTTGAAAATTCAGTTCTTACAGAAACAAAGGTACAAAAGAAATTATATTACAATCATATATTAATAATAAGCTTCTAATTGGGGTAATATAGGGGCGTTATACTAATTTTTTGTATTTTAAGTTCCTTATGCTAAATCGTACGAAATGTGAATTTTTGCAGATTTGAACATCAGGTTTAGCATCAATATATTAGCGTTATTTAAAAAATATGATACATGTTATCATTTAAGAGGAGGGATCCAATTACACCTTTTTTGGTGACACATCATGACACCGTTTTTTATATAGGTCAATTTTGCGATTTCAAAATCCAAACAGTCGATCTGAACCGTTCAACGTGATCACCATATTAAAATGTACTTGGAGATCAAATTTTACATTTTTTTGAATTTTTTTACTATTTATTAAGATGGTTACAAAATCACTGTTTTTCAATGGTCTGAAAACAACGATTTTTGTAACCATCTTAATAAATAGCAAAAAAATTCAAAAAAATGTAAAATTTGATCTCCAAGCACATTTTAATATATCCATCATGTTGAACGGTTTGAATCGACAATTTGGACTTTGAAAATGGTAGGTGTCAAAGTGTGTCACCAAAAAAGGTGTAATCGGATCCCTCCTCATCATTTAAACCAAGCTATTAATTAGTTGTTTATAATCTTAAGATGTTGTAGTAATATAATTATAGATTATTGAAGACTATTTAGTTATAATGATAAAATCGATGTTATATTTATGCTTTAAAACTAAAATAGTTATTACTTAATAATTAAGGTGTATATAAAAACTCAAATAAATATACAGTACACTTCTTTACTATATATCATTTTATCATGCTAAAGTTTTCAAGGTTAAATTTATTTCTTGTTGTGGGCCACACTAAATTACCTATATAATACCTTGCTTAAGAATCAACTTACCAAATACTTGTAAACCAATCTTTTCCATATTATTTTTGAAGGTTTGACCAAAGACAGAAATGGTAGCTTCCACCACAAATTCAGTTTGGGTTTTATTATTTTAACAAAAGAAAAAAAAAACATGCAGAGAATAGTTGGCCTCCTACAATATATTGTGACCCACTAAATATAATAAAATATATGAAGTAGGCTGCTGCCATGGCAATGTTAAGGTAGTTAGAGAGGTCAAAATCAAGAGGTTGCTTAATTTGTTATCATGCAAAGCTAATGCTAATGGATGTATAAATCAATATGATTTTTTATGAAACTCAGCTCTTTAGGACAACCAACCTTGATTTATGACCCCGACATTTTTATTAATATCCAAAGTTAATTACAAATTAATAAATATACCCAAAGTTGTTGGAAATTTATAAAAATATCCATACCGGCCATTTTCTGACCGGTTTTAATTTTTTCGGTACTGGCTAGAAAAAGGCCGGTACTAAACTATTTATTTTTATTTTTTTAAGAGACACTATGAATCAATAGCAAGATGCTGCAATGTAACACTCAAAATTCGAATTTTTTTTAAAATATTTGTTAGATTATTTTTTTGATATATAATTAGCATATTTATACTAAAATACGCTAAATTATTTGAAATTATGTTAAATTACGCTGAATTACACAAAATTACGCTAAATTACAATAATTATGTTAAATTATGCTAAAATACGATAAATTATGCTAAATTAGGCCGATTTTGTGCCATCTTTCATAAATCATAAAAATCATAAAAAATTCAAAAATAATAAAAATTGGTATTCTACAAGTTCATTATATAACTAATTTACTGAGCTATGTAGATTGAATAATAGAAATGAAAATCTTAATCGGAAACTTCAACTCAAGTTTTGAGACTCTTCCCTTTATTTTTTGGCAATTTTGAATTTTGAAATTGAATGAAGTAGGCATTGATGCATGCGTATTTTCATAAGCTTTATGAAAAGTGGTCATTTGCTGAAATCGGACACTCGAGCGCCGTTTTATGACCGTTTGAAGTTTCATCGTGGTTAGTCGCCTTCTCAGTGAAGATATCAGCCCTATTAATATGTAATTTAGCATAATTTAACATAATTTAGGGTAATTTAGCGTAATTTTGTGTAATTCAGCGTAATTTAACATAATTTCAAGTAATTTAGCGTATTTTAGTATAAATATGCTAATTATATATCAAAAAAAGTAATCTAACAAATATTTAAAAAATAAATTGGAATTTTTAGTGTTAGATTTCAGTAATCTCTAAAAAAAGAAATATTTAGTGCCGGCCATCTTCTGACCGGTACCAAAACAAATTAAAACCGGCCAGAAAATGACCGGTATGGATATTTTTATAAATTCCCAACAACTTTAGGTATATTTATTAATTTGTAATTAACTTTGGATATTAATAAAAATGTCGGTTTATGACCACCATTTAATTTCCTCTCAGTTGTCCCCTAATTTAATTAGACAATCTGGTCCTAATTTTAACTAATTTGTAGTTTATGAGCTCATACATCTCTTCTAAAAACAGTTTCAGGGCATCTGCACATATATAGCAAAAAGGCATACACAAATACGAAGATCGAGATAATAATGCGGAATTATATTACGTCCCTTATTTTTTTTTTACAAATTAAAAACACTACTAGAATTTGTAATACTAGCATGGATGAAAAAAAAATGCTCATATGCATGGGTAGCCCATGCAAATAAAGTGTATGTATTTGATGCCGTAGCTAATGACGCTTATTTACATGGGGCCATGTTGTTTATCGGTGTGCAAACCTCTTTTGCATGGGTAATAACAAAGGAATCCGGATCCCCTAAAGTAACTCAATCTTTGGGTTTTGGATCAAGACCGTTGATTCGAATCGGACGGTCCCGATCTAAACCCCTAAGTAACCTCTTTTGTTTATCGGTGCGCTCACTTCGGGAATGAATTTTTACAGATTAGTTACTTCACTAGATTTGAATTCATAAGAAATTAAAGTTGGCTCATAGAAATAACTTCTCATGCAGTAAATTTATTACCCATGCATTATGTAATTACTAATTTTGAAAGAAAAATACGTAATATTAAAACTTTTGAGGGGATACATAAAATTCTCCCTAAAAAAGTATCAAAGTATCAAACATAGGATAAATGTAAAACCATTAATTAAGGCCAAATTATATATATAGCATAAAAGCAAAATTAATGCAATTAATATGAAAATATATACGGTACTATATATATGAAGGTTAATGATTAATTAATGCAAGCCGGTGGAAAATCATCCTTTTTGTTCGCTTGCTAGTTTAAATCATTGAACAAGAAGAGGCCACTAATTTTATAGGGTTAATTTTGGAAAAAAAAAAAAATTATTTGGGTGGATTTGGTCGGACTGATCCGATATCAAATTTATTCAATTGTGAAGTATAGGGAATTTTATATTATTATTGGGCCTTGCCTGGTTTCACATTATTAGGCCCAACTCCTAATTAAATAGTGAAGTATGTTAAGTATTAACATCTCTCTTTCACTTGTTTCTTTTATAATTTTCAAGTTTTCAATTTTGATAATGACATAGAAAAATAGGGTAACAATAAAGTTTAAAATACTCACAAATTAAGCCATTTTGTTGAAATATTTTAAGGTAAAGGTACATATTTTGTTTCATCTTTTGAAAAAAAATAAAAAGGATAATTTACAAAGCGCAAATTAATGTATGTTTTGTGAGATCATATTAATTACATATTTGAATCAACTCAGCTGGATTTTATTCCATGTGGATAAATATAAAATAATTTTACGCACTTATATATGAATGTATTTCATTTGTTGAAGCATTTTAGTCAGATATAGACTGTTCTGAACTGTTGGATCCGTGTTGAGATTTGCGTGTAAATTAAAAATTGTAAATAAATCGCTCGTGAAACTCAACCGCACGCACAAATTAATCTCGTCACGTATCTAACGATCCATACTTGACATCCAATAAAATTTGATCTGATGCTAGGGGTGTTCATCGGTTCGGTTCAGTTAAAACCGAAATAAAATGGACAAACTAAACTTTTGTTCGGTTTTACAAAATACAACCGAACCGACAAAAATAAATTTATAAACGAATTAAAACCGAATTGAACAAACCGAACTAAATTTCAGTTTGTTCGTTCTATAACCGATTTTAAACATAATCAAGCAATATCCATGTGGTAATTTTTGAATTATTTTGAATGTTTGGTTCGGACAAATAACTATTTTAAAAATGTTGGTCGGTTCGGTCTAACCGGTTATAAAATTTCTAAACTGAACCGAACTATTATAGCGGTTTAAAAAATGAACCGAACCAATCTATTTAACCGGAAAAACCAAACCGTTTAAACCGAACGCTCTCGGTTCGGTTTTAATACCGATTAAACTGGACCCGATGAACACCCCTATCTGATGCCCATTAATTGTCTCGTGTTACAGTGATGTTTTTACCATTTGAGAGGAAAAGGAGATCAGTGAATGCTGCTTCTATTGGAATCAGTACTCTACCCCAACCTCCAAAAACCTAACCTAGTTTTCAGTTCTAAGTTCTCAGTACATAATAAAACCAACCATAATGGTGGGCCCATTCTAGAAATTAAAGAAATATTTAATTTCTCAAGGAATTAATAAAAGAAGCCAACTTAGCTAAAACCAGACAAGAATAAAGGCAGCAGTGAATATATCCAGAACAGGAAAACTTGATCAATCAATTACCAGAGAGGTGATATATGCATGATATATGTGGTGGAGAATATGAAACCTTATTAACATAAACACATTTTATTTATTTATTATGTGCCTCGGAAGTCGTGCACCAGCATGCCACTGCATGTTGTGGGTCCAGTTTCCATATTGGGTCCCACATGCTTTCCTTTGCTGGGCTTGTGTCTCTCCTCTCCTATCAGAACCCTCCAAAATACCATGATTTTTAGGTTTATATAGATTTATGACCAACCAATTGCTCTGGCATCTTATGTAATGAAATTTCTTTTGGAACTAAGTTCTCCAGTTTAGTTATGCAATAAAATATGTCCAATTAATTCCAATTCTGATTGGAATCTTAAATTAATAACTTGCCATGGCCCAGTTGAATTTAGTTAATTAAATGAGCTAACTAGCCAGTTTGGTCAATGTTCGATATATATATATATATAGTGGCTAATATCAAAACATTTGCACCAAGGCCCTCGTGCAACCAAGTCGTTTCCGGATTTTCAAAGTCCAAACAGTCGATCCAAACCGTTAGATGTTCAATCTATATTAAAATCTACTTGGAGACCAAATTTTTACATTTTTTGGAATTTTTTTACTATTTATTAAGCCACTTTGAAAATTGCTGATTTGAGTGAACAGTAAAAATAGTGCAACCAAATTTTGGACCATGTGATAAGTAATTTTCAAAGTGGCTTAATAAATAGTAAAAAATTCAAAAAAATGTAAAATTTGGTTTCCATGTAGATTTTAATATAGAGATCACCTCTAACTGTTTAGATCGACCGTTTGGACTTTGAAAATCTGAAAACGACTTGGTTGCACGAGGGCCTTGGTGCAAACGTTTTGATATTAGCCTCTAGATCTCTCTCTCTCTCTCTCTCTCTCTCTCTCTATATATATATATATCTAATTTGATTTATTCCAAAATTCACGATTTTAAGTTGTTGTATATTAGAAATTAAGAAAAGCTAGTAATCTGCTTTTTATCCAATATATATATATGGTGATTGTCACGGTTTTTTTTTTCCCCATAAATACCGATCATTGCATCGTATAATTCCTAGTTAAATAGTTTCCTACTATTTACATGTTATATATCCCTGTTTTAATCTCATCAAGATATAAATGTACTAGAAGAAAAATTAAAATAAATTTATATATATATTCAACCTCATCAAACATTTACGCTAATAAAAAAAGGTATATATGCAACAATATACACACACATTCTCAAGTAATAAAACTCAGTTTCAATGAATTACTGAAAATCATATCCATTAATTTCTTTTGGCATTTATTATATATACAAATTAATTTAATGTTTTACAATAAACAATTAATCAACTATATGTACAATAATACCTAGTGAACCACAGGGGTGGAAAGTATTGGAAATTAATTTAGAGTTAAAATTGAAATAAATTTGTTAAATTTTGATTGGTAATTATAATTATAAGTCAGAGCATAAAAAATTACAAGTCAAAGTATTGAAAAGTATAAGTTAAAGTATTGTTTTTTATCAAGTACCTAATTAGTTAATGGATTTAAACCTGATTCCGATTCGATATTTTTTTACCCCCCACTCCGACGAAAATCTTGAATCCGCCCTTGGTGAATCATGGTACAAATCTGGAACTAGATACATGTAATTTATATATATTTCTCTCGTATGACCCATGCAACCCATACCGGTAACCCATGCATTTTGCTTTTCAGTTGCTTTTTACATTTTGATGCATACTAAATCCATCAACCAAATTAATCATTGATTTCATTCCACTCCCTTACTCTTTCTCTTTCTACATCTATATATACAAACAGACCTTACCAAGCTATTTGTAACCAACTCTTCATCTCTCTCCTCAAATCATTTGCCCCAAAAATCTCTTTAACCCTAATATATATCCTCCAAACCTAACAATGCAATTTCACAAAAACCATGAAGAGGAAGAAGATCAATCCATGCTACTTCTCACACTTTGGCCACCTGGCCACCAAAACCCTAATTCTTCTTACACCTCTCCTTGCTTTTCTTCTTCTAGTGCTTCCACTTCTGTCTCGGCTTCTTCCTTTTCTTTTCCTTCTGAGCCTTCTGACCTAACAATTGCACTATCTATTGCACCACCTGGTGTTGATCCTACGAATGGTGAGAACCAAGCGGCGGTTACACCTGGCAATGGCAACCATGTCCCAAGCCAGTACTGGATACCGTCTCCTGCCGAGATCCTTGTAGGCACCACACAGTTTTCATGCACAGTTTGCCATAAGACGTTCAATCGCTTCAACAATATGCAGGTATTTATTTGTTTGTTCATCAATAAACATTGTTCTTGAAAAATAAAATTAGGCAAGTTTTTTTTTAAAGTACAAATAAAATGAAATAATATATGTATATTAACTTGCTTAATTACTCATGGTTTAATTTCTTCCTCTTGCATATATGAGTTTAATCAGTTAACTCATATATACTGGATGGTTCCCCTATGTTATATATTTTACAGAACAAATTTATATCATTTTTTGCTGTGCTTAATCTTGTTATATATTTCCTTACAATAAGAATCTGAAAAGAGATGATTTTTCACATAAACAATACATGCTCCTTGTAATATTTTATGGACAATATAAAAGCTCTCTTTTCAATATATATACAACTCTCTATTCCATGTTCACAAATAATAACTACACATTACAGTATTTTATATTTGTCAAAAGTGAAAAATGAACAACAGAAACATGTACATTTAATATTTTCTCAATAATTTAATGAAAATGGGTCACAATATATGAACTATAAATAATGTTTACCTTTCCTCTTGCTCATGCAGATGCACATGTGGGGGCATGGATCACAATACAGAAAAGGCTCCGATTCACTACGAGGTTCAACACGGCCAGGCCCGGTCGTTGCCCCTACAGCACTTTCACCATCACTAATGCGGTTGCCATGTTACTGTTGTGCCGAAGGTTGCAGAAATAACATTGATCACCCTCGTGCGCGACCACTCAAGGATTTTCGCACACTTCAAACACACTATAAACGTAAGCATTGCCCGAGGCCTTTTGCATGTAGGCGTTGTGCCAAGCCATTTGCAGTGCGTGGAGATTGGCGTACTCACGAGAAAAATTGTGGTCGTTTATGGTTCTGCATTTGCGGCTCGGATTTCAGGCACAAGAGATCGTTGAAGGATCATGTCCGTTCATTCGGAGACGGTCATGCACCGCATATGATCGAGTCAATGATTGTTGGTGATAATGCAATGAGAGATGATGTTGATTGTTACGGTGACGGCTATGGCGATGATGAGGATGAAGAAGGAGATGATGGAGATGATGGTGCCGTTGGAGATGATAATGGTGATCATGACCATATGACATTTTAGTTATTTATTGCTTTATATATACAGTTAACTAATTAATTAGTGCAGGTTGTATGCTCAACAGTTTCTATTATAGCGACGTAGAGAACAAAGATCATCAAATGTTTCTCTCCTCATGCATCTTGAAATAATAATTGAGAGGTGTAGGAGAATTGGTATACCATATTAGATGATGATCATTTTATACAAGCTGAATGGGTCCCTGATAAGGCATGAAACTTGCCTAATTAGGATATAAACACAAACATTAATCATAGGTAGTTGTTTGTATTTCTCCTTGATGTAATCATTTAGCTAGAATCTTGGAATTTGCTTTTTAATTTATATTGTATTGAAAAATGATTTGCACTCCCAAAGCCTGAAATGTTTTCTTGCCTGTCATTATTTACTAGTTTCTACTTCAGGAGTCAAAATTTAATTACCTGCTATGATTTAATGATTATTTCCCTTGAATTTATATATGTGATAGATTATTAACTAGTGAATTGTGTGGATACATCTTATTAGTATATATAAACTAAAATAATTCATTAGACTTGTTAATTGAATTTCTATTTCATTCATTCACAAATTATCTAGTGCTATGATGTGCTTATTTAATGGGTCAAACATTATTATACTTTTCTTTATTTCTTTAGAGGAATGATAACCAAGAAAGGTGTCGGCAAGCTAGCTATAAACAAGTGAATAGAGATTAATACCATGAAAAAAATATAAAAGTAGCGCTAGAATAATGTAATTAAGCTATACATAAATTTAAGCAATGTTTTGTTTTTTTGTTTTTTCCATTTTGCAAATAGGACAGGTGATATATAGAAGGAGAGTACGGTATTCTATGGTATTTTTACTTTATCTCTGGATAAAGTGTACTGTGTCTACAGTAATAGTGCCTCGTGAGAGAGAGAGAGGGTAGGAGAGATTTAAAAAAAAAAACACATAGACACACAAAGAAAGAGAGGAGAGAGAAAGAGACTGAGAGAGTTTGTGTTTGTGTC
Organism: Carex kokanica; assembly: GCA_025461125.1. Lineage (NCBI taxonomy): Eukaryota > Viridiplantae > Streptophyta > Magnoliopsida > Poales > Cyperaceae > Carex > Carex kokanica. The sequence continues at coordinate 250,757 of JAJGRX010001225.1, read as the reverse complement.
TAGCAAGAATAGATCATTTTAATGATCACTTTTTTGAAGCAGTAGTAGTTGGCTTTTCTCATGCCTTGTTCAATCCTAATGCAAAGAAATCATCACTTATAACTTACAAGTGTCAGTTTCCATCTGTTTCATGTCTTTATTGCATAGAAGAACACATACCTTGATAAGAAAAATATAATTAAATAAGAGTTTTGATTCCATTCCTTTTTTTCCTACCATATAAAACATACATGGTTTTATTGCATAGAAGTAACATTGTTATTGGTTGTAAAACTGCCACGAACGTTATTCTTAAGTGACAGTTGTAAAACTATTTCATTGATATTCATTATCATCTCTTGATGGTATTCTCACTAACGAACTCACAACTGTCACTTATGGCACTTTACAACCATAACTGAATACGTGTTATGTACTAGTGAATTATAAAAAAAATATTGACCCTCCTATGTAAATTTTAGTGTCGTGATGTATTTTACCATTTTATTTTTCCATCTATATGGTCATATTGTATATATTTTACCATTTATTTTGCCATCTATATGGTACATATTGTACATATTTTACCATTTTAATTTGCCAGCTATATGGTACATGTACGTACATATTGTACAAAATTTGTTTTTTCCCTGCAAAAACAAAAATTGACACCTATATATATGGTACAGAATTGTGGCTAGGAATCATATCTTAAAACTAAAGTGGGTCACATTGTGTGCTCCTTAACGTTTCAATCTATAATTGGATGGCTGCAGCTTTTGGCTGCGGCACTACTTGGCGCTATATATCCAGAGAGAGAGAGAAAGAGAGAGATGTAGAGAGAGAGAGAGAACTGACATTATCTAATGCTAGGTTTGGGAGAGCGGGGACTGAAACATAGTCTGCCATTGTGTCTCTATATTGCATTCATCTACTAATTTAATTTTCTTGCTTTTTCTTTCTCTATTCTCTTTCTCTCTCTACGTAGATAGACAGAGAGTTCTACTAGATCATTAGGAGTCAAGAAAAATCACTATTTGTGAATGGTTTACCTATCTAATTTTTGTTTTATAAAAATGATAAAATTTGATCTACTAGCCGGACAGATTCAGAATTTTCGTCAAGGAGAGCAAGAAAATAATGAATCGGATTTAAAAAATAGATATAAAATTGTTAAACATTTGTTTGATCGAGGATTGTTAATTATCTTTCAAATTAATTGTTTTGTCTAACACTCTATATATACTCTATATATATATATAGTTTTTCTTTATTTGCGTTAAATTCATGCAAATTTGATTGTTTGAATGACTAGAGTTCATCTTCTTTCGAGCGAAAAAAGAAAGAAAGAAATGAACTCTAGATGAAATTTGAGTAATTTTTTCTTTTTTTGCAAACGAAATCATTATCCATATTGTTTTTACATGGTTTTTTCGATATAAGAGATCCAAATGCCAAGATATATATTCGATTAATTAAAAAGTTTTCATTTGTAGATTTCATCCATAAAAAAAATGTCAATTGAACAAGATTACTTGCAATAAAAACTTGTTAAAAATAATATTAATTGAGTCTCATAATTTTTTTGAAAAAGAAAAGAGGGTCTAGCCCTAGGGGTGCAAACAGATCGGATAGTGGTAAAATCATATCCGTATCCGTCTTCATTTTTCGGATACGGATATCCGTTTTTCAATACTATTATTTATTATAAAAAATATCAAAGTTCATAATATTTATTGGTGAATAACATAAATTTTTTATAATATATGTTAAGTTATATGATATATATCTACTATTCATATACGTATATCTAAAATTTAAAACCATATCCTTATCCATATGGATATTCAAATATCGGATATTCATATCTAATTTTTTGATATGGATCCGGATTCAGACGGATAATATATATCACATCCGTTTGCACCCCTATCTAGCCCTCATTTCATTAAGTGTACAACTTCTCTCACTATTAGGGTTCTTAATAGTTAGCTATAGTTGCGCAATAGCTGTGTTATAGCTTTTTCAGACCTTAAAATCTATAACACTATAGCTATTGTTTTAATCTTTTTGCAATGACTCGATAATCACTATTTAGAACTTACTCACTATGCATCAGGGCTGCACAAAAAATTCGTAGTTCGTGATTTGATTCGAGTTTGATTCGAAAAAGTTCGTAAAAAATTCTATTCGAAATTAAGCTCGTTCAAAATTAATTCAAACCAAACTTAGTTCGAAATTAATTCAAATCAAACTCAAACTGGACCTAGTTCGTTCGAAATAGGTTCGCAAACCAAATTTAGTTCGAAATTAACTCAAATGTGAACCGTTGATTTTCGCTGATAACTTATGTTCGTTGATGAAAACATAAGGCCGCCCAGTCCATAATTGCTCTCAGTTCTGAAAAATGTTTCTTGAAACAAAAAGCCCAGTCCAACTACAAGCCCAAATAGAAAAATTCAACAACAAATCCAGACCAGTCCCAGAACCAATAATCTCCAATCAAAACCGCTATAAATAAAACCAGCCATAATTGCTTTACCCTAGTCGACTTTCCCTCTGTTGGTTGCGATACCAAAACCTAGAGTTTGGCTGATCTTGTGCTTGTGATTTATGTGCTGGCTGGTGCTGTCTTGGTGCTGTCTCTGCTTTGTTGGCTGATTACTGGGATCGGCCGTGAGGCGAGGCGACCCTTGGATACTGTGATTGTACTGAACTTTGATTGATTGTACTAAACTTTGGTGTTTGATATAAATTTTGGTATTTGTAATGAGCTAGCTTTGATATAAATTTTAGTGTACTGTGTAATTAGAATTCAGAATGCCCGAGTTTGATTGAAGTGTTGTAATTTCGAACTATGGCCCAGTCATAAGTCATAACTCGTAAGTCGTAACAAAGTTCGTAAAAGTTTGAAATTGAGTTCGTAAAAATTCGATTCGAAATTGAGTTCGGTTTGAAATTGAGTTCATTTGAAATTAATTCAAACCAAACTTAGTTCAAAATTAATTCAAACCAAACTCAAATTGGAGATAAGTTCGATTCGGTTTGGTTCGTTTGCAGCCCTACAATGCATGCAACAATTGAGTCTCATTAATTAATTAAGTGTAGAGCTTCTCTCACTATATATGCATGCACCAATATTTAAGCTGCATAGTAAAAACCCAGAGGCGAGAGTTACGCAAGTCTTTGTATATGACGACATGTACAAATTTTGTATCTCAGGTTTCGTACATGCATGTCAGATCGATCGTACGAGACGATGCATGTGGACCACATCTATTGGGTGCGCAGTTCATAGCACAGCTTAGCATGCTTTTATACAAAAGTACATTCAACTCACAAAAAAAAAAAAAAAAGTACATCAACATGCATGCACACGGTGCATATATGTATGGTAACGATAATGAGAGATGGGTCCCACTTAATTGATTACTACATACTACAATTGGATGTTTGTTTCCTTAAGAGGCCAACAAACAATGACTACGTAAGGAAGAAAGAGAAAGCTATGGAAGAAACTACTTAGTTTTTATTTGCTACGCTTCTCCATTTCTGTGCACACAAATGTGATTTTTTTTTTTTAAATTAGAATTGAACAAAATTCTTCAAATGGAAGAAGCATCAGTTGGTTGAATTTTAGTGAAAAAAAAAACAACTCCACCGAAGCAACGATCGGTGGAGGCAGGAAATTAATTTTTCCACCCGGCCAAACAACTACCACAGAAAATTCCATTCAAGGGTCCACCGAACCATTGGTTCGGTGCGGTGCGGTGGAGCTGTTTTTTTGCAGAATTGTTCCCACTGATGCTCCTTCCATTTGAAGATTGTTGTTTAACTAATTTAAAAAAAAATCCACAGATGTTACACTCAATATATATAAAAAAAAGATAAATATGGTTTAGATTTTAAAGTTATTTATCAAAAAAAAAAAATTAGAATGTTAAGTAGAATTAGATAGAGAAAGAATTATAATTTGTCTTAATTACATTTCTTATAATTTACAAATGCATATTCTAGTTAATTTTTTTTTTACATAGAGAGCAGAAGGAAAAGTGAGATACAATAGTGTCTTATAGAACAACTAGAGTTTGTTGACGTTGTTTTCTCTTTCAAGCGACTGCAAGAAAGAACAGTAGTAGTTTTGACTATTCAATTCGTCATAACTTAATTCTTGTCATATGCCATAATATGAGCCACGGTATCATAAAAAAAATCCTCAAAATCGTATAAATTAAAATCGTCACGCCTTGTTCTTCCTTCTGATTGTTAGAAACATTCAAATGTTAATTAATTAATACTCATCATATTTAAGACTATGATACTTGCTTCCAATTAGGGTGTTAGCTGGTAGAAGTACGACGTAAGGCAACCATTTTATGAAAATTTAGTGACAATCATGCTTGACTATCAGATTGGATTTATTGACAAAGAATTTGCATATGATATATAATGCATCATACATTAAAATGGTGATATTTCATACATGTTTCATTAATTGTTCATCAAACAATTTTATTATTTGTAATGGTGTCTATGTAATGTTTTTTTAATTATATACATCAAATGTTACTCAATATGTTTGTTTTTTCATCTTAAAAATGTCTTGTTAATACGATATTGTCGATTAGATGTAAAATAGATGGAGTGAATTCATGTCATGTCCAATTAAAACTCATATAAGACATTGATGGTGTAGCTCTGGTTTGTTCGTTTTAGATCACTAGACAGACTGAATTATTATAATACGATTTAAATCGTTCAATTTATTGCATGTCTATTTTTATATCAAATTATTCCATGAGATACTAAAAATTTATACTTATTTGTAGAAAAAAGAAAAAAAAAAAAAAAAGAGTGTTGAGATGAAATGAAAAGCTTGCAAAGGTGGCAGCTTTGTTGGGGAAAAAGTCTGGGTAAGTTTAGCAAAAGGAAGTGGGGCCCATGAACCTTTAGAAGGATCCATCTCCATCCGTGTGTAAAGCGTGCCTTAGTCACGCGTGTGGGCCCCCACTAATTGTGGGCCCATGGGCCACGCCATGTAACGCCAAGGCCCAACTCCCCATTTCTTATAATAACCAACTTTTTTCTCTCAGACTTTGTGTCCCTCTTTCGGTGCTTCTCTTCTTCTCTTACTTTTTCTAGCATCTACTCTTGTTCTTATGTGCTCACTACTATGTATAAATATGTGTAACGAATCATCTAAAATAGAAAAAGAAGATGCCAGTAGTTCCATAGTGACAACTTAATGATTCGAGAAAAGTTCAGGGGTAAACAATTCTTGATTCGAGAATAATTCAGATATAATTCGAAAATAATTCGGAATTATACATTGAGAGCAAACAAAAAAATTCCCACAAGAGGAAAAAATTCGTAAGATTCGAAAAAAGTTCATAAAATTCGCGAATAATTCGGAAAAAGTTCAGGAAACCAAATAATATGCGGGTTGATTTACCAACAGCTCAAATCTGAATCGAATCTTGTTATTATAGATGCCACACCGATCGCAACAGTACAAATGCCACAGGAGATAAATGCCATAACTTTTTTGACAAAAATTGTGTGTACAATTTGTACAGACACTTTCTTAAAAGATCAAAATTTGTCATTTTTGAATCTAAAAATGCATGGTCGGTGTATAAAATTTGGCTGGTGAACTGAGACTTGTGTTGTGTCACATCTCTAAAACGAACTACTATGACGTAAAAGAAAAATGAGGTAGATTCCTTGATGTGAAATTTCGATGGTCGTAGAAATCAAATCAAATCAAATCAAATCCTCTGCCATATGTTGCTCTGATAAATTAATTACAAGTACCTTTTGCACCATGTAATAATATAATCTTACCATGAATTAAATTGTATTTATATGAAAAAAATATTAATTGGAAATTTTTTAAAAGTACATTTGTTTGAATCAAAATAAATAATTGTATAATTTGGTAAATAGATATTTTGACAGTTGTCATATATATTTTTTAACTGTTGTCAACGACTATTTAAATTTTTTGAATTTATCATAAAAACCTTCCACAATGTATACTTATTGTTTTTATCTTCTAAATTCATTATCTAAACCACATTTGAATGAACACTCATTTGAATCAAAACAAATACATGTACAAGCCAAAAATTAGCACTCACCCTGTATCTTTTTTTTTTTCCTTTTTTATTTTTGGTAAATTGGCCTAAAATATGTGAACTTTATAGGATAAAAACTCTAAATAACTATAATTCTCACCTACCAAAAACATGATTTTATTCACCCTTTTTTAACAATTATTGTGCTTAATTGAAGTCAAGATTTGGACCGTCTGATCATAATCCGGACTAATTATTCATTCCAATTTGAAAATTCAATAAACCCTTTTAATATAGATGCCAAATCTGATTGAACGCTCCGGATTCATATTCAAATTTAAGTTATACAAACTCTATGTTAGATGGGTTCCACTGACATAAGGGGGCCCAACTAGGGGTGCAAACGGGTTGGATATTATTCCTCCGTATTCAAAAATTAGATACGTATATCTGATATCCGAATATCCGTACGGATACGGATACATATATTGTTTTAAATTTTAATTATCCGTATCCGAATAATAGATATATACCATGAGGAGGGATCCAATTACACCATTTTATGGTGACACATATTGACACCATATGCTTATAAGTCATTTTTGCAATTTCAAATTCCAAACAGTCTCCATATTAAAATGTGCTTGGGGACCAAATTTTACATTTTTTGGAAATTTTTAGTATTTATTAAGATGTGTACAAAATTACTGTTTTCAGACAATTATTGACCATTGAAAAACAACTATTTTCAAAAATTCTAAAAAGTAGTAAACAATTTCAAAAAAATTGTAAAATTTGGTCTCCAAGCACATTATAATATGGAGATCATGTTGAACGGTTGAGATCGACTATTTGGATTAAAAAATCGCAAAAATAACTTATAAACATATGATGTCAAGATGTGTCACTATAAAATGGTGTAATTTGATCATTCCTCATATACCCTATAGTTTAATATATTTTATGAAAAAACTTATGTTATTCACTATTATAAAAAGCGGATATTCGTATCCGTATCCATCTAATATCCGATCGGTATCTGTATCCAGAAAATAAAAGCGGATACGGATATGATTTTACCACTATCCGATCCGTACCCGTATCCGTTTGCACCCCTAGACCCAACTGTCAATGATAATGAATGAAATGGAAGCCAGTATAATTAAAGAACACTGTATCAATACACTTTGTAGAATTGCATGTGTTTGTTTAGTAAGAAGAAGTGTAGATGTTGATTTATATATAATGAAAATTCAAAACTTGAATTGTGCATGTCACTATTCTAAAGCAAATAAAAAAAGAAAAAAATGATCTGTGAGACTCTCACTTTGATGCATGGCAAGGCATGACATTGACAAGGACTTGACCTGAGACTTGTGTTTTATTATGTTGTGAGGTTCCGACAGCATCTTATAATCTCTCTCTCTCTCTCTCTTCTCTTTCTCTCTCTGATGCATCTATTCCAAAGGGGACTTGTTCTCATGTTAAATGGTTCTCCCTTGCAATGCATGGCAAGGCATAATTTGTATCTCTTTTTTCTCTTTTGTTATCTTGTTGTTTGAGTGTTTCGGAAGCATATGCATGTGTTTGTCTCAGTTTTCTTTTCCTGTCTCTCTCTCTCTCTCTGATAAAAACCATGCAGGCAGTGTTATTGCATGCATATTTATAGTCAAAAGAGGCTTTTTGCACGGAAAACTATGTACTGTCATCACTTTTGACAATTAACAATTAACAACAGTACAACACAGTTTTATTAATTTAATTGTACTGATGATATTGTAGAGGAAAGAAACCCAACTTAAACCTGAGAAAGCTCACAAGCAAATATATATTAGTGGGTTAAAACATTAGTTTGTGCTCCAATTGTATCCCACGTCTTTGCTTTTGTTCTCAAAGTTCAAACAGTCAATTCAAATCACTCAACATGATATTCACATTAAAATGTGCTTAGAGATTAACTTTTAAATTTTTTGAATTTTTTACTATTTTGTTTGATAAGTACAAAATCATTGCTTCTGGACCATCCAAAAATTTGGTCTCGATATCATGTTGAGAGATTCGGATTGACTGTTTGAATTTTAAAAACAGAGATAAAAACGTGGGGTATGATTGGTGCAAAAAAACAAATGGTGCATTTAACCCTACTATATATATATATATATATAGAGTTGGACTTAGCTAAGCCATGGAGTAAAATGCTTTGTACTCCACGCTATATTTCCATTTTGAAAATCCAAACTACTGATCCGAACCGCTCAAGTTGTTCTCCATATTGAACTGTGTTTGGAGACCAAATTTTACATTTTTTGGAATTTTTTTACTATTTACTAAGTCACTTTGAAAATCGCTGATCCGGATGAACAGTAGTAAAACAGTAAAAAATTCTGGACTAATGGATCAGCGATTTTCAAAGTGGCTTAATAAATAGTAAAAAATTAAAAAAAATGTAAAATTTGGTCTCCAAGCACATTTCAATATGGAGATCATGTTGAGCGGTTCGGATCGGTAGTTTGGATTTTCAAAATGAAAATAATGAGGCATGAAGCACCAAGTCGTTTTACTCCATGGCTTAGCTAAGCCCAGCTATATATATATATATATATATATATAGGAAATGGCTACGGTGCTACGCGTAGCATATAGCGCCTCCGTGCTATGGCTCAATTTTTGAGTTTTCAAAATTCTAACGGTCGATCCGAACCGTTCAACATGATCTCCGTATGAATATGTACTTGCAAACCAAATTTTATATTTTTTTAAATTTTTTTACTATTTTTTTAGATAGGTAGAAAATCACTTGATATGAATGGTACAAAATTTTCAGATCAAGTGATTTTCTACCTATCTATTAAAAATAGTAAAAAAATTCTAAAAAATGTAAAATTGGGCTAGCAAGTACATATTCATGTGGAGATCATGTTGAATGGTTCGGATCGACTGTTAGGATTTTGAAAACTCAAATATTGAGCCGTAGCACCGAGGCCCTCTATGCTACGCGTAGCATGCTAGCCATTTCTTATATATATATATATATATATATAGAGCTGGGCTATGGTGAGTTGCGAAGTAAGATGTCATTTTTACTTCACGCTCATATTTTTATTTTGAAAATCTAAACGCCCGATCCAAACCGCTCAACATGTTCTCCATATTGAAATGTGCTTGGAGACCAAATTTTATAATTTTTGGAATTTTTTTACTATTTATTAAGCCACTTTAAAAACCGCTGATCAAATGGTCCAGAATTTTTTACTATTTTTTACTGTTCACCCGGATCTGAGATTTTCAAAGTGGCTTAATAAATAGTAAAAAAATTCCAAAAAATATAAAATTTGGTCTCCAAGCACATTTCAGTATGGAGAACATGTTGAGCGGTTCGGATCGGTTGTTTAGATTTTCAAAATGGAGTATGAGCGTGAAGTAAAATGATGTTTTACTTCACAACTCACCATAGTCAATCTCTCTCTCTCTCTATATATATATATATATATATAGAGATGGGCTATTGTGCTTTGCAAAGTAAAGCTATCGTTTTACTTCGGCTTACTTTTTGAATTTTCAAAGTCCAAAACGTCGATCCGACCGTTTAAGTTGATCTTTATATTGAAATGTGCTTGCAGACCAAATTTTACATTTTTGGGAATTTTTTTACTATTTATTAAGCCACTTTGAAAATTGCTGATCACATGGTCCAGAAAAAACAGTGCAACAAAATTCTGGACCATGTGATCAGCAATTTTCAAAGTGGCTTAATAAATAGTAAAAAATTCCAAAAAATGTAAAATTTGGCCTGCAAGCACATTTCAATATGTAGATCAACTTGAACGGTCGGATCGACGTTTTGAACTTTGAAAATCTAAAAAGTAAGCCGAAGTAAAATGATGGCTTTACTTTGCAAAGCACAATAGCCCATCTCTCTCTCTATATATATATATATATATCATGCAAATATTGGTATACAAATATACAAAGTGGTGAATATACGTATACTATATATATCCAAGTTCATATGACAGGAATATATAAAACATTACAAATGCAATCAGGTAATTATAGGTGAGTTGATCAACGGCATTATTTATTTTTTAAGTTTTTATTATATCTATGTAGTACGAGTAGTACTCCATCCAATAGAAAAGGAATGAATATCTGTTTTTTTAATAAGCAGTAACAAAAATAGATTCATTTCCTTCTTCTTTTTTTGCACAAAAAGGTGAGAAAAAAAAAAAGAACTTGCATCCTCATACACATTGTTCATATAGATATAACATAGATTACTTCTTGTATTGTAGTTCACAAATAATCAACAACAACAACAACAACAACAATGATATAACATAGATTACTTCTTGTATTGTAGTTCACAAATAATCAACAACAACAACAACAACAACCAAGCCTTTAGTTCCAAACAAGTTGGGGTAGGCTATAAATAAACCCAATCACAATTCACATGATGAGATTTTTTTTTTTTATAATCAAAACTAAAAAAATCTGAAAAAAATAGTTACTAAAAAATACAATTATTCATATTGAAAGTTTAGCTACTATATCATCAAGGGATGAATTCAAACCGATCTACTTCACGGGTGATTGTTTACATATGAAATTTATACATTTCCAATGGCATATAATATCAAGTCAATTGATAAAAAAAAAGGTGTTCAATTACTGTGTATTGTAGAAAATAATGTAACAGCTTCTAGCAGTTGAAAGAATTTTATCCATTGATTACACCAATTTGTTTAGGAAATAAAATAGTTCTATGACAACCTCATGGAAAGTTTACATATGTTTCAGTGGGAGATTATAAGATATAATTAACATATTGATTGGCACTTTAGGTTATGTTCATGAGTAGGAGTGTTCAAACAGTTCAATTTGTTCAGCTTAAATGGACCGGTTTAGTTGAATTTTTGAATTTTTGTGATTTAAATGGATAGATTCAGTTTAGATTTTTCAAAACCAACTAAACCGAACCGACCGAATTATAATGGTTCAGGTATTGTTTATATATTGTTTGGTTCAATTATCACTATCCCTTTCTTTCATTTTTGTTTAAATATTTAAGAACATATACATATTTTGTATGAAATTGAACAATTTGTATATAAAAATATATACTTTTCGTTAATAATGGTACCATTAATTTAATTTGGATTGAACCGAACAAACCGAAACTTACTTCAATTTGTTCTGTTCGGTTCTTAATCGATTGATAAGTTTAATTAGTTTGGTTTGGTTCTATTTTTTTAAACCGAAAAAATATTGGTTTGACTATTTTACTTCGGTTTCAACCGAACCAATCATTTGAACAGCTCTAGCCATGAGATAGCACAAGATGAGATTTTATATGCAAGATCACTTAAATCAACTTAAAAAATCCCACAATCATACATTTATAAGCAAGAATGAGTACAAGGCATACCATGACTTACAAAAATTTTGTGGGAAAAAAATTTCACTCACAAAAGTTACCAACGAAATGACTAATACATGTTTTTGAAGGAGCATGCTTTAGCAAACTATTTAACATAGCAAGAACTAGAAAAGGTACAAAACTCTCTGAAAAAAAATGTTCATTTATACAATTCAAGAAAAAAAATCATACAGCCCAATAAAGGTTTCAATAAAATAAAAAAAAGAAAAAGAAATGCTAAGTAAAATAGTAGCTAGCATTACAACAACATAAGCATCATAATAGATTTCTGCATAAAGTGGTAAAACCAAATTACAAATTTAACTACAAGAAGTCTTTTTTATGATATACGAATAAAAGTCATATATATACAAAGAGCTCCCTTTGACAGCAACCCTTCAACTTGCAACTTAACAAATATTATAGAGTGAGGCTATGGTACTATGCATAGCACGGATTGGTCCGTACTATGGATCAATATCTCCATTTTCAAAGTCAAAATAATCGATCTGAACCGCTCAACATAATCTCCGTATAAATATGTACTTGCAGATCAAATATTATATTTTTAGATGTTTTTTATTATGTTTTTTATAGGTAGAAAAATCACTTGATTTAAAAATTCGGGACCATCCGAACTAGTGACTTTTTACCTACATAAAAAAATAGTAAAATTTAAAAAAAAATGTAAAATTTGGTCTCCAAGTACATTTTCATATGGAGATCATGTTTAACAGTTCGGATCAATGTTTAAACTTTGAAAATAGATATATAAATCCATAGCACGGGTCAATATGTAATTTGCAAATTACCATAAGCCTCACTCAACTAACAAATGCACTAGTAATAAAGAAACGAGATGTATACCTTATCTTCTGAATTGCTTTATTTGGGGCAAGAAATTCCACATTTCGGTTTCTAGATCTAATTCCTCTAGACTTCCATCACCATACATAATCTGCCACATTTGTAGATTACAAGCTCATTTAATCATAATACCCACAAAAACTTGTACCACTATCACATATTACTGACATATCACATATCTGAACCGCTCAACATGATCTCCATATGAAAATGCACTTGTAGATCAAATTTTACATTTTTTAGAATTTTATTATTATTTTTTTAGATAGGTGTAAAATCTCTTGATCTAAATATTCTAGACCATTCAAATGTAATGATTTTCTACCTATCTAAAAAATTTGTAAAATTTAGTCTGCGAGTACATTTTCGTATGAAAATCATGTTGAACGGTTCAGATCGACTGTTTGAACTTTGAAAACAACAACACTCATCAATCCACACTATGCATAGTACCATAGATTCACTCTTATCTTATCACATATTACTGACAAATTTGCTCCTGTTGTTTTAGTGTAGTTATCTTATAAATCAGTTTCTGACATGTAAACCCTTTGAAAACAACCTAATGTACCAGTCAGGTACTGTACCATTGCAATTCTTCCTACTGCTAAACACAGAAATAAAATAATACTATATATAACTTACAGTATGCATGCGTCTCTCGTCATCATAACTGTAAATATATCCTTCTACCCACCTAAGAAAATTATATTATGAACAAAAAAAGGCAGGATTAAGTAAGAGAACATCTGAAATATAGTATAGGCTTTTCGCCTTGAGAGAGACTATGGTACTTTGCAAAGCGCAGATCGGTCCATGCTATGGATTCATATCTCTATTTGTAAAATTCAAATAGTCGATCTGAACCATTCAACTGATTTTATAAGATACCTGATTGGTACCGTATTTTGATCAACTGTTTGGACTTCTAAATGAAGATATAAATCCAAAGCACAGACCAACCTGCACTTTGCAAAGTACCATAGCCTCACTCTTTCGCCTTTTATGTAGAAAAAAAAAAAGAGAATATCTGATTAAAAAGGAAATAGGAAATAAAAAAATAGGAAGGATGAAGAAAAGAAATGTACATTTGATGGCTATGGCGCCAGACTTGAACGAGAGATTGTATACAATCCTTGGTCACGGCATTTTTTCTTTTAAGAAGCATTAAATCTACACCTCCTGATTCAAAAAATGTTATGTCAATTCATATTATATCTTCATCTCTAAAAAGAACATTTTATATGAATATAATTTTTTTATAAAAAGGCAAATAAAATAAGACAGCATTTTATTTATTAAATTATGACAAGTTCATCTAAATAAAAAATAAATAAAGGAACCATACTGCCAAGCTTTTCTTTGCAATGGAGAGAACCACAGTGACAATCTTGATCAGCACCAAATTGCACAAACCTGAATTTTTTTTTTTTGTGCACATTTTAGAATATGATATATATGACAAATCAAAATTTCTTTAACTGGTAATTATTAGAGGCGAGATAACATACATGTAATCATAGGTTACGTCTTCTCCTTTCTTTATGTCACGTAGAGCAAAAATGCCTACTCTAGTTTCACCCTCTACTCTCCTACAAGAACAAAAATATACATATGATTAATGAATAAACTGTTTCCTGCAAATAACACATAAGCAAAATGTGGGTTTTTTTTTAAATTTAGAAATTTAAAAATCAAATCTTCACGAAAGGGATTGATTGTTTTTTTTTCTAGGAAAAATAGATGGAACCGTACCATTCTATTTTTCCAAGAAAAAAATCAATCAATCCCATTCCTGAAGATTTAATTTTTAAATTTCTAAATTAAAAAAAAATCGTATAAAAATGAAAATTCTACCGAGTACCGAGTAGCCAAAACAACTAGTAGTGTTACATGACCAGTCAATAAAGTAATTGTGGACAACTCAAGCTAAATCAAAAGAGACTACTACTAATATTTGCATCTAACACAACATTTTATTTTTATTTTTACAACTGGTACCAGTAGTTAGGTTAAAAATGATAATAAATATTATTCACGACTCTTAAGGAGCTCTATTTCCTAAACCCAAAATATATTAAAATATTGGGTTCAATGTAGCGTTTAAAGGTTAGTGCAACTTAGTCATATTTTCATGACTCAAACTTAACTTAGGCAGTCATGTAATAACATTAAAAAATCAGATGCAATTTCCTAAAAAAAAGGAAAAGTAATAATTTTGTATAGAACTGGTAAATAAAAAAAAACTGTGTGATGAGATAAATGTACCATTTCTGCATTTCTGTATTTGGATCGCAGCTATGGTTAATAAAACGAGACTTATTCCCCTTATATGTTGCATCAATTACCATGTTGCTATTCACCTCACAGAGGTAAAAATTTGAGGCGCCTCTTCTCTTCATTTTCCATAACCTCTCTTCACATGTTTTGTCATCGATAACTGTTCACAAAAAATAAACACATCCACGACCTCTGAACACTCTTAATTTTTGCACAATAAGTACCAAAAATTTCAATAAACCCTTAATTTATTGGGGGAATTTCATGTATACCCCTCAAAAACTTCAAAATGACATATTTCCCCCCTCTAAAATTAATAATATCATATTTACCCTTCTAAATTGCAAAAACTGACAAATCTACCCATTTTGTTAACTTTCTAGTAAAACTCATTTTAAATTTATAAAGTACCCATTTTACCCTCTATTAAAAAATAGAAAATATTTAGCATTTTTTAAGTATAATTCAGTATTGTGATTGGTCGGTTTTTGAGAGAAAATATGATATTATGAATTTTAGAAGGGGTAATATGTAATTTTTGAAGTTTTCAAGGGGTATACATGAAATCCCCCCTAATTTATAAAATAAACCTACTCCTAAGTCAAAGAAAATTATCACGTGAAACAATCAATTTAACCGGAGCACTCATATATATACTGAGTTTTGTATTGCTCCAAAAATATGTTTGATAGTGACCCATGTCAGTTACTGTTACATAAATAAGTCTTTAGGGACTGAAATTTGGAACGGACATGAAAACTGGACTTATTCAATTCAGCCCCACCTTTTATTTTTATTTTTTACTGAAGGGCAAAAAAAATATACCTTCTCCCACATATTCAATAACAAATTCACCTTGCTTCATATCCTCTTCTGCTACTAATCCAAACCCACATTTCTCTGTCTGGAATGGAGAAAATACATATAACAAATATTATCTTTCTCACAAAGACGAGAGAGAGAGAGAGAGAGTACCTTGACAACTTTCAATTTCTTAACGGGTCTGAGCTGGAAGGGTTTATTAGCACAAGTGCTACTGCACTTACAATTGCCAGAGCAACAAGAGAACAACATCCTATCAATTAAAAATCAAATTAATTGACCAAATCGTTAAGAAAAAAGATACAACTTCTCAACCAATGAATGTGGTTTGCATACTCATTTCTTGCTTCAATACATGTTACAAAGTGGCACTTTCTACCCATATCAAACTCCCATACTACCACCAGTACAATCAGGGTTACTACTTACTAGTTTGACATAGCCATAAAACCAAACATAAGACACGCATTAAACAAGATTAAATAAGAAAAATAGAAAAACAAGCAAGGGAGAACATCATGCAACCCTATTTAACGAACTCATTTTTCCATATAATATCAAAGAGTGAGGCTATGGTACTATGCATAGCACGGATTGGTCCGTACTATGGATCAATATCTTCATTTTCAAAGTCAAACATTCAATCTAATCTGTTCAACAGGATCTTCATATTTATATATGTACTTGGAGATCAAATTTTACATTTTTTACAATTTTTTTACTATTTTTTTAGATAGGTAGAAAATCACTTGATCTTAAAATTCTAGACCATTCAAAAGTAGTGATTTTCTACATATCTAAAAAAATGTAAAAAAAATTTAAAATTTAGTTTGCACGTACATTTTCAGATGGAGATCATGTTAAACAATTCAAATCAACTACTTGAACTTAAAAGAAGATAATGATCCATAGTACGGACCAATCCGCGCTATGCATATTACCATAGCCTCACTCAATATCAAATCATGCAACTTTTCTTCCTGTGATAATCAAATAAATCAACACAAAAGGAAAAAAAAAAGCAAAAAAGATAAAAAAAAAAAATTAACTACTATAGGCAAGCTTACGTGCAATGACAATCCCCATCACAAAGGGTAGTAGATCCATTCAAAGGTTCACATGCGCAAAAGATACCATCATCTTCAGGTCGTTTTTTATTGAAATAAATATCTTTTCATATATCAAGGATGATCAACCGATTTAAGTTCCATCCAAAATTAGAAAAAAAAAAACTATAATATAGCATGGTCCCAAGAAAAGTAAAAGAATATAAACTAAAAGTAAAAATGAAAACAAAACCACAGTAGCATTTGAGTGAGGCTACGGTACTATGCATAGTGTAGATTGGCCCATACTACGGATTCATATTTTCGTTTTGAATGTCCAAATAGTCTAATCTGAACCGTGAAAATGATTTACTTGCAAACTAAATTTTATATATATTAAAATTTAAAAAAAAAATTTAGATAGGTAGAAAATCGCTATTTTGAATGGTCTAGAATCTTTATATCAAGTGATTTTCTACCTATTTAAAAAATAGTAAAAAAATTATAAAAAAAATGTAAAATTTGATCTACAAGTATATTTTCATATGTAGATCATGTAGAACGGTTCAGATCGATTGTTTGAACTTTTTCAACGGACCAATATGCACTATGCATAGTACCGTAGCTTCACTCGTAGCACTTAATACCTGAAATGGTACATGCTGGCATACAGTACCAGATATAACAGGAGTGGTACTAAAAATCAACCAATTTTGTATTGTAGTCATAGGTTAAAAAATGGACAATATGGCACCAACAGTTTTTAAGATACAACTAAAAGAAAATAATTTTTAAAAATTCACTTTGAACAAGAATAAAAGGATACTGCGCTTAATGGCAATATAACTCTCGCCCCCTCTAAAAAAATCATCAGGAAGAGAAAACTCAATTTGCTCTTCAATTTGTGAAAGCCCCCTTGTAAGTTCTTCAAATACAATCGCAATCGTACCTTCGTCTTTCTGCTGATGTGCAAAAAAAACAAAATTGAGTGTGGTAACCATAAAATTGAGTCAGAAAATAATAGTTGTAATTTTTTTTAATAAAAGTGGGGAAAACCCACCGATTTCATTACGAAACCATAATCGTTTTCAAAGGTACCAATTAGTTAGTTTCTACCATAGAGAAAATAGTTGCTTTATATCCTCTTCTGCTACTAATCCAAACCACTGGTACCAGTTAGTTAGTTTCTACCATAGAGAAAATAGTTGTAATTTCAACTACATAATAATTTCCTCTTGAGGTTTGGATCAAATAGTTCACTGGTACCAGTAGTTAGTTTTGAAAGGTACCAAACCACTGGTACCAATTAGTTAGTTTGTACCATAGAGAAAATAATTGTAATTCAACGACATAGTAATTTCCTATTGAGGTTTGGATATAATAGTTCACTGATAAAACAATATCCTATTATATTAAAAACCAACCTTAATTGAACTGGTAAAATTCTTGAAGAAAAATTAAAAGAGAGAGCAAGAGAGAGAGAGACCTTAGTGATTGGAGGGAGAGGAGAGGAGGCTTCAATGCTTACTGAATCGAGCATGGCTGAGACTTGGTGAGGAGAAAAAAGTGGCGCTGGACACTACTAGGGTTTTGACTGAAGAGTTAAAGAGGTTATGTGTTTTGAGAGATTGATGGAGTAGAGATTTGAAATGTTAACAAGAGAGAAGAGATTCCCACGGAGCACGCCGGAGAACGGCGGCGGTTGAAGGTGGCGACTGGTGAGGGGTGGGTGGTGAGGGGAGTGGGAAAGGAAGTGAGGAAGTGAGGCGAAGGCACTGGTTTTGAACCAGAACTGGGGTAAAGATATTAACAGAGTATATTTGGTTTCATGTAGCGCACGAACCATATGCAGGCTGTTTTGATTCTATAGTCTGTGCGCTGTATGAAGCAAAAACTAGTCTGTTAACAGAGTAGTTTTAGCTTTATGCAGCACACGAACCCTATGCAGCGCAGTTTGATTCTATAGTCCGTGCGCTGCATGAAGCGAAAACTGTTCTGTTAAAATATTTACCCCTGAACTGAATTTGACATTTGGGCCTTAAGTGATATAGTAGGTAGTTGTTTGGGCCTAGCACAGTGGGCTCTTCCTGGGCCTAATATCTGTAGTACATATTTCCATTGAATAATTTCATGTATTTCAATCTCTACAATCTAACTGCATATTTCCATTGAATAACAAGATGAAAATCATGACTCCAATAAATTGTAGTTGACCAACGAGTCAATTCAGAGCATCCCCAAAGAAGCAATTTCAAATTTCTTAGTTTGAGTAAACTTGTCTTGTAAATAAATATCTTTTACAACTTGTAAATAAATAGATACAAAGTTACAGACAAGACATCTTTTACAACATTTGCATGTACTCACAGACATACTACCAAGGGTAAAATGGTCCAACTACTTAAACTAATTATTCAACTATCCAACAAAAACTAAAAACTTAAATACCAACTTCTAAGTAATAAATAATAATGAATATAATCGTACACTAAAACCATCGTAGAAAAGCAGCGCTAATCGAAAACAAATTCATCAACAAAATCAAACTCATCAAGTCCGTTTTCAGCATTTTCTTCAAACTCGGCAAATTTATTGAATGTTTTCTCCTCTGTTTTCGCTTCCTCTTTCTCAAAGATTGTATCGTCCATCTATTTTCAATTAAAATAGCAAGCAACTGATTAGTTTTGAAAAAAATAAAGAGAATATCAGTAATTAGTTTTGAAATTTAAAATAACTGATTTTCTCAAAAAAAATTTAAAATAACTGAGATTTAAAATACTGATTCTAAGTAATCTGCTTTTTTCCATCAACCAAGTAAAGGAAATTTAAAAGAACCACTTTTGGTACTGAACTGGCATCGTACCACAATGGTTGAGTCCAGTACCAGTATAGCAATAGACGATACTTTGATTTGGTGAAAATTCAGTTAAAATTAGGAGAACTGTCTCTCTTATGGAATCACGAGAAATTTCATATTTGTAATAACTTACATCGTACAAACTTCCTATTGCATCCAGATTAACTTTTGATGCAAGGCCCTGAAAATGAAGAAGTGGTATAAAAATAGTAACTCTACTGAACATTTGAAAAGAAAAACTAATTCAAAAACATTTAAAAGAACAAGTAAGAAAGATAATTTATCCAGATAAAGGTAATAAAATAGTACCTTTTTCTTGAGCACATTACACGTCGCCTCGAAAGGAGTCTTGGCCGGACCTGTATCGTCTTCATCAAGTTTCCTCTTTCTAACCTACAATTAGAAAAATAAAATTTATGCTTGTATATTCTAAATTGAAAATAGTAAAAATCATTGACTACTGATGTATATAAATTACTGGCCCTTTAGTGTTCCTTTTGAGGAGGTACTTTCTCAAATTTTATTTTTTTTGCATACAATAGGCAACACAAGACAAACAATGAATACCTTTCGAGGTTCTCTCTCCTCGGCCTCCTTTTTCGCAGCTTCCTTCAATGCCAGTTCCTAATAATTTAACATATTATAAACAGATGCACCTCAACACTAACAACAAATAAGAAAGGCATTTAGTTGTAGTCAAATAATTACCTCAAGATATTCTTTGTTCATTTCTTCCCAAATTATTCTTTTGTAGTGTTTCTCCTCTTCGTCGTGTAGTAGGTACTCATTCACCTAAAGAGAGAGAGAGAGAGAGCCACTTAGCAATTTATAAGAGACATAAATTAGTTAGAGAGAGAGAGAGAGGAAATTTTAATTACCTCGGCATCATCAATATCAGAAAGGGTCTCGGGTTCATCATCCTCTTTATCAACCTCATCATCTAGTAACACATCAGATTCAAGGCCTTCAAATAAAATTAAAGTAAAATGAGATATTAATAATTTCCATTTTTTTAGGTACATGCCAAAAACATTCATTGTTGCAACCTTTTCCAAAAAGTTTTTCAAACACAAGCGGACTATAATATATCTAGTGAACGAATGAGACTATGGTACTATGTATAGCGCAGATTGTTCCATACTACGGATCGATATTTTCGTTTTGAAAGTTCAAATAGTTGATTTGAATGTTCAACGTGATTTCCATATAAAATTGTACTTCCAGACTAAATTTTACATTTTTAAGAATTCTTTTTACTATTTTTTTTTAAATAGGTAGAAAATCACTATTTTTTATCAAGTAAAAAGTAGAAAGTAGATAATCACTACTTTTGACCTATCTAAAAAAATAGTAAAAAAATTCTAAAAAATGTAAAATTTGAATTACAAGTACATTTTCATATGGAGATCAATAAGAGAGATAATGATCCATAGTACGGACTAATATGCGCTATGCATAGTACCATAGCCTAAAAAAAAAAAAAAAACTAATCCTAGCTAATGTAAGAATTCCAGATTACCTTCTTTATCAGTAGTAACTCCAGATGCTTGTGTTTCCTCTTGTAGCTCATCTAGAGAAAAGCCTGTTACTTCATCCGTGTTCTTCTCCTATAAAACAATATACAAAAAAAAAAAAAAAAAAAAAATTAAGGAAGAGAACAAAAACCCAAATTTTTTTTACCATGCCAAGTCCAAGTACCATACCCATAAAACTGATGCTTAAACCCTAAATCAAGGGGTGGCAATATTTATGGGTTCAAAACTAAAGAGTGTCAAATTTGATTGGTATTGAGCAAGCATTAAAAAACCTACTCACTTTTTACCTCTGTTGCTTTCTTAGTGAAAAATAATTAACTAATTTGGTGATCCATCCTTTTGTTTTAAGACGAATGAGTGGGACCAACCCAAAAACTGACCCATTAACCATTTGATCAACCATGACCAGTTGGTCCAAATTGGCAGAGACACAATGAGGTCTTACTTGCACAGTGGGCCTGCTCTCTTCATCAAAGAGAGAAAAGTTTGAAGAGGATTCTTCGATCTGGGCCTCAGCTTTTTTTCGTTTCATCTCGGCCCGTTGAAAGGCCGGTGGCTCTGCACCCCCATCTACCCCTCCCGATAGTTTCATGAACTATCCGAAAGAAAACAATAAATTAGGGTTAAGTACTTGTAAACTTCAAACAAATCGGTTGTATTTGTGTAATCATGCACGTGCAAGAGTGTAATTTAACACGAGTGAGGCTATGGTACTATGGTACTATGCATAGCACAGATTGGTCCATACTGTGGATCAATATCTCTGTTTTCAAGGTCCAAACAGTCAACCTGAACCGTTCAACAAGATCTCCATATGAAAATGTACTTGTAGATCAAATTTTACAATCTTTTACTATTTTTTAGATAGGTCGAAAATCACTTGATGTAAACATTCTAGACTGTTCAAAAGTAGTGATTTTCTACCTACCTAAAAGTTAGTAAAAAAATTCTAAAAAATGTAAAATTTAGTGTGGAAGTAAATTTTCATACAGAGATCGTGTTTGAACAGTTCAGATTGACTATTTGAACTTTGAAAGCGAAGATATTGATCCATAGTACGGACCAATCCGCACTATGCATAATACCATAGCCTCACTCATTTAAATTGTCGGTGTTTTGTGCAAATTCATAATGTAATAGCAAACAAATGTCAATCATTTCCCTGTCCACTTTAGGCAGTTCTCTGTGCTTGTAAGTGGCTTTTATCTCGTTAAATTAAGGCTTAAATGCAAGCAAAAGAAATAAAACACCCAATAAAGTTTTAAATTTTCTGAAGTACCTTTTCAAAGCATTTCTTGCAAAGACCATGGGCGAAATGGACAATGTCATTTTGTTCCTTGTGTTTGCAAAGAAGACCACCATCTTTTGGTAATTGCATTGAAATCGATTGAGTCATCTCCTTCTCCAATTCATCTGCTCGATCTGTGAATTCTTCAATCTATAAAATCAAAATAAATATAAAAAAAAAAATCTAGTTTAAAAAACAAAAATCAAAAGAGAAAGCGAGAAAGAAGCATTATATAGAGGAGGAGGGGGGGGGTGGGGGGGTTTGGGGGGTTAACCGTTAAGCAACCAGACTCGGTGTTTTCAAACTCAATCAGCCGTTTTGTCAGTGTTGCTTCACATACATGCACCACATTGACCTGAATAAACAAAAAAAAAAAAATGTAGTATTAGAACAGGAATTTCCGAGTTAAAAATCTATATTCTCTAATAAAATAATAGAATTTTTACAATTTCAGATTTTGAATAATCAAGTCCTTGTGAAAGAGCTGCAATGTACAAGGCAGCGCCACATAATCCACTAGGCTTCCTCCCCGTCTGCATTGAACAACAAAATAAGCAAAGAGTAAATTGCATCGGTATCTAATAAATAGGATCAATTTTTATTTATGCCCTTAGTTTTAAACATTGGGCATGTTCGGCTGGAGAGGAAAAGAAGAATAGATTGGAATAGAGGTTCTGTTCTAGCCAAACAAGGAAGGAATTGAGTGAAATTGAGTTTGAACATTTGCATTAGCCCCTGGTTTTTACAAGTAGGTCCCTCTGCTATATTCCTCAATGAGCCAATTCTCTATTCCGTGGGGATGGTGGAATAGAGGAATTGGCCCTTTTCAAGAAAAATAATTGGCTCATTTACCGATACTTTTTCACTCTTCCACTATTCCACTTTTCCACCTTCAATTGAGCACGATCGTTATAGTACAAAATAGAATCCTATTCCAAATTCCAATTTTCCTCTATTCTTTCACTATTCTATCTACGACCGAACAGGCCAATTGGGAACCAAAACAAGTATCACAAAAAGCCGAAAGTTCATGGTATCTAGTATATCGAGGTTAACCAAATATTAAACCAATTTCAAATAAAAATTCCAAAATATAAATAAAAAAAGAATATACTAGCCTGCATCCAGTCACGCTTCATGCTAGCTATTATTCTTAGAGCGGTCGTGGATACTTCGTTATTCTTTTTACCCAATAAACCTAAAAGTTTTATGAAATATATCTATTAATATTTTAATTGAAATACATTTTTCTTTACATGTACCATTATTTCGAGCAAGGTACAAATAGCCTAGTTAGAAATGTACTGTCCCATTCTGCCTTGGTTTAGATTCTTGTCACCATTTCAATTTTTTACCAAACTGTATCTGTACTTTGTTCCCTCTCCCTCATAAAAAAAAATAAAAACTTGAAAAATCATAAAACGGGTCAGGTCAAACAGGGTCATGACCCGACCTGACAGGCAGCAGGTCAGGTCAATGATTACCACCCCTACCTGACTGGTATGATACTGGTACAAAAAAATTATAACACTTACGTTCAGTAAACCTGTGAATAAAAAGACTTGGATCTACAAGTTTTTGTATAATTGGATGCTCTGAAAGCTGTAGAACTTTGCACAGTTGCAAAAATACTGCACCTAGCACATATCTGAAACCACACGAATAAAAACTCAGATTTAATTGCAAAGAACTATAAATCTACTTTGTGCAGCAAAATAGAGACTAGAGAGAAGATTTTTCTTACACATTTACTTGCAGATAGTCAGAGAAATCTATTAGTAGGTATGCCTTCTTGTTTTTCCTACAAAAATAATAAAAATATACAAGTGCCTTGTAATTTTGAATTATTGGTAACTTTATATCGGGGAAACAATACTAGTATGTATCAGTTTGAATTAGTGGCTACAAGATTTGTTGTAATTCTTTCTATCAAGAAAATCACTTGACAAAGGGTTATTTTACTGTTTTTGATTTTTTCATGTCTGATCCGACCACTGCTTGCTGGTATTTGTCAGTAACAGTTTTCTGGTTTTGCTGGTACGTACGGGGTTTTTTTCGCTTGTTGTTTGCTCTGGTACTGATCTGAGAAGAACAGCTTTTCATATATTTTTTTTTGATTGGCTGTCTTGTACAGCGATTGGTGGCCTTTGTGGCACTTGGTACTGATCTAAGAATAACAGTTATCTGGTATTTGATTTTTTGGTTACTGGTTTGTTTTCTGGTACTGCAGTTTTGTTGGTGTACCTATTTAAAAAAATAGTTAAAAAATTCTAAAAAATGTAAAATTTAGTCTGCAAGTACATTTTCATATGGAGATCATTTTGAACGGTTCAGATCGATAATTTGAACTTTGAAAACGAAGATATTGATCCATAGTATGGACCAATCCGCACTATACATAGTACCATATTAAATAAATCTAACAATGGTACCATAAGCCACAGGTACCAGTCTGAATAAGCCCAAGTAGCATTCTTTTGTTTGAGCAAGGTACCAATAAGGTCATTAATAAAAATTTATAAGCACTACATACCGACATGCGATGTAAAGACAAGCAGCGGCAACATGAGTGGTTCTTCGGCCCCTCGTAAAATTCTTGTCAACAGCTATCTTCACTTCATTAAACATGAAATTCATATGTTTACTACAGTAGAATATAATCAGTATGCCTGAAATTTTTTATTTTTTTTTCCCAGTATAACCTTGAAAAATGGTACTAGCAGAATTACCCTTCCAACTAAAGCTCAAACTCACACCAGAATGCTATTTAAATTTGCACCTAAATAATAATTTCATCACATAATGTGGTATATTTATTTATTAATTTTTTTACCAGAATGTTTCCCTAGAGTGGAGTGTTGAGTAGACGAAGCAGTACTCACACAAGAAAAAAGGTACAAAATGCAATAAGTTATATTATTTGGCATTTAATACTGATATAAAACACAAGTTAACAAGAAGATATCTACTTGATAAAATTTATGAGCCTCATCAATGATTGAATCTCCACCAGCCACATCTAAGCAATTAACTATGTATCTGATCTCATCTCTCCCTGAATAAAGCAAAACGTAAAGTAATAAGCACTACAATTATAAAACATTACTCATATTACAGTATAATTATCAAATAGTTTAAGAATGTAATCACCCTTTGCCAATGTTCTTTCATGCGAAGCTGAATACCCACTCTCTATGCTCCTAAGGATCATACCACCCAAACGGCTCTGTATTTTGCAAAACAACCACTGTTAATATAACTAAATATTGGGAAATCACGTGTCCTTTCCCATGATTAAAATCCGATTATATCTTTCCAAAACTCAAAGCCTAGTGAATCGGACGATCCAGTCAAGAACTTCTCAAACTTCCTCAAACCAATAAAACTACAATTTTACAATTCCATTGGTAAAACATCTCAAATTGGCATTTTCAAAATAAGAACGCATCATATTTAGTGAAGCATATTAAATTACATCTCTTTCCCTAAAATAAATAAATCATGATACCTGGCCAGAACTATCCTTGACGAAGGTCGGTTCGGTAGAATAGATTTCTTGATCGATAATTTTTCCGCACATGCCGCAACAGCTGAACAACAAAACAAAAAATAATGCAAAATCAATTGAACATAAATTGACCAGAACCAAGCATTTTATCTCTATCTTAAACCAATATTCCTCAATTAACCATAAGATGCTTCAATTCACGCAATTCAAATAAATTACAAGGTATACAAAAAAAAGGGGCGAAAAAGCAAAAGATAAATCATGCCATGTGACTAAAATCAATTGAGCATAAATGAGCAATAACAAACTAGTTGCACCTAAATTAACCACAACCAAGCATTTTATCTTTACCTTAAACCAATATTCCTCAATTAACCATTATAATATGCTTCAATTCACGCAATTCAAATCAGATCAATGCAAATAAATTACAAGGTACACAAAGGAGGGAAAAATAAAGCAAAAGATAAATCATGCTATGTGGCAAACATCAGTCCAACAAGTAAACTGATCTGACTCAATTGGGTAAGATACCAAATTAAAATAATGCACAATCAATTGAGCATTTTTTAGCAATAACAAACTAGTTGGACCTAAATTAACCACAACCAAGCACTTTATCTTTAATTTTTTTTTTTGAAAAGAAGTGGGGATTCCCACCGATTTCCATTCAACATGAAAACTCTTACAATGTTTTTGAACCTGGTACCACCTCTCTGGTACCACTAACAATGAATTACAAAACAAGGCATGAAGAACATATCAACTTTATCTTAAACCAATATTCCTCAATTAACCATAAGATGCTTCAATTCGCGCAATTCCAACCAGATTGATTCTTCTACTAAGTGAAAATATATAAACATATATGAATTTACTGAAAAGGAGTAAAAAGAGAACTGACATGTAGCCCTTGTCAGGGTCCACAATCGACGGGCAATGATCACCACAGTGACTGCAGTACACCATATCTTCTCCTTCCTACCTTCAAACTTCCCACAAAAAGTACAGAAATTGAAGTATTATTCATCTATTAGGCAAACACAGAGAGAGAGAGAGAGAGAGAGAGGGTATGCGTGCGTACTCACCGTTTCTGTTTCGCCGGAGAATGGAGGAAGCAGCGAAGCGATGGCGAGAGTAGGCTGCTAGCGGTGGCGAGAGAAGAAGGAAAGGAGAGAAGGGTTTTGAACAGCGCTGGTGAATGGTGAGGGGCACAGAGAAGCAGAGGCACTAGCGTCGAGTCTAGGGGTAAAGATTTTAACAGAGCTATTTTAACTTCACGCAGCGCACTTAGCAATTTCAATTCTGTAGTTTGTGCACTGCGTGAAACCAAAACTTCTCTGTTAAAGTCTTTACCAGGGTCTAGGGCGAGGAGACATCGGAAGGGGGGCGTCCGGAAAGCATCGTACCAAAGTCAGTCCGAAGCCGGTTCTGAACCGTTTGATTTGCTATAAAATCGTACGATCTTTATCAATATTCGTGCGGATCAAATTCACACGCATCTTAGTAAAATCGGATGGTAATGGACTTAATTGGTCCAATGCCTATCTGACGCTCCCTGTTCCAATTAAGAAATCGGACAGGAGGCGCGCGAATGAGAGAAGAAATCGCGCAGAGGCGGATCCGAGAATCCGGTTCTATAAAGTAACTCACAATTTGAGGTTGGATCCCGGGCGTCCGATCAAAATCTGCAAAATTATAAAGGGCACGTGAATTCTTCCTTCGTCCAGATTCGAAATCAAATTTTGAGTTACTTTAGATAAAAGACATGAGGAGAGCAGATTGGAAACCCTATTAACGGAGCAGACTCGATTTAATTATTCCGTTCCGTCAGTTAAAATCAGCGCTGATCTCAAAACAGATCAAACGGTTTAGAAATTAGAAGTTATGTTGAAATTCTAGCATTGTGTACGGACTAAATTTTACCTTTTTATATATACTAGTATCGTGCCCGTGCGTTGCAACAGAATATATGATAAGATAACAAAAATAAAATCTCATACAAAATGACAAATTTTCATAAAAAAACAAAATTAGAAATATATTCTACATTTATCACAGTAATATGTATAGAAATAAGGAAGTGAACAAAAAATTGATTTGCATTGTGATCCGCCGTATAGAAAATTTCAATTGAAGAGGGAGAAATAAGAAAAAAAAAATAAGGAAACGGAGAATTATATCGCTAAATTTTAGAGTATGTTTAATTTTAATTGTAATACATCGTGTGGCGGTATGTGTGGCAAGTATGTTTGTAGCTAAATTTAAACTTCTACACATAAAACATATGCATTTAATCAAAAGAAGATAGATTATGTGATTGAAGAGCTGAGATTAAATCCAAAAATTAATCTTTCAATCGTAGCCGTTGGCGGATCGGACACCCAACGTGCTTAATAATGGAATGGAGATATATATATATATATATATTTTTACTAGAATTGAGTAACAAAATACAGTCCTAGTCAGGAGATGGGCAGAAAATCACTATTTTTGAATGGTTTAAAATTGTCGTATTAAATTTTTCAGTTCTTAATATTAATAATATAATTTGTCAGAGTTAGTTTAAGAACCAATAATTATTATAAGAGTAGGGTTAAAATGCACCATTGGTTTTGTGCTCCAATCATACTTCACGTCTTTTTTTTCATTTTCAAAGTTCGAACAATCGATCCGAACCGCTGAATATGATCTTTGTATTAAAATGTGCTTGGAGACCAAATTTTATATTTTTTGGAATTTTTTTACTAATTTTTTAGATAGGTACAAAATCACTGTTTTTAGAAGATTCTGGACCATCCAAAATAGTGATTTTGTACCTATCTAAAAAAATCACTACTACAGAAATGGTCATTGTACACGGACATAAACAGGGGAGCTACACGGATTTCCTGCCGTGTGGAGTGCGAGGGTGTATAATCCCCTGAATAAATTATACACGGATATTTAACCGTGTGCAATTCCTGAGAGCTACACGGATCATTACATAAACAACCGTGGTCAATTCCTTGCCAAGTGGCGGTCTCCAAACCCGAGCTACACGGATCAGTACATAATTAACCGTGTCCAATTCCTTGCCAAGTGGCGCTCTCCAAAGCCGAGCTACACGGATCACTACATAATTAACCGTGTCCAATTCCTTGCCAAGTGGCGCTCTCCAAAGCCGAGCTACACGGATCACTACATAAACAACCGTGTCCAATTCCTTGCCAAGTGGCGCTCTCCAAAGCCGAGCTACACGGATCACTACATAAACAACCGTGTACGATGTCTCTGTCTACACGGACTTTTAGGTTAATATCCGTGTCGACATAGTTATTCTGCACGGCTCATTACATAAACAACCGTGTACATTAGTTGAGATCTATACACGGATATTTAACTAAAAGGCCGTGTACGATCATGTTTCTACACGGATGTCTATCAAAATATCCGTGTAGAATAACTATTTCTACACGGATCATTACATAAGCAGCCGTGTAGCTATCTTATATTTTTATTTGCTCTTTATTTGGCTTTCCACACGGACTTATGTGAAACATCCGTGTAGAATGGTTATATTTTTTTTCAATTTTTATTTTTTGTTTTGGCTAGCCTCCAGTTTGCTAGCCATTAAAAATCAATTCCAAACAAAGAATTTCCAATATATCAGAATACAACCCCTAAACAAAATTCATGTACACTAAATATATCAAAAATTCATGCACACAAAATTATACAAATCCATATTCTGGTTTACAAAATTCATTTTGAAACCACTTTGCCCACATACATCTAAAATAATCTATATCTTCATTGCTGTAATGCCCTGCCTTCTCGTTCGATTTATGCTGCCAAAAATTCAAAATATGTAGGTTATTAGAAAAATACAATATAACAACTGCATCTCTGTTTTGCTTTATAAAAATAAATATTGTAATTATAACAATGCAACTAATAAAACAAATTTAGTAGAATAAAATATTAGAGGAAATCAATATTAATTATATGGACAAGTCAAGGCAAACATATGAATTACATACCGGATATTTTGGCCAATCGAATTGTAAGCGTTCAACAAAGTGATACATAAAAATCATCGTGTAATAACCGCATTCCCAACCCTGAAACTGTTGCGGGCACTGAAATTTTCATTTAGCGGCCTATGTTAGAATGACAATTAATTTTTGAACAAAAAATATGAAATTATAAAAATTATAGTGCATGTGCTCACCGGCTGCCACCTGAAACACAACTTATTTTTACGCTTCGGAATCGTGCTTTGCATTCCTCCATCTTTAAGATATTGCAGAAAAGCCCTTACAAAATTGAGTGAATGTAATTAGCAATTCCACAATTTGTTATATGTAATTGGGAAAAAATCAAACCAAGTGAATTACTATTGCTTACTTTCTTATTGGAATGCAGATCATTTTGGATTGCTGAGGAATGATGCCCGGTCCGGGATGTGAAGAATCCATGAGGAAAACCAAATTCTCAAGTGGCACAATCACAATCAAACACCAGTGGCCACTCTGGTGGTATGGCACGAGAATAAATTTCTTATTCTCCGAAAGTATATATTTGAGTGCTATACACATGATATATATGATTTTTTGGTCACTAACATGACGAAAACGGTGAGGACTCCCACATCGAGCCATTTATCGCTTGATGAGGCATGTAGAAAGTCCTTGAATTCTTTGAAAGGCAGCACGACCGTCCTGCCTTTGTGTAGGAGAACCTCGGGGGGGATATCGAACATTACGTGCTCCATATGATCTGGTGCCTTAACCAGGCAGGCGTGGAGATTCCGCAAATCCTCGGGCAAACGGCTAACCTCTTTTTCAGAGAGCCCAGTACGGTCTACTGGGGCATCCGCTGTGGCATCCGCTGGCGCAGCCTCTGGCGCAGCCGCTGGCGCATTTGCTGGCGCTTCCGCTGGTGCCGCCGCTGGCGCAGCAGGAGATTCTTGCGCATCAGCCCCGACTACTACTTCCAAGTCTCGCCGTACCGGTGACAAAACTTCGTCCGCAGCGTTTCCAACGCCTCTTCGGGTCTGTATCAGATTTTGAACCTTTTTTCAAGTATTTCAAAATAATCATTTGAACGTAACATAAGATATCCGTGTTTTATTTAGAGATTACCTGATCCAAAATAATCTGACACTTGGGCCATTGGATGATCTGTCTACGGGCATCATCAAGCACCACCATGCCGTCGGTAGGGACAGGAATAGGTATGCGGGCAGCCCAATCGGCCACAATCATGTCAACCGTTACGGGGAGGTGGTTGGGCCTTAGCTGAGAACCGGCTGGAGGATGTACAATACCCTTAGCAAGGGTCAGAGGAGTTTTGTCGTGCCACATGACGAGGTCGCATGAT
This sequence comes from Carex kokanica, assembly GCA_025461125.1. Classification (NCBI taxonomy): domain Eukaryota; kingdom Viridiplantae; phylum Streptophyta; class Magnoliopsida; order Poales; family Cyperaceae; genus Carex; species Carex kokanica. Next base: position 219,715 of record JAJGRX010001225.1, on the reverse strand, counting down.
GTGGCCTCCTGCAATTAATAATTATCAGAAATTAGTTAATGAACAAGTCACAATTACGGGTAGATTATGAACAAGTAGTGATTACCTGTAGATTGTCCAACACGCCCAGAACTTCGGTCCCGGATGCTTGACTGCTTCGCCGAAATCCCGGCGAAACGGGAGGTTGTTGCTCGGATTGCTGCGTCAGAGATGTAATTTGGTTGATCCACCTTGATTCGAATTCAGCAATCCTTCCATCGTACTCCGTTCTGAACTCCTCGCATACCTCCTGGCGTACCTGCGCCAACCTTGATTCCATCTCTTCCGTGCTAACTTTGGCACGCGGTCTTCTTTTTGGTTTTGGTCCGTCGTATACATCCTTCCAGCCACAGTAGACCGAGACACCCCTAACTCGACCCGTGTGTTCTTTAGTCCCGAGCGCTGCGGACAAGGAATCATCCACTCTTTCGACAGTCATGGAGCCCGAATTTACCTCCTCCTCCACATCCAACTGTTTAAAAAAAAATTAGTTATAGCAAAAGACAAAGTAATGTACACGAAGTTACCACAAAGACTCTTACCATTTTCTGAGCCACGGGTTGCACGTCACTTGGGAGTGCTATCGTCCCGTCAGCGGTTACCTCAGATCTTCCCATGAGCCAGCATTGGGCCCTAGGATTTTGGATCCTAACCACAGGTGAGTCAGAATGTTTGTTTTGGTCCAGTACCTTAGCCCATTCGGCCGACTTACCCTCGTAACCACCTGACCCTAATTTGTGCGGGTACTTATTCAATTTCGCGATCCTCCTGCCCTCGTCACTTTTTACCTTCACACATCAAGGCACATCAATTAGCTAGTTTAAGAAAGATAAGTACATATCGAGAAAGAACAGAGAGAAAGTTAATTGGCTGAATTTATATACCTTGAACTCTTCTGTGGACTTCAAAGCTTGAAACGCCTCCCAGTCCTCTTGTTTCAGCCATTTATAGTAGCCTACCGGATTTCTCCCTTCCTCCATGAAAACCGTCTTCAACGTGCTCTTGAATTGCTTCCAAACTTCATTCATTTTCCTCATAGTCTTTTTCTTTTTCGTGGACTTTGGGTCGTCATCCTGGATGTTCCAATGAGCCTGCATGATTGACAACAAAATTACTGCATGTAAGTTCATTCTAGTTTTCAGGTCAGGTATAGACATATATAACTTGCACTTAACCAAAGTACGGGGAATAAGTAGCTTGAAAATAATTTGTGTTTCACTTGCTCTACCAAATTGTTTTCTGTATATTAGGAAACTTTGGGGCACAACCTATGTCACTACCTACATGCAATCTAACCTTTATGACCAAATCAAAGTGAAATAATGTGTTGTATTTAGCTGAGTTTGTTAGTGATATTTCTTTGCTGATTTTGCTATCTGTCATGATAATAGTGTAGGGCACCAGAATTGGGTCAAGGTGTCTGGCGATTACCTTACCTTTCCTGGTGGCGTTACCCAGTTCAAGCATGGTGCACTACACTAGCTACATTGATTAATTTCATTCAGCAGGTAATATATATTTGGTTTTGAATTTTTCTCTGTATATATAACTGCTAAATGATAGAATTTGGGATATAGTCCTACAAAGCAAGAATTATCACCTACACCCCTAGAAATATACCAAAGGTTAAGACATGCTAGAAAACTTGTATCCAACAAAAAAAGAAATAACAAACAGAATACGAAAACTGAATATATAATGCATGTACAGTTTTTTTTTTTTTACCTTCACAATGTTCCACCATTCGTTCTTATCTTCGTCATCGAATTTGTCCCACCTCTCAACCAAGATAGATGCCTTCTGCTTCACCAAATTGTTACACCAATTTGTGTACTCTGCCCTACGTGGACCCTTCGGACACCCGGTTTTGTCGAACTCGATTTGCAAATCCTTCGCCTCTGAGGTCTTCGTGCACATTGTCGGACCTCTTTTCCTCTTTTCTGTCTGAGACTGCTGGTCCTCTTCTTCCACTATCATATCTACCTGCGGTTCCACTGTTTCCAAAATCATATCTGCATTCTCACCTGGCTGTGACATGGTTCTTTCTACAAAAAAGAAACATTATTACAAATGCTATGAAATGTAAAATTTAGGTCTAACTTATGTGTTGTTGGGTCCTTTGTTCAATCATAGTGTTGGTTTTGCAATTTAGTCCCTGTAACATTAATTAGGTGTCCATGTCACCAGAATAGGTCAGTTGAGGAAACTTTTCACTTAACCAAAATACAATCAGAGATAAGGGTTTTGATTTAACCAAGATACAGGGAGCATTGCAACTTAGAGAGAGAGAGAGAGAGAGAGAGCCTTTCAAGGACAGAACAGCAACCGCGCGAGAGGAGCTTAGAGATTCAATTGGCGAGTTCAGAGGAGAGCGATAGAGGAGACCGAGCTAGCACCGAGAGAGAGAACGATGGCAGCACCACAGAAAGAGATAGGAGACTAGGGGGTTTAGGTTTTAGGGGAGACGAGGAGATTTTGAAAAGATATCGAGCGACAGAGACGAGGCGCGCACTTTATTTCGCGTAAACTAAATATACACGGACATTTAAATAAACACCCGTGTAGAAACGTAAGAGAGCTACACGTTTAATTAAACACCCGTGTATAATTAGGTTACGCGAAATTATGAAATGAGCGCCTACATATGGTTTTCTAGATTAATTTTTTCAAATTCCAAAGTTTCATATTTTTCAAATTCCATATTTTTCAAAATGGAAATTCCAAAATATAAAAAGGAACCTGATTTCAGTTTTATTTAGCTTGAAAATTATTTTATATCTTCGAGTATCTAGCAGAACTTAATAATAAATGCAAATAAATATTTCAATTTCTACACGGGCGTTTAAATAAATAACCGTGTAGAAAACAGTTTGTACACGGATTTTTTATTAAACGCCCGTGTATGTTGCTTATAAGGCGAAACAACTCTTGAAAATTAAACGACCGTGTTAAAAGCCATTTGTACACGTATTTTTAATTAAACGACCGTGTATGATTCTTGTAAGACGAAATTCAAAATTAAAGGACCTTCAAAAGCCTTTTGTACACGGAAGTCGAGAAGTTGCCTTATCTTTTTAATTAAGAAGACGAAACGACTTCAAAATTCAATATAATCTGAGAAACTCCCCCTTTTCGATTACTTTTCTCTGAGAATTTGGAAGAAGAAATGGCCGCTTCGGTGCCACCGGAAGAAGACGCAAATGTGCCATGGCCATTGCCCCCCGGCTATGTCATTCCCGAGGATGCTCCCGAAGTCCCTCCCGGCTATGAAATGCCTCCTCCCAACTACAGGAGGACATGGCCATGGCCGCCCTCAAATGTGCCACGACGAAGCCCAAGGGAGCACCCACCACCAAAGCCCTACAAAAGGAGGGGCAATCCCTGGATCAGGCCAAAGAGACCCTGGATTAAAAGGAGGGGGTCAGGCCAAGGAGCAATCCAGCCAGGCCAGTGAAGGAGTGTTTCATTAAGTTAGCTTTTTTTTTTCGTTTTGTTTTGATGTAATATATTTTTGTTCTTAATTTAATCAGCATTTTGTTTTCTTTCCGTTTAACTATTTTGTTAAATACTTCATGCTATCTAAATAAATACTGTTATAGATATGAATTAGCAGTACAAAACAACCAACAAATAATTAATTCATGGATAATCACTAAAAAGTAAATTATTTAAAATTAACTTAAATAATCTGTCTAAATAATATCATAGAATGCCTAATGCTCTCTAAATAATCCGATTTGAAAACATAAATGAACATTTTACTTGATATGACCTTATCTGGGTTTACAAATTTACAAAACAACCATAGAATAATTTTTCGGAAAAAAAATACCTTCTGTTCAAGTAATTATTTCAAAATATTTTTTACAACAAAATATTTCAAAATAACATGCAATTTAGTCCCTGTTGTTCAAGTAAAGTATTTCAAGAATAATGTAATTTGAATTATTTCAATTTCTACACGGGCGTTTAATTAAATATCCGTGTAGGAAACCTTTTGTACACGGATTATTCATTAAACGCCCGTGTACGTTTCTTAGAAGGCCAAAAAACTATTGAAAATTAAACGACCGTAGAGAAAACTTTTCTTACACGGATTTTTAGTTAAACGTCCGTGTCCAACTATAGAAAACGTTTAATTCGAGAAGTTGCCTTATCTTTTTAATTCTGAAAAGACGAAAACGAATTCAAATAATCACTCCCCCGTTTCGATTACTTTTTCTCTGAGAATAATTTTAGGGGAAAAAATACCTTCCTACACGGATGTGTAATGAAATATCCGTGTAGCTCCCTTTGAATTTCTACACAGACATTTTATGAAACGTATAAATGTATTTGTACACGGATGTTTAATTAAATGTCCGTGTTGCTCCCTTTGAATTTCTAATGAAATTAAAAATTATTCTTAGAAAGATGGGTGTTTCACGTACTAATTAAATTATAACAGAAATTATACAAAAATTCATGTCTAGATTATATCAAAAATTAATACAAAAAAACCTACACTAAATTATATCAAAAATTAATACAAAAACCACTCTGCCCACATATCTAAAATAATCTATCTGGTTCTTGCTCCTGAGGCAACAAAGAAATATTAGAAATGAAATAAAAACATTACAATGAGACAGAAATATCCAGAGATAAACCGGCCTTGAGTCTTTAGCTTCATTGGGCTCTCTGAAATATTATAAAAGAAATATATATTATGCATTGAATTTTTTTTTTCCAAATAAGAAATATTAAAATTTTCAAGTTTAAAAGGAGTAAATATTATACATTGGATTTTTTTTTCCTTTTTCTCTTTTTTTCCACTGTTTGAACATCTTCCCATAATCCTTCATTGTGGTCAGATCTCATGTAATTTGCTTCGTCTTGTTCTGCAATTGTTGCTATCTCAGCTTGCACATCGGTACAAAATTGAGGTATCTCTTCGAACTGGTCGTACTCTTCTTCGTCGGTGACGTTTTCTACCCCAACAATCCTTCTTTTTCCGGATAGGACGACACTCCACCTATCATCACTCGGGTCAGTGACATAAAAGACTTGGGTGGCTTGCTTGGCAAGTATGAACGGATCATCCACATACCAGACTTTGTCAAAATCAACGAGGGTGAACCCGTCGTTATCAACTTTAACACCCCGGTCTTCGACCCATTGGCACCGAAACAAGGGAATGCTAAGGTGAGGATTGTAAACGAGCTCCCAAATTTCTTCAATAACGCCGTAATAAGACTTTGAAGCTATTACAGGCCGGGCATCCCCCGATCTACTGAATTCTTGGGACGTCGCCACCAACGTCACCCCACTATTTTGCATTGTGCTCTTATCACACTGTAATTTAGTGTAAAATGTATATCCGTTAATCTCGTATGCTTGGAATGTTCTAACAACCATTTGGGGTCCTTCGCCCAGCAATTTAACAGTTTCATTTACGGGGGACATTTCGGGGTGTGATTTCACTCTGTCTTTCATCCATCCTATAAAAGAACGGTTATGCTCGTCAGTAAGCCACTTCTGACTTCTCGTGTAGTTCTGTTGTCGAAGGATCGTCATGTGCTCATCTATATATGGAGCAACATCAGCCATGTGCTGCAGTACAATAAAATGTGCCTTTCGCAGGTCATCGTTATCAGCAACTATGGCTTTCAACCCTATTGTCCCTACTCCTTGTAGCCTTCCCTCGTATCGAGATTTTGGAACGCCAATACGACCCACACCAGTCATGTCGTTGGTACAAAACTCAATTACCTCTTCTGTGGAATATCCCTCCACAATGCTACCTTCGGGGCGATGTCGGTTCCTTACGTAACTTTTCAAAATACCCATGAATCTCTCGAATGGATACATGTACCGCAGGAACGCGGGACCACAGATCTGAATTTCCCTCACGAGATGAACAACAAGGTGAACCATAACATCGAAAAAAGATGGCGGAAAATACATCTCAAGATGGCAAAGGGTAACGACGACCTCCTTCTGCAAAGCGTCCAATTTGAGCGGGTCTATCACCTTGGAATTAATTGCATTGAAGAAAAAACAAAGCTTCGTAATGGTTTGCCGCACGGGCTTCGGTAAAATTCCCTGAATTGCAACAGGAATCATATGTGTCATTAAAACATGACAGTCGTGGGATTTCGGACCAATCAATTTCAGGTCCTTCATCGACACCAGCTTCTTAATATTCGAAGAATACCCTGATGGGACTTTAATACTATGAAGGCACTTACAAAAGCTCGTTTTCCTCAATCTTCGACATTGTGCACATTGCGGGGGGGAGGTATGCCTTTTGCTTCCCTTTATCCTGCGGTGCAAGCTCGGGTCGTATTCCCATTAATTTCATGTCTTCTCGAACTTTAAGACCGTCTTTCGTCTTCCCCGAAATGTTCAATAATGTGCCAATCAAACTGTCACAGACATTTTTTTCAACATGCATAACATCTAGGCAATGTCTCACTTCTAAATATTCCCAGTATGGTAGCTCCCAAAATATGGACTTCTTTTTCCAAATATCTTTCGGTGGTGGTTTGGCACGTTTTCCAAAAACAACAGCAAGGTTTTTAACCCGCATGAAGACATTCTTCCCATCTAACGGACGACGTGCCACTCCAAGCTCAATTTTCCCGTTGAATACATTCTTCTTCTTACGGTATGGGTGATTAACAGGAAGAAACCTACGGTGCCCCATAAAAACATTCTTTTTACAATTTTTCAACCTCAGCACCTGCGTGTCATCTTCACAGATGGGGCACGCCTTTGCTCCTTTACAAGTGTAACCCGATAAATTCCCGTACGCGGGGAAATCATTTATGGTGCAGAATACCATGGCCCGCAAATTAAATTGCTCTTTGCCGTACGCATCCCACACCCGGACGCCATCCCTCCACAATTTCTGGAGGTCCTCAATTAATGGTGCGAGATACACATCTATGTCATTTCCGGGTTGTCTGGGTCCTTGGATTAGTAATGACATCATTATGTACCTGCGTTTCATGCACAACCAAGGAGGAAGATTGTAGATGCATATAAGAACTGGCCAAGTGCTGTGCTGACTGCTCATGCTTCCAAACGGACTCATTCCGTCTGTGCTCACCCCTAACTTAAGGTTCCGTGATTCGCCACCAAATCCTTCGAAATGTCTATCAATGTTTCTCCATTGAATTGAATCAGCAGGGTGTCTTAGTTTACCATCTCTTTTGCGCTCTTCTTCATGCCAACGCAACAATTTCGCATCTTTGGGATTTGCAAATAACCGTCTGAATCTCGGTATTATCGGGAAATACCACACCGCCTTAGCCGGAGGCCTTGCCTTTTTTCCTCCATCACAATCGTCAGTGTCCTGGTCCTTGCGTTTATACCGTGAAACACCGCATTTAGGACAAACATGCATGGCCTCGTACTCGCCACGGTACAATACACAATCATTCGGACATGCATGTATTTTTTCAATCTTCAAACCCATTGGACAGATCAGCTTCTTCGCCTGATATATTGTACAGGGTAACTCGTTGTTATCTGGGAGCATCTCTCGTAAAAGCTTTAATAAGGACGTGAAACTCTTATCGCTCCAACCGTTGTCTGCTTTTAAGTTCAATAATTTCAACACAGCTGATAGTTTTGTAAATTTGGTACACCCGGGGTATAACGGCTTTTTAGATTCATTAGACAGATACTGAAATTTTTTAAAATTTTTATCACTAATTTCATCTTCCACATCACGTAACATGTCCTCTAGATTCTCAGTAAAATTGTATTCTGCATTTTCATCAGTCTCCACCTCATCATCCTCGTTGCAATCAAGCCCAGCATTATCGAAATTTTCGACATTCTCAAAATCATCGTTGCATTCAAATTCAAAATTATCAACAGTTCTACATTATCATCATTCTCGTCCAAAACAAAATTTCTATTGGTTCCACTACATTCCCCAATTTTCTCACCATGCATAAACCAACATGTATAGTTTTTCTTGAATCCCCGACAAATCAAATGAGCTCTAATTTCTTCCGAATCCCCAAATCTTATATAATTTTTACAATCTCTACAAGGACACAAGATGTCGTTCTCTTTTCTGTCCACTCTATAACTCTCAGCAAATTTTAGGAACTCATCAACGCGAGCCAAGTATTATGCACTATCACGTCGCAATTCGTACATCCAACTTCGATCCATCTGTAAATTAAAGTAAAAAAAAAATATTCCAATTAAACATATATGGTGGTCAGCATATATATTGTTCCAAATTCTTGGCTTATAAAGGGCCGGTTTACAATCCTAACCCACTCTTTGAATATTATGCCTCATATGTGAACACATATTAGCGGGATTTAATTAGTATTTGAGAAAAATTCGGCAGCATTTCTCCTTAACTCCCCAAGTATGCGTAAAAACCACATACTCGTAGGAGCAATAAGGAGAAATACTGTCGAACTTTCCTCAAATACTAATTAAATCCCGCTAATACGTGTTCACATCCTAAATGAGACACAATATTCAAAGAGCAGTCCCAAACGGGGGACTATCCAAAATTAATCCCTATTGGATTAATTTTGAACGGGCATGGACCTAAAAGCATCAGTAGGTCGGTTATTGGACCACAATACACTAATTATTTACATTATCTTAACAAATCAAGCATTAAATAATAATTGACAGAAATAATTAAGCAATATTAATCAGTAACAGAAAATTAGATAAAGAAGGGGGAAATATATATATGTATGACTAACCTTGGCAATAGAGAGGAGAATGCGAATTAACTTCCAAGCTATATCTCAGATCCGGCCTCGTTCCTTGTGCGCAGAAATCAGACCAATTCAATACAGAGAGAGAGAGAGAAGTATTAATTGATCAAAATGGCGCCGGAAGAAGGCCTTTTATATAGTTCCAAACCCTAAAATAACCTTTCTACACGGATGACAATCTATAAATCCGTGTAAAAAAAGCATTACGAGAGCTACACGGACTTTTACATATGTAGCCGTTTATAAAAGATAACCTTTATACACGGACAATTATATAAACAACCGTGTGTAATATAAAAGATAAATTTTCTTCACGGACATTTAGAATTCTTTTTTTTTCCTAATTTTTGTTTTATTTTTTTTGGTTTAGCCTTCCATTATTTCGAGCAAGTATCTTTGTTTTCACGGATATTTAGCTATAAATCCGTGTAGAAAGACACACAGACTTTTATATAAACAGCTGTGTAAATTATTTTTCTACACTGTTAATTAAACAAAAATCCGTGTACTATTTCTCGTTTCTACACGGCTCTTTATTAAACGTCCGTGTATCATTTTTTTTTTTTTTTTTTTTTTTGTCTGTCAGCTAGTTTTTTTCCCTATGTTTTTCAGAACAAACAATTTCCAAAACAGAGGAAGACATTTAAACTAAAAATTCATGTACCCTAAATTATACAAAATTAAAGCATTACAAAAGTTGGAATAAAAAGTCATATTGTAAACTAAAAATTTCCATTAAGGACTAGAATATGGTGGTTCTTTCCTTTTGGTGCCAGTAGGGTTTACAGAGGGTAATATGAAGATACATGTTTTACTAAAGAAAGAGTTGAGTAAAAAGTTGGATGAAGGACCTTCAGAGCAAAGGGAAGATGTGGATGAAGGACCGTCAGAGCCGGATGAAGAGTCGAATGAAGAGTCGGATGATCTCCGACTCTTCATTCGACTCTTCATCCGGCTCTGAAGGTCACATTCACCTCTTCATCCGGCTCTGAAGGTCCTTCACCCAACTCTTCACCCAACTCTTCGTCCAGTAAAATTGATCAGAATAGAGAGATAATTTTTTTTCAATACTTCGATCGCATGGGAATTCGAGATGTAGGTTATCAATTGTACCAGATCGCTCATCTGTGAGCTCCCAAAACAGTAGCTCATATCGATCTAATTTTGCGATCTGAAACAATTGATAAACCTACATCTCAACCCAATTGTTAACTGTGAGAGGGGAGAGTATAAGTTGATCAAAACGGCGCTGGGGAGAAGGCCTTTTATATAACAAAAAACCTAAAATATCCTTTCTACACAGCTCTTTATTAAACGTCCGTGTAGCTCGCTCAAGGCTTTCTACTCTGTCATTTAAACAAAAAACCGTGTACAAATTAGACATTTCTACACGGATCTTTATTAAACATCCGTGTAGCTCCTACGGGTTATATACACGGTCATTTAAACAAACATCCGTGTACAATTCTTACCTTTCTTCACGGTTCTTTAATTAAATATCCGTGTAGCTCTCTCAAGGCTTTCTCCACTGTTATTTAAACAATAAGCCGTGTACATTTTCTAGTAAACGTCCGTGTAGCTCTCTCACGTCTTTCTACACTGATTCTTTTGTAAATATCCGTGTAGAGATCCTACAGATATTTCAGGCATCCAACAAATTACAACTTCTACACGGTTTTTCTATAAAATTGCCAAGTCCGTGTACAATGTGCCGTGTACAATGACCATTTCTGTAGTAGTGAATAGTAAACAAATTTCAAAAATATAAAATTTTGTCTCCAAGCACATTTTAATAGGAAGATCATATTGAGCGGTTCGGATCGATTGTTCGAACTTTAAAAACGGAGAAAAAGACATGGAGCATGATTGGAGTACAAAACCATTGGTACATTTTAACCCTACTCTTATTATAATTATTTTAACGCTTAAATCATTTAAACGAACAAAACAGAAAATACTTTTTCATTAAGGATTTATAAAATTGTATATGATGGTTTTTTTTTTGGAAGTAGGATATAGGATCAAATACTATTGTCAGCACGAATCTTGATGCAAATCGAACGGTTCTGACAAAACATCATATCAAATTTGATCCGATACCCATCAAACCGACTCCGATTCTTTTTGTGCCAACATTAGCATTTTGCAATTTTTAAATAAACACCCTTCATAAGACAACTAAAGTCAACTGTTATGACAAAGATATATATATATTTTTTTTCATTTTTTTTCTTCCTATGTATACTGTTATGCAGTGTTCTAAATAGCGCGCTATAGCGTTTTTGGACCCCAAACGCTACGCTATGACATCAAAATGCGCTATTTGCGCTACGGCCGCTATAGCGGCCACTACAGCGCTATAGCGGTCCGCTATTTGCGCTATACAATATGGGTTTTTTTTTTTTAAGCAATTTATATGGGTTTTAAATAAAGATAAAAAAAATCTCAAACCGAAATTGAATTTGTTGCTACTTGCTACAGATAAATCAATTTGAAATTGGGAATAGAAATTGAAATTTGAATAGAAAAAAAGTCCAAACCGAAATTAAAATTTGAATAGAAAAAAAAAATAGATTATGTCATGAATCATGATGCTTAAGATATTTTTAATAGGAAAAATCGATAGTTTATGATATTACTATGGATATTTTGAACCGCAATTTGGACTTTGTACGGGTTCAATATGAATATTATAATTTCTTAATTACTTTGGTGTTATTTATTGTTCTATGAGACTTTAGATAATGTTGATATTTAGTACAAATATTGAATATACGAAATGTAAAAAAAAAAAACGCTATTTGAAATAGCTTCTGCTATAGCGACGCTATTCGCTATAGCTTTTTTTTTAGCCTTCCCGCTACGACACTATAAACGCTATTTAGAACCTTGCTGTTATGTACTAAAGTCAACTGTTATGTACTAGAAATTCCTATGTATACTGGTTTTTACTTATTACTTGAAGTGTTTAAAACAAGTAAAAGAGAAAACAAAAACTGTACTATTAATTCCAAATAGTGGCTAATAATTAATTCTATTATAAACTGTTCATTGTAGAAACGATCAATTACAAATTGACAATCCGCAATTATACACAGTTACAAGCGTTATACAAACGCTATATTTATATATAATCATACAAGCCTATATATTCGGACATACATTTAAAAAAATTATATGCTAATTAACATACATTAAATTAACTAATCAGAAGAACATTCTCAAAAAAAAAAAAACACTAATTAGAAATTGGAGGCGGACCGGTGGCGAAAAGAAACCCCACGTTGTCGGCTCCATCACCGGAGCCATCATGCGCAAAGAGAACGGATTATCTCGTGATGGTTCTGGTGAAGGGACAGATTTCTCTTTAGGTTTTTGTACAGCATCACTTGAATCACTCGAAACTGGAGGCGGACCACCAGCGTAAAGAAACCCCATGTCGCCGCCTCCATCACCGGAACCGCCACTCAAAGGAGACGGATTCTTTCGTAACTGTTCTTGTACTGTAGAATTATCTTGCAACGATTTTTGTATAGCATCACTCGAATCATCGATCTTACGTTGATCAGCTGTGGGATTAAGGGCTCTCTTTTGACTAGGCCGAAGAGGCCTCGGTGGCGGAGTCCGCTCTCCCTCCTCGGCTTCTAGTATAGCATAGCATAAGCAACAGAGAAGTCTCCAACAATATTTCTCTTTTCCTGGTGGCTTCTTTGATTTTTTCATTCTTTTTTGTAGTATTTTCTTTTATTTTCTTGGGTTGATTCATCAATGATTTGTTCCTAATAATTGGATTAAGAGAGAGAGGGAGAGAAGAAGCAGATTCTATTCCCATTTTTGTAGCTTTTGCTTTCTTTTCAAGTGGATAATTAATCAACATCAGCTTTATTTCTTCCCTTTTTCCAATTTAATTTGTTCTTTTTTTAGTTGAAAAGAATGGCTTGTTTGAATTCCAATATTTATTATTTATATTTCTTATAAAAATTGAACATGCATCTTTGCATATAGAGACAAAATTCATCATCATGTTAGACTTCCTGTTTTTTAACATTAAATTATTGTTAGATTAATTTGAAACATGTATCCAATTAAGATTATGTACCTCTTTTAAATAATGATGGAATTTTGTGTGTTTCTTTTGCAAGTCTAAATTTAAAGCTTACCTTGACCTTCATTATGTTTCTTTTTTCTTAGCCACAACAAATGCCGAAAATTATATTTTCTTACGATGTAAATATATATCTCAATTTTCAACAAGTTATACATTAGATTAATTTGAGCAAAAAAACAAATGCAGAAAAATACAGAAGTATATATCTTCAGATAAGAGCAAAAAAAAGAAAAACACTATATAACAAAAAAATCGGAGATTTTAAAGATATTAACAAAAAAATACGAGTAAACATATTAAAAGAGTTATTTTGATTTTACGCAATACACAATTAATAAAAACAAAAGAAAATACTGTATAACTGATACACTGTGAGTTACGCGAACTCAAAATAACTTTGTTAATATCTTTATCTAAAATATTAGCGACAGACTCGTTGTATCGTGTCGCAACAGAGGATACCAGCATTTTTCTTTAATATCATCTAATTTTGACTATAGTCATAAGATTCGCGAATAATTAGTGTCTTTTGTGATGACGAACCGAACGACAAATTATTCGGTTGATCGAACTTTGACCGAATTATTTGCAATTTTTTTTTGTTCTCTTGTGGAACTGAGATCTCCGATCTGAATAATTATGAATCATTCACGAATTATATCCGAATTAGTTCCGAATCACGAACTTTTGAGTCTTCTGAACCGGACCCGAATAATTTTGACCGACAATGTGTCAGTTATCTGCTACAAACAGACAACACAATCCCTGTTCACAGTTGATCCTCGTAATTCTCTCGTGAGGCATGAGACCGGAGTCCGAATCTGCTGTGATTCTGAGAGAGATCGCAGGATCTTGAAATTCCGAGATCAACGGTTCGAACTTTTTCGTGCGCGGATCTCGAAAACATTCTTGAAAAAGTAAATTTTTATGCACGCATCTCGAAAAAAACCAACAGTTGGGATCGAGATCGCAGGGTCCTGTGATTCCCGAGAATCACAACAGATTTATTTCCGAAATTTTTATTAATAGAAATTAAAATATTAAAATATCGAGATTGAAGAAGACTTTCGGCATAATTCGAAATATAGGAATTCCGTGATTAACTGTGACGGCCAGAGGACGTTATACTCTATAATGGCCCGATTACTAACCAGATTAGCGAGCTAATTTACGAAAACCAAATCTCGGGCCATTATAGAGAATCATGACCAGGACGCAGCGGAAAAAAAAACAAAAAAGCTGGCCATTACAAAGAATAACGACCAGGACTGAATATATTAGAACGGAAAAAAAGCAACCCTTCTTTTGATCGAAAATGAAACAACAATAGGTTCAATTGGAGTCAATGGGAATCTGGGAAAAATCTTCGCCAACAATAATTTAATCGTTTTTCGTTTTTTTTTTGCTGCTTATTATTGTATTTGATCGGTTCGATTGGAGTCAATTGAATATATTAGTCCTGGCCGTTATTCTCTATAACGGCCAGCTTTTTTTTTTTGTGCTTTCTGGCCGTGATTCTCTATTACGGCCCGAGATTTGGTTTTCGTAAATCAGCTCGCTAATCTGATTAGTAATCAGGCCGTTATAGAGTATAACGTCCTCTGGCCGTCACAGTAAATCACGGAATTCCTATATTTCGAATTTTGCCGAAAGTCTTCTTGAATCTCGATATTTTAATATTTTAATTTCTATTAATAAAAATTTCGGGATTTATTTTCATGAGACAGATGACAACATGTACCCAAAAAAAGAGGAGAAAAAGAGAGTAGTAAAGGTGAAAATAAATCTGTTGTGATTCTCGGGAATCACAGGACCCTGCGATCCTGATCTCAGCTGTTGATTTTATTTGAGATGCGTGCATGAAAATTTATTTTTTCAAAACGTTTTTGAGATCCGCACACAAAAAAATTTGAACCATTAATTCGGAATTTTAGAATCCTGTTATCCCTCCCAGTATCGCAGCAGATTCGGACTCTAGTAAAGGTCATAATTGAAAGCGACCTGCTTCCCAGAACTCTCGCCAATTTGAAAGGGAAAGAGAGAATATCATTATATAATTGAGGTAGAGAGCTCAGAGCTAGCATCTCAGTTTAATTTGCATTATTCATTTATTCTCCCTATTGCAGCCGTTTTGGACTCTTAAACTGGAATTTGAAAACGATGTTTAATCCAGGATTGAGGATTGATTGGTGATCAGTTAATATTAATAATTTTAACAAAAAAAGATTGTTTAAATTTTGATATGTTATATTTTTTTGCATAATTACATATTATGCATATGTCATATTTAACCATTTTGATAGAATATAAAATGACACTTAAAAATTTCAGATAAAGCCAATTAATAAAGACCGACATTCATCCTACATTCTTATATTTTGTTTTGTTTCGAAAAAAATATTATCAAGATTACTCTTAAATTTTTGTGTGTTGTCGACTTGTTCGTTCATACGTAAATATACATCGGCCAAATACATAATCTTATTTTATTTATTATTTTTTATGGATGCATAAAAGAATATAGGTCAAATATATAATTTATCATATTATTTAAAGTATTTACCCTGTTAAAAACGGACTCTATATATATATTTATATACATACATTGTAAGAAAATATAATTTATCAATTAAGTTTTTTTTTTTTTTTTTTTTGCTCTTAATTATCTGAAGATTCTTCTGTAATTTTCTGCATTTTGTTTTTTTGCTCAAATTAATCTAATGTATAACTTGTTGAGCGGGAAGTAAATACTTTAACACTATCCATACTATTTTACTTTAAACTATATTAAAATAAGATATAAATTAAAAAAGTTTAAAATAAATGGGGTCAATTAATACCCATTAATTAAGGGTAGATTCGCCCCTGAATCTGAACCACTTCATCTGGAACAAGCTATAAAGAAATATATGCATTACTACTTTATTATTTTCCTTGTTTTTGTAATCGTGCAAAAAAATAAAATAAAATAAGGAACGCAATTGACACCTAACCAATTTTTAATAAAATACCTTAATGAATTGAAAAAGGCATGACAAATTTAGACTTGGTCGGAATTAAATGAAAAATAATTGAAATGGAGGATCAAGAACTAAAGAATATTTAGACTTGGTCGAAATAACAAAATATGAGAAATATGGGGCGGACCGACTTATAAATTTGGATGATAGCTACATCCAACCTTTTCATCTCCTCTCCATTTCGCCTCTCATTGGACTCATCCATTTTGATAATTTCTTGCATATTTGCATTTGCTTCTGTTTTGTTTTTCCATAATTTCTACCGCTTTTGTTTTGTTTTTCCATAATTTTCCATAATTTCTACCGCTTTCTGTTCTGTTTTGTTTTTTTCCATAATTTCTACCGCTTTTTGTTTTTCCATAATTTCCAATCCAAAACGGGCAAAGTTGTCACTACTAAGAAGTCTCGGAGAGATTGGTGACGTCATACTGTAAACGAAATGCGACTTCATATCCACAGTGACAAAATTCGCAAATTATATCCGAATTATATCCAAATAATTCATTTTTTTGGTGATACCGAACTGAACGCCGAATTATTCGGTTGACCGAACTTTGACCGAGTTATTTCCGAATAATTCGCAAATTTTACGAACTTTTTCCGAATTTTCCGAATTATTCGTGAATTTTTTCCGAATTTTTCCCATAACATTTTTTTTTGGTTTTTTTTTTTTTTGCTTCCTTATAGGACTAAGATATCTAATCCGGATTATTCCGAATCATTTCCAAATTATTCCTGAATCACAAATTTTTGACCTCGCCGAACTAAACCTGAATAATTTATTTGTCACTATGTTCATATCCAGCAACGTAAAAGCAAATCTATTAAAATTAGTAGATCCAGGCCGTTTCTTTGACATGACAATAATTTTAAAAGGAACAACTACATCTTCTTGGATCTTCTTGGATGCAGCACGAATTTTAGGAATTTTATAAGGAACTACCCAAGTGACAAATGAATTATTCAGATTCGGTTCGGCGGAATAAAAAATTTGTGATTTGAAAATAATTCGGATATAATTCGGAAAATGATTCGGAATTATGTGAACGGAGATCTCAATCCCACAAAGGAGCAAAAAAAAAAATTCGCGAATTATTCTCGAATAATTTGTAAAATTCGAGAAAAATTCATAAAATTCACGAACAATTCAGTCAAAGTTCGGTCAATTGAATAATTTGACATTTGGTTCGCCATCACCAAAAACGTTTAATTCACAAATAACTCACAAATTAAACACAAATTTTGTAACTATGGTTATCTGCCAACTTGAAAATTGTATTTTGAGCCAACGGAATAAAAAACCGTGCTGTCTAATACATATATTGTCTAATATCTTAATTGACAC
Source organism: Carex kokanica (assembly GCA_025461125.1). NCBI lineage: Eukaryota > Viridiplantae > Streptophyta > Magnoliopsida > Poales > Cyperaceae > Carex > Carex kokanica. Next base: position 202,480 of record JAJGRX010001225.1, on the reverse strand, counting down.
AAGACCTCCTCCATCAATGATGCCTAAATTTTTCTACACATATATGAACAACACCCTATTGAATACATAGATTGTCTAATATCTTAATATTATATTAGATCGCTTAATTGTGACAATCATATATAGCAATATACAAGAGATCGACTATGGTGAGTTGTGAAGTAAAATGTCATTTTACTTCACGCTCATACTCTATTTTGAAAATCTAAACAACCGATCCGAACCTCTCAACATGTTCTCCATAATGAAATGTGCTTGGAGACCAAATTTTATATTTTTTGGAATTTTTTAACTATTTATTAACCCACTTTGAAAATCGCAGATCCGGATGAATAGTAAAAAACAGTAAAAAATTCTGAACCATTTGATCAGCGATTTTCAAAGTGGCTTAATAAATAGTAAAAAAATTCCAAAAATTATAAAATTTGGTCTCCAAGCACATTTCAATATGAAGAACATGTTGAGCGGTTCGGATCGGTCGTTTAGATTTTCAAAATAAAAATATGAGCGTGAAGTAAAAATGACATCTTACTTCGCAACTCACCATAGCCTAGCTCCAATATACAATTCATAATTATATTAGATATATACTCAACGTTGGATATATTATCCAACATACTTCTGCCTCTCCTTGTGTTTTTGATATGACGTATTAATTCCAGTACGCACCGGCGCCTCGGGAGGCCTCCGTTGGAAGATGCCCAAACCATGGGTGTTTTCTTTAGATTAGTAGAATAGTATTTAAAGCGGTGTGTTTTCTTTAGATTAGTAGAATAGTATTTAAAGCGGTGTGCTTTCTTTAGATTAGTAGAATAGTATTTAAAGCGGTGTGCTTTCTTTAGATTAGTAGAATAGTGTTTAAAGCGGTGTGCTTTCTTTAGATTAGTAGAATAGTATTTAAAGTGGTGTTCTAAAAAAATAGTATTTAAAGTTCCGACCCGACGACAATAGAGTGGCATTCCTTGTGTTTAGAAAGGAACCGAATCATCTGCCCACAAGGGGGCAGCAAAATCCTGCCCATAATTAAGTTTAACCAATCTCTAATTGACACGTGGACATCCACATTTCAACTCATTGATGAGAATATTTTTATTTATTTAATTGATTATTTCATGGCATTCTTTCATCTTTCCTCCGTCAATCTCTTCACCTTCTACTTCAGAATTAATTAAAAAAAAAAAACTTTCCTTTAATCAAATTAAGAGGTGTACACACAATGTAGTTACCTTACTTAGATCTTAACTTATGCAAATCAGGCTTAATTTCATCTTTCTGTTATTCCACCTTTTTTTTTTCTTTTTATAACCTTCTTTAATTCAGTTTTTTTTTTCTTCTCTTACTATTTCATTTTGCAATTTATTATGGCCACAAAAGGTATTGAGCTATCAGTAACTTTTGATGCTTATTCTTCTTAAAAAAAATTCATTTATATTTTTCCTTCTCTATACCTATCCAACGAATTGTCAGAATTTGTATATTTAATGAAATTAAATTGATAATAATACAAAAGCATTTATAGTTTGTAATTGATTAGGCATATGATCTTACTTTGTAATATTTAAGCTGGGTGAGGTTTTTGTAGTCAGGAAAGACACATTTAGGGCCTGTTCGGCTGCTTTTACTGTTCACGTGGGAAAAAAAAATTCACTCAGAGTGAATTTTTATTTTCCCACGTGAACAGTAAAAATCAGTTCAAACTTTGCCCATTCCTGTGTCCATTCCCGTCCGCCGAACAGGCCCTTAGTTGCTATATGTTTAGTAATAGGTATGTTTACATCTCTAGAGGTTTGGAGGTGTGTACAAAGAATAAGGGCCTGTTCGGCTGCTTTTATTGTTCACGTGGGAAAAAAAAATTCACTCAAAGTGAATTTTTTTTTCTCATGTAAACTGTAAAAATCAGTTCAAATTTTTTCAGTTCCTGTGCCCATTCTCTTGCGCCGAACAGGCCCTAAGTTTTTGCATTTCCAATGTGACTATGTCAATAATTCATATTCAACTATTATCTAAAGTATAATATCATAAAAATGTTAAAATATTTTGCTACTTGATTCAATCCACGAAATTCTCATGAATCAAGAAATTACTTAGCTTTGAAATTTTCTTGTCACAGTTGAGAGGTTAGAGAAGGGACCGGTGCTTATTTATTTATTTTTAATTAAATCTGAAATAGAAGGTGAAAAGAGAGGAAAGAATGTCATTCATAATCAGTTAAGTAAATTAAAAATTCTCATCAATGAGTTTAAAGATGGATGTCATGTGTCAATTAGAGATTAGCTATACTCAATGAGTGAGGCTACGGTACTATGTATAGCACGGTTTGGTCCGTGCTACGGCTCAATATTTGAGTTTTCAAAATTCTAATGGTCGATCCGAACCGTTCAACATGTTTTTCAAATGAATATGTACTTGCAAATCTAATTTTACATTTTTTCAAATTTTTTTACTATTTTTTTAGATAGGTAGAAAATCACTTGATCTGAAAATTCTGAACCATCCAAAAACAGTGATTTTCTACCTATCTAAAAAATAGTAAAAAAATTCGAAAAAATATAAAATTTGGTTTGCAAGTACATATTAATTTGGAAATCATTTTGAACTGTTCAGATCGACCGTTAGAATTTTGAAAACTCAAATATTGAGCCGTAGTACGGACCAATCCGTGCTATGCATAGTACCGTAGCCTCACTCATACTCAATTATGGGCAGGATTTTCCTGCCGCCTTGTGGGCAGAGGATTCGGTTCCGGTCGAGTACATAACTAAGTACATTCCTTCCTTCTTAAAACAAAACAGTCTCTTCGCTTTTGCTTGGTCATCTTCCTTCTTCAAATAAAAACACAGCGTCTCCCTCTTCTTCAAGCATGGCGGTAAAAATAGAGGAGCTCATATATAGTTTAACTCATACATTTATGTAGTCTGCGATCCCGATTCAATTCAGGTAATTAATTTTTTTCTTACAATGCTCCAACATTAATTTGAATCAGACAATTATATATATATATTAGTTGGATATATATTCGTTTGATGCAGAGAATTCATCATCAGAGGAATAGCTAGCTTCTCGATCGAGCCACTAATTTCACCTCGCCACTAATAATTCCATTCCCCTAGCTTAAATCAGGTATGTGTAATCATTTGCTTAATAACCTCTTTTTAGTAGTTTTATCTTATATATATATCAACTTTGTACTTTTAAAATTCTGTTAAAAAGTTATTTCAAATAGTAATATTATGTCTCCTTAGAAGTCAGAAAAGGCTAGATTTCTGGCCTCAGCTCGAGTTTAGTTGGGATGGGTAATAATTTGTAGTTGTATGCGGCACACTAATCAATTAACTAGAAGATGTGAAACTAGCAAAGTTTCCTAGCTAGGCACGCGTATAAAATATAAAAAGCTAGTGACTAAATTCTGATAAAGAAAGGACATGATCCGTACAAACTTTCGCGAAATTTACCCAATAAAATTGAATTAAAATTTTAATTTGATGTAATAATTGACTGACATGGTTTACATGTAATATTTTTCTAGCTAGCATGGAGCATGATAATGAAGGTGCATGCATCAGGGTCCACATAATTGACATGCCCAACCAACCAAAGAAGGTGGCACAGAATTTGAGGGTTGAAGGAACACCGGAGAAGAAGGTGGCACCGGAGAAGAAGAAGGTGGCACAGGAGACGAAGGTGGCACCCGAGAAGAAACTGAAGACATTTGCCATAACAATGAGCACACTGGACGTGATGGCCATCGTGCTGGGAATGCTGAAGTCATATCTGGTACTGCAGAAGACTGATTTGGGGGTGACGGTTAAATCCATCACTGTGCTTACGTTGATATTGGATGTATTCCGCATACTATGTCGTAGTCGCGGGCTTGAATTAAACTACATGTATAATATGAAACAGTTGCCGCTCTCGATTCGTATCATCAGCCGTCTCTTTTACTGGCTCCACCTCATCTCTGTGTTGATTTTATGTGTTTTCTCCACAGTGGGGCTAGCCTCACACGATTTTGGCAAAACAGAAGAGGCACTGGTGTTCTTTTATGCCGTGGCAATCTTAGAGGCAATGGTGTTCATTGCTGCATTGGTCATTTGGATATGTTACCGCAGATTGTTCGAGAAAGTGAGAGATGAGTGCGGACTTGACAAGTCTGACATGGACTCAATTAACAGATTCTTCTATAATGTTTACTATAAGTGCGTGACTGTGAACATATTGGATGTTCGCAAAATGGATCTAGTCACCTTTGCACAAGAGCTCCTTGATTCAATCTTGGGTGAAGAACAATCGATGGGAGCAAGAACTTTGAAGGCGCTCTCGACCCATCCAGATTTATCTGGTGCTACACTTGATAAGATCATAACATCAGAGGATTCAAAGCTTATTGACCGGCTGATCAAGATTTTAATTTTGAAAAATTCCTTTAAAGAGGAGGTCAGATGCTCGGCAGCCGTGATTGTATCCGAGTTAGATAAAAGGGAGCCAAAACTGAAGCAATATGTGAAGCAAATGAAGGAAGCAATGGAGTCAGCGAATGATTTGCTCGGTCACAAGTAATATTGAAAGTGTGGAGAGAGATTGATGCAGTGAAGATGTGGAGAGAGATGCTGGTACAAGGGCTCTGTGATGAATGAAGATGAAGATGTGATTTGCTTGCTGGTTTAGATACAAAAATTAGAGTTTTTGATGTGAAGTTGCTGATAGTTTTTGTCTGAGAAAGTTGTAATAATTTGGAGCTTTGCTTATGTTGTTTGTAGGGTATTTTGTGCTAGAAGGGTACATGGCTCTTGTTATTAATCTGTGCTATTATATGGTAGTGTTTGTAAAAAACAGTAGGGCTCGTACCAGAGGTTTGGTATCAGTACCTTATGGCTGATTTCATGAATGAAATGAAATCAGTGGGAGTTATCTCACTTTTATAATATATATATATATAAGAGAGAGAGGTTGACTAATATCAAAACGTTTGTTCCTAAACGTTTTGGTTTTCAAGTTCAAATAGTCGATCCAAACCATTTAACATTCAATCTATATTAAAATGTGCTTCGAGACCAAATTTTACATTTTTTGGAATTGTTTTACTAATTATTAAGCTAGTTTTAAAATCTTTAATATAGAGCCGTGGTGCAACCAATTGGTTTTCCGATTTTTAAAGATCAAACCGTCGATCCAAACCGTTAGATTTAATCTCTATATTAAAATGTGCTTGGAGACTAAATTTTACATTTTTTAGAATTTTTTTACTATTTATTAAGCCAGTTTAAAATTGCTAATTTTAATAAACAATGAAAAATTTCTGGATCATTGAAATCAGCTATTTTAAAGCTGGCTTAATAAATAGTAAAAAATTTCAAAAAAATATAAAATTTAGTTTCCAAGCACATTTATTATAGATTGAATGTTGAACGGCTTGGATCGACCGTTTGGACTTGGAAAATATGGAAACCGAAGTATTTGTTTCACGGCCTAGGAACAAACGTTTTGATATTAGCCAACCTATGTATATATATAAATATATAGAGGATGGCTAATATCAAAATATTTGTTCCGGAGCCGTGGTGCAACCAATTGATTTTATGATTTCCAAAGTCCAAACGGTCGATCTAAATCATTAGATGTGATCTCTATATTAGAATGTGTTTGGAGATCAAATTTTACATTTTTTGGAACTTTTTTTACTATATATTAAAATCGCTGATTGTAATAAACAGTGAAAATTTTCTAGATCATTCAAAACAGCGATTTTAAAACTGCCTTAATAAATAGTAAAAAAATTCTGAAAAATGAAAATTTGGTCTGCAAGCACATTTTAATATAGATTGAATGTTGAACAATTTGGATCGACTGATTGGACTTTAATATACATATAGGTTGGCTAATATCAAAACGTTTGTTCCTAGGCCGTGGAACAAATGCTTTGGTTTTTACATTTTCAAAGTCCAAACAGTCGATCCAACCCGTTCAACATTCAATCTATATTAAAATGTGCTTGAAGACCAAATTTTTCATTTTTTGGAATTTGTTTACTATTTATTAAGCCAGTTTTAAAATCGTTGTTTTCAATGATTCAGAAATTTTTCACTGTTTATTAAAATCAGCGATTTTAAAACCGAGTTAATAAATAGTAAAAAAATTCCAAAAAATATAAAATTTTGTCTCCAATACATTTTTATATAGAGATCACATCTAACAGTTTGGATCGACTGTTTGGACTTTAAAAATAAAAAAACCAATTAGTTGCACCACGGCTCCATAACAAACGTTTTGATATTAGCGAACCCCCCGCTCTCTCTCTCGCTCTCTCTCGCTCTCTCTCTCTCTATATATATATATGAGGAGGGATCCAATTACATTCTTTTTTTGACACATCTTGACACTGTTTTTTTATAGGTCAATTTTGCGATTTCAAAATCCAAATAGTCGATCCGAACCGTTCAACATGATCACCATATTAAAATGTGCTTAGATGTCAAATTTTACATTTTTTTTGAATTTTTTACTATTTATTAAGATGGTTACAAAATCGCTGTTTTTTTAATGGTCTGAAAACAACGATTTTGTAACCATCTTAATAAATAGTAAAAAAATTCAAAAAAATATAAAATTTGATCTCCAAGCACATTTTAATATATCCATCACGTTGAAAGGTTTGGATTGACTATTTGGACTTTGAAAATGGTAGGTGTAAAAATGTGTCAAAAAAAAGGGTGTAATCCAATCCCTCCTCTCTGTCTCTCTATATATATAACGGCCGATTAAATGACCGTTTAATAGTTAAGGGCAGTCAAACCGTTACAAATACACTTAATGGATGCATGTTTGCGGATGAAAATGATTAAACGGCCGTTTTTTCCGATTCATCAGCCATTTTACCATTTAATCGTCCGTTTATTCCCGTTTATTCTCATTTATTCCCGTTTATTTCCGTTTATTTCAGTGAATATTTATTTTTATATTTTTTTTCTGTGATAGTGTGTGATAATAAGATTTATAAATCCTGTATTGTAGTTTTATTTATGCTTGGATATACATTCAATATTTTTTATATATATTTTTGAGTGAGGCTATGGTGCTATGCATAGCACGGATGGCTAGTGTACTACGGCTCAATATGGTACTTTTTAAAATCCTAACGGTCGATCCGACCGTTCAATGTGATATCCATATGAATATGTACTTGCAAACTAAATTTTATATTTTTTCGAATTTTTTTACTATTTTTTCAGATAGGTAGAAAAATCAGTGTTTTTTGAAAATTCTGGACCATCAAAATTCTACCTATCTGAAAAAATAGTAAAAAAATTCGAAAAAATATAAAATTTAGTTTGCAAGTACATATTCATATGGTTATCACATTGAACGGTCGGATCGACCGTTAGAATTTTAAAAAGTACCATATTGAGCCGTAGTACACTAGCCATCCGTGCTATGCATAGCACCATAGCCTCACTCTATATTTTTTCTTCTTACTTTGAAATTGATTAATTCTTCTATTATTTTTTCAGCTATAAGATCATGAATGAGCGTTTTTTTTTTTTTTTTTGGCCTTTTTGAAACAGATATATATAACAGTTTTCACAAGCAGCTGATGCCTTCTTCTATTACACTAAATAAAATACAGGCTGCACAAAGCAACAACAAAATTGGAAAACAAACAACATATAACTTGTACCCTCCAATATGATATCAAGTTTGACTAAGTCAAGAATTAAACTATTAAGATGATCAGCAATCTAATTTGAATATTTGATTTAGTGATATATATTTCATATCTTTACAACGTTTACATTTGAAAGAAAACTAACGCTCAGAAATTACACCGGCCGGCTTATGTATAAGCGGAATGTTAAGAAAACCCTTCTCCTCTTCTTCTCTACGGTTTAGAAATTAACCCTAACATATCACATGGTTTGATATTGGTTTGACAAGGCCTTGTAGTATTCTCTTTGCTGAAAAAAAAAACCCCACAAAATAATAGTGATATGAGAAAACAACCATTGTAATTTGTATGCATTGGAAAAGAGATAGAATAGCAAAGTGCATATATACCTTGTCAGTGACAGATGGGGTTATTTTAGATAAAGCATGCTCAAAATGAGATGCCTTAATAGAGCATTTATATGAGATACTGGCTTCATTTGCTAAGAGTCTTTTCTCTCGTATTGCAAACATAGCTGCTTCTTTCACTAGAGAGGCAAGATCTGCACCCGATAGGTTGTTGCACCGCTCCATTCGGGCCAGAGCATCAAGGTCTACATCAGCATCAATCGGTTTCTTTCGTGCAAGGGCCTTCATGATTGCTGCTCGCTCGTCTGCATTAGGAAGTGGAACATATAGTTTCTTTCCAAATCTTCCTTCCCTCAGTAGTGCTTCATCCATCACCTCTATCCTGTCATATCATATGACGATATCGATATATAAGCTAAAAATGATTTCACCTCTATCATGTCATATAATATGTAGCAACAAATTAAAGTGTGACCTTTTACCTGTTTGTGGCTCCAACAACAAAAACACCTTGACGGTCATCAGCCCCGTCAAGCTCTATCAGAAGCTGATAAATAAAATAAAACAATTAGCAAGAGAGAGGGTGAAAGAGTATATATTTTAGGTGTTGTAAAGCATACCTGGTTCACTATACGATCTACTACCCTTCCTCCCTCTTCGCCTCTCCTTATAGTAAGAGCATCTATCTGAAGAAATTAACAACAAAAGATAAAATTTGTTGGGAAACATTAAGGAAATTAAAAATCATGTACTTACTATTTTATGGCTTTGTATAGAAAGAAAATATACTTGCCATGCATTCTATGGCTTTAACTTTCTCATGCTACACTTGTGTTGCTAAGGAATAGCAAATACTATGCCCAAATATCAGTTTTGTACCAGTGTGGTGATGTCTTTATGGCATAGCCATAATACTATATACACATTACCTCATCAAAGAAGAGAATGCAAGGGGAATTGGTACGTGCACGTGCAAATATCTTTCTAACTTCCGATTCGCTTTCACCTACGTATTTATTCAATATCTCTGGCCCCTGAAACAAAGAAAAAATAATGAATCCTACCACATTTCAAATGAAGCACAAAATAATACATCCTCCCTGTGTTCTTCAAGAATGTACTGTTCGGCTTTTAAATGGAAATATAAGACAAGATATTTTGTGCAAGTACGTTCCTTTTGATAGTACCTTTATGTGTATAAAATTAGCACCTGCTTCATTTGCAACTGCTTTAGCAATTAGGGTTTTGCCACAGCCAGGAGGGCCAAAAAGCAAAACTCCTGCTTCAAAATTTAGTCCCATCTCCTAGAAATATAAATCAAATAATGCTTGGTCAGAACAGTTCAATGGAAAACTTCAACATCTTACAAGAAGACATTAGTGATATACCTCATAATCTTTAGGATTTTTGATTCTTTGAACAATGTATTCATCAAACACATTTCTTATTAAACTAAGGCCCCCCACATCATTCCATGTCACATTAGGTATTGAAGACAATCCTTCCTTTCTTAAAGAAGGCTGTACCATTTTAGTTGCATCCTGAAAAATAATAAAAGATGAGAATTTTAAAGCATTAGAAAGAAGTGCTAATCTGATAGAAATCCAGATACAACTTGAGAAGTAAGCTGAATTGGTGGTTTTGTCAGTATTTATAACTGTAAATCTTTTACTATCGGGAAGGTTCGATAGCACTTGAACTTACATGAATGACAACATGTGCTATAACATATTAAAAGATATCATTTGTATATAGCATATACAATCAGCAATAATGAAGAGTTGCTTTAGGCATATATTTGTTTATGATTTTCTAAATAAAGAACCATAGCATGAAAAAAAAATTACCTCAAAGTCGGCCATAGTAACGCTAAGGCTCTCCATCTCAGATTTATCCCAAGGTCGCCTCCACCAAATCCAACCTTGCTGATTCAAACATGATTTTCTCTTATCATTTATCCTTTTCATGGCCAGATTACCAGCCTTATCCACCAGAAATTTCAGATCAGCACCAACAAACCCAGGTGTTGACCTTGCAATCTTGAAAAGGTCAAATTTGCCCTCAAGTCTCATCCTGAACATACAGGTAGCATGTCAATTGCATAAATTTATGTGAGTCAGACTGAGATTTAACCAGCATTATAACAGCATTAACACATGAATTCTTAAGACCTACCCTTGTGTCAACATGGACAATATCTCTACACGTGCAGCTTCATCTGGTACACTCAGTGCTATCTCTCGGTCAAACCTTCCTGGCCGTCTCAGTGCTTGGTCAAGCGCATCAGCTCTATTTGTCGCTCCAATGACAAGCACATAACCAGGTGGTTTATCCTTTGACAGGTCTGGTTCTTGATCTTCATATACACCCTGGTGGACCTGGTCCATGCAAGTTATCAGCTGGGCCACGATTCGTTGCTCGAACTCTCTCTTTGATGCAATGGCGTCAATTTCGTCTATGAAGACTATGGAAGGTGCTGTTTGGTATGCCTTTTTAAATAAGCTTCTTATCTTCTCTTCAAAGGCACCTGATATGAAAGATCCAAATAAATAAAAATTGTGCTATGAGTTGATCAACTCATAATTTGCAGCTTAAATAAGCAGTAAGTTATTCATCACATAGTATCTAAATCAATTTTATGAGAAATGCATGCTCATAAGATTTACTTTTATGACATATAATATAAAATTTTATGAGAAATGCATCACATAGTATCTAATACTTTTATGATATTGAAGCATAGTATTACAATTTTCTAGGGTTTTCGTTCTAGAATAAGCATAATGTAAGGGGAATTTAAATCAATAAAGCGATCCTCATTTCAAAGCTTACCCCTTCTCTTTAAAAAAAAAAAAGAAAAATGAACATAGCCTTACATTAATATAGTTCTTTAAAACTATTAACATCTTTTAGAAATAATATCAAAACTAAGAAAAATCAACTCCATACCCACATAACCAGAGATGACCTCTCGTGCAGAGATCTGATAAAACGGGACTCCCGTCTCATTTGCAATTGCTTGTGCCAAAGTAGTCTTACCACACCCAGGTGGACCATGCAATAACAACCCTTTCATAGGCCTGACACCAAGAAACTTGGGTACATGAGGGTGGCAAAAGGGCATGATCACCTCACTTATCAGCTCCTCTATCACTCCATTTGATGTTGCATTGTCGAAGAAGGGATCCGCAAGGGAGCCCATACGATGAATCCTCTTCCCCATGTGTTTGCTTGTCGAAGAAGGCATCCGTCTGCTAGTCAGCCGTTTAATTAGGGTTTCTAGGGATATGGAAGAAATAAAAGAGAAACAAGAGACAAAATTTTATGAGGAAGCTTAATTGTATAACTTGATTTCATAGCTAGAGTACAAATGAAAGAATTTATAGCAACATAAGTTTCTAAAAAGTGAACCTTATAAATAACCCGTCCTAAAATACTCTATATGAAAATACTAAATTTTTTCTTTTTAATATAGCATACTAAACATAACTTACTATTCCGGACATCCACCTAAATCAAGCTTGATTTAGCAGTGGCTATGATTATATGTAAAAAAAGAAAATCAATCTTTCAAATTTGGAAAGGTTAGAGTTAAAATCGGTAGATAAAAGAAGAAAGTTTAAAAACAGGGAGAAAATTAAAACTACTCACATATTTATCCAATTCAAATTTAATATATATCAAATATATTTGAACTCGGGTTAATCATTTTTCAATTTCTAAACCTATAATTAATTATGCAATTAATAAAGAAGTTAATTAGCGGAACTAATCCAGAACTGTGCAGGATGCTAAAAATATAGCAAAATCAACCCAAAATATAGCAGAATTAACCCAAAATATACAGTTCAATTTGAATCGTCTGTTATAAATTGTTGATATGATTTTTAAAGCAATTTTATGAACTTTCAAATTAATTGAATTAAATCAGATTCTACCTGGACAATCCAAATTAATTCCAAACTCAAAATTATTCCAGAACCGTGGCGGATCTGTCATGACTTGTCTGTGGTGATGCAGCTACTATCTATTAGAGTCTGAATCCTCTGCATAGGTAGACTGTTTGAGTTTCAATCCGGACCGTCTGATTAGTATCCGAACCAATCTGATCCAATCTTGTAATGCACAGAGCTAGCTTCTTTAAAGATTCGTGCTAGTATATAAGGAACCGATCGGATCCAACTCAAAAAATAGATAACATGAACATGTTATTCCGATTCCAACATTCAAATTTTTGTGTGCACGAATCTCAATGAATTTTTTTTATGGACGAATCTCAACAAAAATCATCGGTTGAGATCAGAATAATAGGTTCATGTTATTCCTTTGAAATAACATCTGATTTATTTCCCAAAAAATAAGGTACTATAAATAATATGAATTCCTGTGGCCTCACTGAGAATCAAGACCCAAAATAGATTCTCGAATCTTAAAGCACAACGCTAATGAAGAAACTTAAAAAGCTAAAACGCAAGCTGGTTGCTGTCACGTGATTGTCACATGGCGATGATAATAACAGTAACACTCACAAAACTTTATCAGTCAAAAGGTTGTCTTATTGTAGTCAAAGAAAAGGCACCACGTGACATGAATTTGAGCATTAATTATTAAGAAACGATTACATGCTCCAAGTATTGCGTTTCTTATTATACCAGTAGAGAAATTTTGAATGAAATAAACGTATGATGATATACTATGATGTCAAAGTAGTGATTTTTTAAACTACTTTCTTGTGACATACTATATGTATTATTACTAAAAAAAAACTTTTTTTAATGATTTTAAATATTTTTTATGAAATAAACCAATGATACACTATGAAATGAATTTTTATCCTTTTAACATAACTCAAATTTTGAGTTTAAATATGAATTGTCTCATATAAATCCACAAGAATATTAAAGGGATCCGTGCATTATAGGCGTGGGCCGGATTGGCCCAAATTCTGATCGGATGGTATGGATCTAAACTCAAACATTGTGTTAATTAGGTAGAGGATGCGGACTACTATGAAAAGTGCTATTCTATTTCTTTTCCTCTCTTTTTTTTTTCAATTATTCACACATTTTTGTTAAATGAAGAGTAGCAACAAAAATTTTAGTCTCTGATAAAATATTCTTTATGAAAGTGATTATAAATAATAATGATTGATGAAAGTGCTAGAAATTGTTATATGGAAAAAAGAGAAAAATCAAAATGTTCATCATTCCAATTATTTATTTTCATTTTTTAGTTCATATTATAATTAGATAAATTGCAGGCTAGCAAGTCTTGCATAAATTGATTTTTATCCTAACTCTATATTGTATAAATTGATGATTGATTTGCTAGCTATAAACATATAGCAATTAATGTTAAGATAGTTCATCATATATATAAACATTAATTGACCTTTGAAGTCGCAATCTCATTAATTGATTTGCTAGCTATTCCCAACATTTTATCGCATGGAAATAAAAGTAAATTATTACTATTGACATTGATATATGAGCCTATAAATAATTAATATCCATTATGCTACTTTTGACTTTTAAATTTCAAAACTAATTTTCTCTTAACATTCGTGCTTCATTTTTTATTTTAATTCAAGGAATAAAGTATTTTTTTCCAAAGAAAAGTTTATGTATAATTCCACAAAGAAAGAATTTCATCAAACTAATTTTTTTTTCTTTTATTTTGACGATTTAGTTTTACAAACTATTATGTATGAATGACATATTATTTTTTTCATTCCTCATATCTTACAATTAAATGCGCTATTTCCATATAATATAAAATTTATCTGTCAAAGTAGGTTATATATATTAATATATTATTATGTCGAATAACAATTTCTTTGTGCAAGATATGTTATAATTAATTTTACTGTGTGGGTTTGGGGGATAAACGAATCATTTCTTTTATTTTGTAAAGTGAATAAACATGGCCGGATCTAATAGTTGGTTAGCTGGCAATAGTACAAAAGCACAAGCTTGCACAATTGTGTACATTTGGAATTTCAGAGGATCATGTGCAAAATCAGTGGGGAAATATATTTTAGTAACCCCACAAATTTAGGTCTTTTGTGGCATCATCCTTGAAGCAACCATAAACAAGTGATATTTTTTTTTTGAGTGAGTCTATGGTACTATGCATAGCATGGATTAGTCTGTAATACGAATCAATATTTTCATTTTCAAAATTCTAATGGTCAATCCGAACCATACAACATGATCTCCATATGAATATGTACTTGCAGACTGAAGTTTATATTTTTTTATATTTTTTTAATATTTTTTAAGATAGGTAGAAAATTATTTGATCTAAAAATTTTGGACAATTTTAAAACAGTGATTTGCTACCAATCTTAGAAAATTCGGTATACAAGTACCTATTCATATGAGAATCATGTTGAATGGTTCGGATGGACCATTAGGATTTTGAAAACGAGAATATTAATCCGTATTACGGACCAATCCATGTAATGCATAGTACCATAGATCAGTCACTCTTTTTTTTTTTGCTAAATTCATAAAATCAACAAAGTTTTACATGATTAAAAAAAATTATCTATATTGTCATGGTATCTTCTATAGACAAAATTTGCAGTCTCCAATTGTACATGGTGATATACATGTCTAGGCACAGGGTTAGTTGCCACAAAAGATCTGAAAAGATCATGCATGTATATTAATTAGATCTATACACTAATTATGTCTTAAATATCCCCATAAAATCTCCTGATTCCTGCACAAAACAACCATGAAAACAAGCATTAGAGCTTTGTCAATACTTATTCTCTCTATTTTCTTTCTCATCTCCTTACCAACATACATTAGTATTTCATTTGCCACCTTTTCAAGAGAGAAAAATTCACCAAGAGAAACGATCAAATTGAGAAGATTGATGCAATCCATCACCGTCGATTCTCATCGTCTGGTGTCGATCGAAGATGCGAATGGACGGCCGAGCGGCCAGATATGGGAGAGCTTGAAGAAGATCCCTAAAAGCAAATCAAATCCATCTCACAATTAATAGCTACTTCTTTTTATTATTTGGTATATATTCATATTGTGGTTTTTTTATTTCAATGTATTAGAATTAGTGATTAGTTATTAGTTGTAGATCCCGAATGATTAAGTTTTGTTTAAATAATTAAGGTTGAGATTTTTTTTTTTTCGTTTTGTGAAATTGTTCTCATCTTTTGTAGTAGAGTAGCTTCTTACCATAAAAAAGTATAAATTTGAAAAAAAAAAGATTTAATCCGGAATAAGCAAATAATAAGCATTTTTCTTCTATATGTAATATAGAGCAATTGTTTATGAAGTACAACATCACATGATCAATAGAAAATTTTATGTAATTTTATTTATGTTGTTGATAGACATATGGAAATTTTATTTAATAGCTATAAAAAAACAAAGATAAGTCAAATTTATATTTGGTTTATGAGGCAGAACATCACATGATCATAAGCAAATTTTATTTGATATATTTCTGTTGCTCATACATAAGGCAACTATATTTAATATTTAGGAAAAACAAAGATATATAAGTCATATTTATACATATGTTCCTCCTGAATTTCCAAACAAAATTCCACTTTGAATTCGAACCGGACAGATTATAATTAATATCATACAACAGTTAAAATACATTTAATGTGTAACATTTTCTTTTGGTTAGATTGTGTCGTTCATAATAGTAATAGAAAATGCAAAATATATATATATATATATATATATATATATATATATATAGGGTCCGGCTAATTTGCTGCCGGCAGCATTTTAGCCGGAGGTGCTGCCGGCAGTTTTACTGTTTTGTGATGTCCAAACAACAAATTCAAACCGTTAGATGTTTAATCTATATTATAATCTACTTGGAGACCAAATTTTACATTTTTTGGAATTTTTTTACTATTTTTAAAGCTGGGTTGAAAACCGCTGTTTTCAGTAAATTTCTGCAGCGTTAAAAACAGCGGTTTTCAACCCAGCTTTAAAAATAGTAAAAAAATTCCAAAAAATGTAAAATTTGGTCTCCAAGTAGATTATAATATAGATTAAACATCTAACGGTTTGAATTTGTTGTTTGGACATCACAAAACAGTAAAACTGCCGGCAGCACCTCCGGCTAAAATGCTGCCGGCAGCAAATTAGCCGGACCCTATATATATATATTGTCTCTGGCGCCTAGCAAATATTTCAATGGACAATCATGATCGGTATCAACAACTTTTAACTTTAAAAAGAAACTAGCGGTGGGTCTGCTTCGGCATCGGTTGTTGAGGGTGATGAAGAAACATACAGAGATTTTGAATATGTGCATGTATATATATAGGAAGAGTAATATACAGCTTGTGGGTAATAAATATTGAATAGGTTACAATCAATTTATTTAGCAAATTCAGAACTCCAAAATCTTTTTTTTTTTCTTAAATTATGTATCCAACATTTCGATCGCCTGTATCAAAACGACAATTGTTTTTTTTTTTTGTCTCCTAATCTATTAACCAAAAAGTTTAAAAATGTATAAATGATAGGTAACATCTAATCCTTTTTTTATATAGGTAACATCTAATCATATCACACACACACACACACACACATATATATATATATATATATATATATCCTCACTAATATAAAATTAATTTTTTATATAGGTAGAAAATCACTGCTTTGGAATGGTCCAAAATTTTTAAATCAAGTGATTTTCTACCTATTTTGTATATGTATATATGTATATATCTACGCATATGTCTACATATGTATATATGTATATATCTATCGGATTGACTTCAAAAGAGACAAATTCAAACTGTTGAAACCGATATACTTTACGAGTGATGCGTGTACATGCAAAATTTTGAAATTTTAGAATTTATTTTGTACAAAGTCAAGCGGTCAAAATTGATAAAAAATGAATGCATTAAAATAACTTCTAAAACTACATTTTGGATCATTCATTTTTCATCAATTTTGGCCGCTTGACTTTGGACTAAATGAATTCAAAAATTTCAAAATTTTGTATGTATGCGCATCACTCGTGAAGTAGATCGGTTTCAACGGTATGGTTTCGTCTCGTTTGATAGATTATGGAATTACGCTCACTAAAAGATTTGGTGAGCACGTCACACCCTAGTTCTACTCATCTTAATATGTATGTATGTATGTGTTAGGTTTTCGAAGAAGAGGCCACAACGAAGAGACAAAATTTTATGAGGAAGCTTGATTGTATTACTTGACTTCATTATTACATAGAGTACAATTGACACAATTTATAGCAGCATAAATCTTTAAAAAGATAACCTTATAAATGACAGTCCTAAAATATCCTATACTAAAATACTAAATTATTCCTCCTTAATATAGCCTAATATCCTGACATCCTGCTAAATCAAGCCTGATGAAAATATATGATGAGATGAGAGACATACACAACAATCATCTTCTTAACTTGAAATCTCATCCTGAAACAAAACCCCAAAATAAACACCTAAACAAACATAATTATCTTGAATTTCAACTAAATTAGGATTGCCTGAAGAAGTATCATTCTTGTATGCCTTTTGTTTATTTTTGAGCTTGAAACAATCGGCCTTGATGTGACATTTCTTCCTACAATAGTCATAAATTAGTTTCTTGTGCTTAGAGATCAAATATGTTGATGATGAAGTCAAGTTCTTTCATTTTTGTCTCTCATCCTTTTCGTCTACCTTGATACCAATTCTCTCAATGTCATAGAGAAATGTGGTATAATATGAAATATGAATCTTAACGGATGTACCTTCTGCCATCTTGAAAGAATGAAACATCTTCTTGCTTGGTCTTTACGCGGAGTACAAGTGCGTGGAGGAAACACGTAGCGTCTGAATGCTTCTCTCACGATATAGAGACGAATCTGAAACCCTCAACAACAGTGGAAACAAAGAACCCTAAAATCACTGAACAATATGTATGTATGTATGTATGTATGTATGTACGTACGTATGGATGGATGTATGTATGTATATGTGTGTGTGTGTGTTTGCATATATATGTATGTGTATATATGTGTATGTATGTATATATAGATGTATATAGATGAGACCAAAATAAGAGTTAGGCGTAGGAACTAGGGGAGATCCCTCGAGTTCAAGTCTGTCGGTCAAAAGACTGGCATTCTGCATTCGTTGATCTAATAGGCCAAAAAGAAAATGCTATTTCGAGTAAAAAATTTAGCCCTACTGCAATTAAAAAATGTTGGATTTGAAATTTAGGGATTGAGGAGTCCACAATTAATAATGATTGAGGAAAGTGATGTGATTCTGGAAATATATATATAGGCTAAGAAAACTAATAATGACATCTTTTAAGATGGTTGGTAGCATGGCATACTTTAATCTTATCAACCAATTAGAAAAAAAGTTTGTACAATAAATAAGCTGTTTGATTGTTTGATATATGTTGGATAGTATACGTACAATGAATAAGCTGCGTGCAAAACATCTTTAGAAATACTTAATTAAAATAGAAATTAAGTTGCTAAATATTTGATATTAATATTATATAGTACATAAACAATGGTTTATATGCATTGTCACGTTTCTGATTTTAATAGAAGTTTAGAGGAAACATAATTTATGCACTGTTCTAAAATTTTTGGATTAACAAATTTAAAACTAGGGAAGCTATATCGATCGTTCGTAAAATGTATAAGTATTGTGTTTTATTTATTTTATTTTTGATCAAATTTTCTTGTTCTCAGTCTGTTCTCAGCAAAAGTTCCACAAAATTCTCAAATTGCAACAAATTGAAATTGAGGACATAGGAAACACACTATGTTTGGTGGATATTAATCACTAGAGGTTCATGGCGTAAGGTCATAATTAGGCCTCCAGATTTGATTTTGTTGTAATTTGTTTGAGTTGAATTCAGATCCACTACCACCTGAATAATAGCTGTAAAAAACCACATGATTGAAAAAGGAATCAGCATGAGAATACAACAACTTGATCTAATTAACCTTATGTTCTTCTTAGCTTATCAGAGTTGTAGTGCATCCCCATTTTGGAATCTGGCACATGTATCCTTTGAAGCATAGAAGGAAAAATCGGAATCGGAATCGGGTGAATCGGTTGGAATCGGATCGGAAAATCAGACTTTTTTGTCAGAAGCTTGTTTTATACTAAAAAAAAGGGAAAAAAATTGATAAAAAAATAATTTGTCAACAATTTCTGTTTTGACAAATGATTACAATCAAATAATCCACTAATATAATATAATACAAGCATTACAACTAAAAACACACTCTTTGATATAATACAAATTAGAATTGTTATATATAAATGAGTTATGTTTTCTAACAACAAAGGTTGTATGGTGTGGTGGTAGTTGGCTTTGGTTGCTTAGCTAGAGGTCATAGGTTCGATTCATGCAGAGCTCAAAAATTTTTGGAATTTGTTTAATTCACGTTTCGGCTGTTTCGGTGGAATCGGTCTATTTCGGTTGAAATTTGACTAGAATCTGTCCGGAATGGACGAAATTTGGCTGGAATTGGGCCGGAATGTCTGAAATTGAATGAAATTTATACTAACCGCGTAACTCAGCATAAAATCGGGTCTGTACCGTCCGATTCCGCTCCAGAACGACCGATTTTGCCTTCTATGCTTTGAAGTCACCTCACTGAAACTTTTTCCTTTTACTTGATCATGAATGAAATACATATTGGTACTTGATCATGAATGAAACCTCATGTTCTTCTTATCTTAATATATTCATGAATGAAACAGATATCAATCCAGTCGAAATACAGATTGGTACTGAGTGAAATTAAAAAATTGGTATGGTTGACTGTATGCTAAAATCTGAGGTATTGTTAGAAGAAATTTAATTGAGAATCACTGAAGATGTCTTTAGAGATGACTCAAATTTCAAAATGCAATAACTGGTACAACATCAAAATTTCAAAATGACTAAAAATTGATAGGAATGAATGTTGGAGACAAATGAAATGCTCACAAGAAGCCAACCACAACAAGCAATCAAGCATAGAAAATAAAAGAGACACAAGATTTTACGTGGAAACCCTTGCGGGAGAAAACCACGGGAGCACGGCACAAAATCACTATATCAAAGAGATTTTACAATACAAGAAGATAATCAAGCCAATAACACTCTCTCTCACACTCTCTTGCAATTTCATACACTAATTTCTTACAATTTCTCTCTCCTATTTCTCTTTTTCAATCGGAAATCATTTCCGTGAAAATAGTGACATGGGCCGGGCCCATTTATTAGGCTTCACAATATAACAATATACCTGCATAACAAAACCACACTGGCAGTTATTTGTAGCTTGTACATGGTATTCATTTTTGCCTTGTGCTTAATGTAGTAAAGCTTGCATAATTCCATCCTCTACTCCTCTGAACCTTCACACCTCTGCAACAACAATGTGGCACTTGTCGGTGGGGTCAATGTTTGTGTAAGCATGAATCATCAGTAAGAAGTTATACAAATTATGAAGACTGACGGTTGCAAATGAAAACCTAATCAATTGCATGAGCCATGGGAGGATTCAGAAGTTGGAAAAACATAGAGCACAAAACAAGAAAAAACAGGTAGAAAAAAAAATTATAATGATGCTTACAAAGAAGGCCGAAATAGAGTCAGCGGAAGGCATAGGACAACGGAAAGTAAGACAACAGAGGAGTAATATATCTTTACTACTCATCACCCTGGTAACTCCAAGTCACACCAGGTCTGCAATTAATGCTCTTAGAAATCAGAGAAGCAGGTAATTCGGGGATTTCTTCCAGTAAAGTGGCCTGGTAAAAGTGGAGTTTTTCAAGGGCAGTGAGCATCACCATTGTACTAGGCAATGACCGCAGCGAGCTTGCATCACGGATGACAAACTCCTTGAGGGTACTACTGTTTTGTAACAGCCATTGCTCAGGCAGGGCATCCATCCCTGACTTGTCAACTCTCAGATTACTAACAAATCTTAGGTTTCTAAGTGGTTCAATAAGAAGGAGACAGAGGTGATCAATGTACAGAGAATTGATCTTTAAAGAGACCAAGTTATTTCCTGCGTTGACAGTATGTGCTTGTTGCATAGATAAAAGTTCAATGAGCTTGTGGCATCCATAGATTTGCATGTGACGGAGCGATGTAAATGCATTTTCAGAGGAAGGGATACAAGTAATATGTTCACTGTTTCTAATATATAACCTATCAAGTTTAGAGAGCCGTGATGCTGACTCTAGCAATGGCACATCAAGTTCACCACATTTTCCCATTTCAAGAAATTTTAGTTTCACAGGCAGGAGGATGCTCTCATTATCAATTGTTACCAGCTTTGGGCTTCCCTTTATAGCTAGGTGTTTTAGTGACACAAATTTCCCAAATGCACCTGTTGGTAGCTGAACCAGATTCTCACAGTCTTGTATGCTTAAATTCTCAAGACAACGTAAATCTATGTTTTCTTGCTGCATAAATCCATTCAAGGATGTTAAGTTTGAGCATCTGTATATCTTCACATCCCTGAGTGATGTTGTTAGTGCTGATGATGTTGCGCCACTCGAGTGAGAACTTTGGAAATATTCTGGAAGATCACTCACTGCCACGCGACTAATGGTAAGCTTATTTAGAGAAAGTGGCAGATTAGGAAATTTGGTCAGGTTCGGGCAATATTTAATGTTCAAGTTTTTGAGAGATGGAAATGCATTTTCCGGGGAGGTAATGGATGTAATATTTGCACTTCCTATTATCAAGTCAGTGAGTTTAGTGAGACCATATGATGCCTCAAGTAGTGGTACTTCAAGTTCACCACATTTTTCTATGGTAAGTTTCTGAAGCTTTACAGGTACAAGGTTGCTCCGAAAATCCATCGCGGCCAGCAGTGGGCTATTTCTAATGATTAAGTATTTCAAGGAAGTTAGGCTTCCAAATCCTTCTGTTGGCAACTGTAACAGATTCCTACAGTTTTGGATTGTTAGTTCCTCAATTGCCTGTAAATCTAGGTTTTGTTGCTGCAGAAATCCATTCAATGATATTAATTTGGCACAGTCGATAATTTTTACTACTTTAAGCGATGATTTCACACATGATAGTATTGGAGCTCTAATTCTGCAACCATAGTGCATATCTGGAAGGGAATTAAGTCCCACATGACTTACTTCAAATTTTACAAGAGAAACAGGAATGATAGGTAATTTTGTCAGGATTGGACAATCTTCGATTTTAAGTTCTTTTAGATTTGGAAAGCCATAACAATTGTGTGGTCCTGCCCAGGATTTCCATTTTGGCATGTTGCGGCAATATAGCCGTTCTAAAGATGGAAAAGCACAATTATTTGTGCTATCACCTGAATAGTGAACTTCTTTCACTCCTTCCATTCTGTCAAGATAAAGAGTTTTCAGATATGGTATTTTCCAAAGGAACGGTAGTGCTTCCCAACGAAGACAACTACAAAGTTTCAGGAATGATAGGTCCATATGAGGTAAATTCATCATCCAAATTGGAGATTTGTGGCCTCCATAACCTTCGATTGTCAATTCCTTGAGATTTGGATGGGGTTGGAGGTTATCAATGACTTGCTCAGGTTTGTTAGGATCTCTCCCATAATATGTCCAAAATAGGGAAAGTGAATTAAGACTTTCCTTTTTGGATAGGTTTGCATTCATAGCTTCAACAGGATTCCCTACATGCTCAATTTTTTGAATAGAAAGCTTTCGAAGATTATTTAGCATCTCTAGTTCATCTATATGGCAACCACTCTCCCGCCCAACCCAAAATGTTAACTCTTGAAGAGAGGTCAGCTTGTGTACTCCGTGAATGATTCGCAACACTCTGTAGGGAAGGTCCATATAGCGTAAGCTAACAAGATTGGTCATTCCAGTTGTTTCAACACCCTCATAATCTGAATTCAAATACCCATCAGACATTTGTAGCACTTGCAGATGGTAAAGCTTATAAATTGAATTCGGAAGCAAATATCTAAATAATTGCCCAACAGTACATTCATTGACCTTTATAAAGCGAAGGTGCATCAAACGACCAATCTCCTCCGGCAATTCACATCTAGCACCATTTATGATCAATAAACGTAAAGTTTCCTTAAGGGATCCATTTGGGAGAACAAATCGATCTCGATTATTGTGATCTACAGAGAAGGTTATTACCAAGGTGCGTAAATTCCTAAGATTGAATATCATTTCGATTTTACTTTCATGAATAGAGACATGTCGTGTGGTGCTAGGTATAACATCAAATTTGCCATTAAATTCTACCCTACAACATTCTTCTTTTGATACATTCTGTGCCAGATCATGCATCAAATCATGCATAACATAGTAGTGGCTTCCATACATAGATCGTCGTTCAAAGAACGATTTCCTAAAAAGGTGATTGAAGTACACTTCTCCAATATCTTCTGGTCTTTCTTCTCCATGTAACTCTTGTCGTATGAATCCTGAGGCCATCCACATTTTGATCAACTCATCTTTCTTGAAACAATAATCTCGAGGAAATATGCAACAAAATCGAAAGCATTCTTGTAAATCTGTTGGTAGATGGTAATAGCTCAATTTGAGAACTTCTGCAATATCCTTAGCTTGCTCTAAGTTGATCAGTGAATCGTGGTTCAAAATTCTTTTCCAGTAATGAATATCTATGTATGAATTCAGCAAGCTTCCAATCACCTTTGCTGCTAGAGGGCTACCTCGGAGCTTCTTTACTATATTATTTCCAATGTTTTGCAAATATTTATGATTATCATGGTTAAAACCGTAAAATGCATACTTATTTAACAACTCTAGCAACTTTTGCTCTTCCAAGCCTTCTAACACTAGATTTTCTCCTTCCACGTTTAGCACATGAGCAAGCATGTCAGAAACCGATTTCATTCTAGTGGTGAGTAAAATTTTGCTTCCTTGTTGTACAAATTTCAAGGATGCAATCAATTTCTCCCAATCACACATTTTGTCGTCATTCCACACATCATCTAGAATAAAAAGAATTTTCTTTGAAAGTATCTCTTCCTTCAATTTTATCTGAAGGCAATTTAATGATTCATTATCATGACCTATTACACCTAGTTCTTGGAGAATTTTTCTTGTTATATCTTGAACGCTAAAGTTTGTTGAAACACAAACCCAAATTAATTTGTCAAAATTGTTCTCTATGCTAATCTCCTCACAGATTAACTGTGCAAGAGTGGTTTTCCCTAATCCACCTGCCCCCACAATACAAAAGGTAGATAAATGATCGTGAGATGCTTGTTTCTTTAGCCAATCAATTATGATGGCCTTCTCAGTCTCACGGCCAAACACTTTGTTTTCAGTTAAAATGGAAGTTGTTTCTCGATTAGAAGTGTAAACAGGCTGAACATCTAGTGCCGTAGCAAATTCGAAGAAATGGCCAACATCTACGGCAACCAGATCTAATGTTTCCACAGCCCCCCTCAACCTCTTCAATGTATCTCTACTAATGGTAGAACCTCGGGAACACCCATGACAGTTGGTCTCAATTTTTCTACTAATGGTAGAACCTCGGGAACACCCATGACAGTTGGTCTCAATTTTTCTTTTCAGCCAGTTAACTATTGAATAGAAAAATCCACTCACCTGATCTTGATTTTTCACCATGTCTTCTAGCTCCCGGTACTTCAGTTCATCAAGCACGTCTTCAGCTGCTAAGAAAGCTTGTTTGAATTTCTCCAGCCAAGCATTCACCCCTGAATTCGGATGCTTGAATTTTAGCTCCTCGGCAACGCTCATGACAGTTGTGATCTTGGGAAGAGCTGCATTCAGTCTACTTAGCTGGGATTCAGTATCGGCTGGCAGCATATGCTTGCCCAAGTATGAATAGGCCGTGTCAACTAGTTTCCTAACGATAGCAGATCCTGTCCATGTAGCAACGGTAAGAGCTATCTCCATGGAGATTTTCTTCTTCTAACTTACTATCTCGCTTTTTTTTGTTTAACTAACAAGGGGTTGTTGTGTACAGAACTAGAAAAAACACTAAAAATTTGTTGTAGATTGTTGGATGAAAGATGAATTGAGAAATTGAGATTCCAAGAGAAAAAAGTTTGGAAATCAAAGGAAGTGAATTATCAAAAGAGAGATTGTATGAGCGAGAGATTGAGATCCAAGAAACAAAGTGGAAGACAGAGCTATAGAGACAAAAATAGCTTCCACATAGATGCAAAAGTTGAGTTCAAACAACATTATTGACGGTCATAATCTATGTGGCATGCAAAGAGTAAACATTATTGGTAGCAAATAATTAATAAGCCTATCCACCTTGAGAAAAAAAAAATATAACTACAGTGTCACTGACCCGTTACATGGTTACTTTAAAGTAAAGCATATTGAAGGGGCATTGACGGGTGAGATGTCTTTGTTGAATTGTTTAATTTGATAAGAACGTCAAAAAACATATGTGGTGTTCCTTGAAATTTGATAAGAACGTCAAAAAACATGTGGTGTACCCTTGCCTTCAAGGCACACCGTGCCAGCATCCAACAGCACCCTTGAAGGGGCATTAATTGTTTGGTGATATGTCTTTATTGAATTGGACTGGATTGATGTAGTCCCCTGATATTATTATTGAAAATAAATCTGGTGTGATTCTCGGGAATGACAGGACCCTGTGATCCCGATCTCAACTGTTGGTCTTTCTCAAGATGCGTGCATAAAAATTTACTTTTCAGAGAATGTTTCTGAGATCTGCACACGGAAAAGTTTAAACCGTTGATCTCGGAATTTCAAGATCCTACGATCCCTCTCGGAATCGCAGCAGATTCGGACTCATTATTATTAGAGTAACCCTTTTCATCTAATATTAATTTCAATTATAATTTGCCTGGAGCACTAGGAGTTGTTATTTCGTACTCACTACAACAAATTGGGGCATCAGCGACCGGTGCTATCGCATGTCGCTGAAGGTCTTTTTCCAAAAAAAAGCTACAAAAAGTCAGGCAACCAAAATTATTAGCGACCGGTTTCAACGACCGGCTACAGCACCGGCTACAGCACCGACTACATAAGACTTCCTCTCTTGCCGAGTCTCCACACTGGATCATGAAATGGTTTATATGTTGATCAGGGGTTGCCTGGTGAATAGGGGGACAGAGTACCCTATAGGATATTTGGGTATGTCAAAAGGTCGTAAGCCCAATTTGATCAATTCAAGCTTGTTTTTGGATTTAAAAACATTTCTAGAGTCTCTGCTAATTTTTATACAATTTTCAAATATGCAAAAGGTCAATAGTTTATTAATAGAAAAATTGCAGTTTTTATAATCCTTTTTCCGTTTTGGCAAATTTCAAAAAATAATTCCAAGAGTTTTAGAAGGCCAAAATCTATGTAACTATGTTCTTTACATGGTTTTACAGAGGGAGATTTGCAGCAGAGGTCATTCCAGGATTTATCAAGATTTGCAGCTGTGTCAAAACTTGGTCCAAACACAGGGGCAGAGAAGGTAATTTGTTCCATTTAAATAACAGATTTTGTATTTTTGAAAGGTGGACTTCAATAATTCATAATAAATCGAAATAAACTCTTAATAAATGGAAAATTTAGGTCTAAAGTGTTTGCTTTTGAGCATAGAAGGCAAAATCGGCCGTTCCGGAGCGGGATCGGACGGTGCCTATTTGATTTCAGGCCAATTTACGCAGATAGTGCAGATTTCAGCCGTTCCGGGCCAATTTTGGTACGATTTCAGTCTGTTCCGGAACAATTCCAATCAAATTTTGGCCGAAATATACCAATTTTACCGAAACGGCCGATCCCAGGTAAATTCAGTTGAAACGCGAATTAATAAACAAACACAAAAATATTTTGAACTCGGTGTGGATCGAACCCATGTCCTTTAGCTAAGGGAGCAAAGCTATTTACCACCACACCATCCAACCTTTGTTGTTATATAACACAACTCATTTATATATAACAATTGTAATTCACTAATTTGTACCAATCCATTATGGCAAAAAAGTCCGATTTTCCGATCCAATTCGGCCAATTCCGACCGATTTTTCCGATCCGGATCAGAATCAGACGGGGCCGATCCCGATTCCGATTCCAATTTTTCCTTCTATGGTTCTAAGTCCTTTGGGTTTAACTCCAACAGGGGAATTTTCAAAGTTTAAAGTTTTGTGCCATTCCGACTGTACTTCGGCTGCCAAGGGACCATCCGTTGTCAACTTGTGACTTGAGAATTGGTTATAGAGGCCTTTGGGTTTCTTGAGTGGTTGTAAGGATCCAACCGTTGTAACTCGTGACTTGAGGTTGGGCTTCTTTGTCTTCCTTTGACTTGGAGTTGGCTTTGAGCTTGATCTGAACCAAATTGGGCTTGATTTGGATTCATTAGGCCTTGCTTAGACTTGACTTATGTTTATTAGGCTTTATTTGGGTTTGGTTTGTGGTTCTGAGAGATTTGGGCCTAATTTAGTTGTAATTGAGCTTGACATGTGTTTATTGGACTTTGTTTGAGCATAATTTGGGTTTTGGATTGAGTTGGGTATGATTTGGGCCTATTCGGGATTTATTTAGATTTATTTGGATTTTATTAGGAGTTATTTAGGCATGTTTTGGGTTTGATTTGGTTTTGAAATTGTTCTAAATTGGATTTGGGTTATGCATGATTTTATTTGGGTCATTTGGACTTGGTTTTGATTCAAAAGCGCTCGGGATTACTTGTTTGTGATTTTTAAAATCAACATGGGCATGTTTATAAGTTTTCAGTGACTTCTCCAGCAGTCTTGGGGTTTTCAAGGGATTTTCTGCAAAGGTGCTTTTCTTCACCAAAACTTCTTTTGTTTCAGGCTTTCTCTGTTTTTTTGGGCTTCAATATGTTATTTATACTTCAGACTGCGTTTTTTCTCCTTTGAGGTTCTTGAATTGTTTAAATAGACCTCAAATTGTTTAAATGCTCTACTTAGCCTATAACGATTTTAGCCTTCCCCACACTTCTCTTTGCTTAATTTGCTAACGATAAGTCCCACTTCAGCATCTTCAGCCTTCTGGAGCCAGCGCTGAGGGTTTAAAATGACATCAAGACCTACGCTGAGTTCCTAAGATTGTGCCACGTCTCTTTGTCATCTAGGTTCAATTTTAACCATGGTTTGGAAAATCGGCCAATTCCGAGTCAACTCGGTATTGGCCGTGTCCGATCCGATTTTCACCCGAGTTTCTCGCCCTCCGATTTTTAGGCCGAGTCAAGCCGATTCAACCGAGTTGAGCCGATTCTCACCAACATGGACTAAGTCTTGAGTTGAGTTGCTGAGGCGGAGGCGCAGAGGACAGTGCGAAGAACAACCAAAGTCATCGTGCGCACGAGGGCGACGTGACAGGAGTAGTTCAAGCAGCAAAATTCGCAACCAAGAGCGCGGGAGGGAGTTTCCCCCATTTTCTCTCCAGCGGAGAGACAGAGAAAGTAGGGTCGGCGCACAGAGAAAGAAAAGAAAGCGAGAGAGGGTGCGGCGCACCCGTATGGGAGAGAGAGAAAGGAGAGGCAGGGGGGTTAATACAAAAGGGGGTCTGCTTTAAGATGCGTGCAGGATTGAATTGGACGGTCAGAAAAGTAAGTTTTTATTTATTTATTTATTTTATAAATTAAGTTTTTATTTTATTTTATTTTGACTTAAGCAAAATAAATATTAATTGTTTATGAAATAAAATATTTTCTTTGAAGATAAATTAATGCATACCAAATAAAATATGAAAATGTAAAATTTAAAATTAAACATTTTATTTGTCTTTTGTGAATTTATTAAGCTTTTTTATTATTTTATGGAAGTCTATTTAATTTTTAAATTAGATAAATATTAATTTTATAAGTAATAAACTGTAAATTTGATAGTTATTCGTCCAAATTTAATTATTATGAGTAAATTTGATAGTTATTCTGGCAAAAAAATCCGAGTTACCGAGTCAATTCGGCCGATTCACCCGATTCCGATTCCGATTACGAGTTTCAGAACCATGATTTTAATAGGTTTGATTTGAACAAGGGTTTGGATCCGACAAGGGATTTCATCTTTGTTAGTGTCTTTTCCGGGAGCTGACAACCATTGAATTGATCGGAATGTCTCTCCACCGTCAGTCGTGCTTGGGTTGAACCTGAAAGAGAGATTTTTAGCAAATTTTCTTATTTTGGACTTGTTTCTTGTGAATGAAATGTCGCTGGTTTGTCTAAAGTTGAGTACCAGAACTAGTTCTGGTGCTGAACTAATTTCTTTGGGTATCATAATTAATTCATCTATCTTAATTACAATCTCTAAGTCAATCACGGACTTGGTTCGGTATCTTTTATTTTATTTTCATTTGATGTTTGTTCAGTGTTCTTAATCAAGCAGGGGCTGTAGAGGTATAATCAGGCATATATAAGTTTGTCTGGTCATTATCATTTAAATCACTTACTTTACAATTTCAATAAACTCTTAGATGATAATTTGTTATTTTTCATTAATTGGTTTATCCTAGTTAACCTTTTCGAACAAAAGTCATAAATCTATACTGGATGCAGATGTTCCCTGTATGTCATATCAACCTTTTTGGAAATATTTGAAGAAATCAGGAATTGTGTTCACTATTTTTAACCCAATACCAGTAACATGGGGTTTTATGCTTCTCATTGCTTGGTACTGCGTCGGTACAGGACCTGAGGGGTAGTGCATCAGTTCGAGATGGGTTTGGACTTTGAAAGCAACTTATAAATTATTCAACTGCACTAGTATTTTGAAGATGGAAGTCTGAAACTGTCAGAACAAAATGTGCAAAAACTGCAATAATGCCCCTACTGTTATTTCTTATTATGTATACTTGGAAAATCATGGAATGTTTGAGAAACATTAGTCTTTTCATGTTCACAGATCGATGCACTCTTATTTCCTAACATAAAGTATGAACCGAAAGAAAAAAGATTGAGAGTCATGAGATGTCTTTAAGGGGATCAGAGGCTGTATGTTTGCCTTTGCATATTAACTAAACAGCAACATCTTCATCTCATAAGATGGTTTTAAATTAACATCTTTGATACTTTCGCTCCGTCTGATGCCCGCCAA
Source organism: Carex kokanica (assembly GCA_025461125.1). Classification (NCBI taxonomy): domain Eukaryota; kingdom Viridiplantae; phylum Streptophyta; class Magnoliopsida; order Poales; family Cyperaceae; genus Carex; species Carex kokanica. The sequence continues at coordinate 172,444 of JAJGRX010001225.1, read as the reverse complement.
ACGCTCCACTCTCCTGCCAAATTTTATTCGCCCCGCGCTCGCCCCTCCATGAGATTTACCATATTACAACTGAGGGTTGACACAAACTATTTTCTTTTTTTGTGACAACCAACAACAACTGTATATGTCATGGTGGTTAGAGCAAGTATTAGAGGAATTTACCAGAATCAGGAAATTGTACATGTTGACCAGTCAAACATTGTAAAGGATTAATTAGAAACTTAACAGATTTGGTTAGTCTGTTACCCAGTCATGTAAATCAGACCCCAAAACTAATTTTATACTCCTACAGTGGGTGACATTGTTTGTTTATTATTATTTTCTTCTAAGATATCCTGAGACAAGGGAGCCATTAGAACATCTCGAGGATGCGCTGAGGAGATAATTTGTGTCAGTAAATAGCTGTCAGGATGAGAGCTACTTGAACCAGCTTTCCATGGGATGAAATACGGCATTGGCGGACATCGGACGGAGCGAAAGTATCAAAGAGAAGGTATCAGAGAAAAAGAATGAGAAAGGGAAGGGTATACTGGTCTTAAGTAAATTTTAGAGTCTCAAATATTGTTATTTAATTAGTTTTAGATATATTTACTATACATGAAATTCCCCCTTATTTTATTTGCAAATTCCCTATCATGTTGTAAGGACCGAAATGTTATTTTCTTGTTGGATAACAAAATTTTTGTAATTTCTTTTTTTATGGTTAGTGGATGAATCACTAAGAAATGTATTAATAAGAAAAAGTTATGTACACGGTTTGAACCTTACAGTGACCAAGTTGTCACTGTAAAAAAGCCCCCATAATGTCCCCCCCCCCCCCCCCCCCCCCCCCCCCCCCCCCACACACACACACACCTCTAGCCTAGGAGTGCCGCTGCATTAAGATATGCACAGTTTTGTAATTACCACTGCAGTCTTGGTTGAAATTCCAAATTCCAAATCCATACAGAATGCTCTCGTTTTTAGAAATCTAAAATTTAGAATTGGAAGATCAAGAGCTGTAATTTCAATAAAAATTAATTATGATTGATTATGTAGGGATATTTTTTATATTGTGTTATTGTGTCCATCTGTTTATCACATCTTAGTTGAACATAATGAACATGACTTCAGTGTTTTGGTATAGTTATTACATTTAAGAGGAAAATTCATTAGTTCAACTTAAATTCAGTTCTCGAGGTGTACTAATGCATTTGTTTAAGACCAGTAGTATTTATTTATTAGTTAAACTCAAACGAATCTGACGTGGTTTAATCAATTCATTTGTTTAATGCAGTTGAAAAATTTCCCTTCTTACGAATTGAAAACGGGCCGGTCCGGTCCAGACCAGGCCGGGCCACGGTTCCAACGGGGCACGGTCCGGGTCCGGTCCACGGTCCGGCGGTCCCTTCTTACGAATTAATTATTAAGGCTTTTTCAATGCCAAAGCAAGAATCATTAAGTTTGTTAGTTCTAGCTAGGCTTTTTGCAAGTATTGCCGCTATTTTAAAAGAATAATACACACATGTATTTTTGCATGTAACTGATGATGTTGGTAATCAGGAGTGATAGGGCCATGTTCCACAGGTCCTTTACTTGTTCTAAACTGGGCCACAAACGACTGGGATTCGGACCTCCAAGAGGCCAGCCCGAAGTCATATGAAAAGCCCAAAGATTCACCAAGTCGGGGCCCAATACAGCGGCCTCAATATAACCTTAAATGGGGTTCATGCTAACCGACATGCGGGATGATAGTGGAAACGGCTAACTTAATGTCTCCCATCCCAGTAACGGTTGACATAACTACCCACGTCCTCCATAACTGCCCGAGATGGCAGTTATGGCTGGACTATATAAGGCAGTGATCCCCATGAATCAGGGGACACTTTTTCCAACCACAGAAGAGATCACACAGGATAGAGTACGAATCTCTCACAATCCACCTCGAGTTCCCAACTCCATTCACATCTCGGCCTGCCATCTTTTGGCAGGACGAATCTGACTTAGCCCAACTTTCCATACGGCCTCATCTCCCGAGATAGGACGTATCAACCACCGTGGGGCCACGCCTTGCTTACACAGAATTAGATGGCTCATCAAACCACATCAATTCCACTTCCACCAGGAGTCACGATCCCGCTAGGTGTAACGATCACACCACCTCCCCTGGTAACCCCGCTTACAGGGAACCCCTCTCACAGCCAGCCTCAAGGGGCGAGGCCTCACAATTCGGTAATACGACCCCATGGTCCCCAACCGGAACAGCCTCGCCGCACAGGTCCCATCATTGCTACTCAACCTTTGTTTACTGAAGGGCAGGCGAGTAGACCATTGTATACCGAGCACACACCGTTACTTGGTACCTATCATCCACCATACATACCGCACTACACTCAACAGACGCCATTTTACCCTTATGGCGCGACCACCTACACGCCGTACACCCCGATGTACCCCCAGTACCCTTATGTGACACCACCTGCACAATGGGGTCCAGGAGGCGCCCCAGGGGTATATCCCATGACAGGTCCAACACCACATTCCCAACAAGTACCATCGCGACCTGTAATCCAGACCGTGCCACCAGCTGTGCCGGCTTCCCGGCCTCTATCAGCAAACCGTGTTCTAAGTCGGCCGGCCAAAATCGCTCCTCGAGATCTGAATTCTCAATTCATAGAGGTTCGAACGGGTAGTGAGACAGATACGCCCATCTTGCAAGAGCAACAGGCCCAATCCAAACGCCAAGACCAAAATATTCCGCCAAGGGGGGAACAACCCAATGAAAGAAGACGGCCGGAGGAACAGGGTGAAAGCAAAGAACCCGATCCCGCAAATGAACCTGTTGACAGACCCGAAGATCGCCACAACAATGAGCGCGAATCAGCCAATCATGGCGGAGGTTCCAGACCATCTCGTCGAGAACAATCTCGTTCCCGTAAGGAACGCGAACGAAGTCCACCCCGAGGTCGGGATAGAGCTCGCCGAGATGATCGCAGAAGAACTCGGCGATCACCTACCCCACTCCGAGGTGTCAATATGGCACAAATTGAAGAATTAATCCAAACGAGGTTGGCGGCTAAATTAGCTGAGATTGAATCCCAGAAGACAGGCGGTACTTCTCGGCCTATGGGGATCAACGATGGCCCTCTCTCCAGAGACATCTACCGCCAATCAATGACAGACTTCAAATACCCAACAACTCTTCCCAGCTTCCGCGGTAGTGGCGATACTCAGGATCCGCACAACTTCGTATACGGATTCCTTGAGCGACTTCGTCTCCTTGGAGCTACTAATGCTATCATGTGTCATGTTTTCACCACTTGTTTAACAGGTGAAGCATGGGATTGGTACATGACGTTACCCCGGAGGTCCATCAACAAGTTCGAAGACTTCGCAAAACTGTTCTTGGAGAGATACACGATTATCAAGCCACCGCAAGCTACGTGCAAGATGCTTCTGGACATTGTCCAGGGACAGCGTGAAAGAACATGCGCATTCGTTAATCGATTTATACAAGCATCTCGGCGAATTCAGAATCTCAATGAGGAATTCGCCTTAGCTGCCATCAAGAAAGGACTTCGCAAAGGGGGTCCGGGTACTTTGCGTTACGAAGCACACATGAAGAAGATGACTACTTTGAGGGAGTTTGTAACCTTTGCAGAAGGTTACATTCGTGCCGAGGATGACAATGGGAGTCCTACGAGGTTTCGATCTCGATCTCCCCGTCCGACAAACAAGCAACCAACTCAAGACAGATCTCGCAACCAAAGAGAACCTCGGCGAAACCAACCCACCGAGCAGGAGCATAAATCTGGCACCAGTGGGTACAGACAACATTTCGTGAGGTACGCCCCCCTCACCAAGAAGCGACATGAGATGTATAACATCATAGAAGGAATGTTTGATCTCCCCCGCCGTTGCCAAAGAGCATTTTTACGGTGATAGACAACTCGAAAAAATGTGAATATCATGGATTCACTGGGCATTCCACCGCAGAATGCCTCCAACTAAAAGACATTCTGGAAAGACTAGCCCGAGAGGGTAAACTAATCGAGTTCATCAACCCTGACTTCTTCAAAAAGTTTTTCAAGAAATACAATGGTCAAGGTAAGGTTTTTAAGAAACCTATTCCATACAGACAGGATTACACAGGACCTCGAGTTGGTGAGGTCAGTCCCCAAACCCGGGATGATCCCGAGACAAGGCGCTCGGAGCGACAAGATAGTCTTGTCATTAATGTGATCAGCGGGGGTCATCGCGGTACCGCCCGAAAAATCTTACCACGCGACAATCGAAAACCATACCCCACTGTCCTACCGGTTGAAGCCATGAATAACAAAAAGCGACCCCGGTCTGATGAGGTAATATCTTTTTCCGAGAAGGACCTCGGACAAATCAACGGACCGCATGATGACCCCGTGGTGCTCAATCTTAAGATCAACACTCACAGGGTTAAAAGAGTGCTAGTTGATACAGGCAGCTCGGCCGACATCCTGTATTTACCAGCCTTCACGCAAATGGGCCTCAACACTCGCGCCCTTCAACAACACATCTCGCCTTTGATAGGCTTCACGGGAGATTCCCTTCAACCTCGGGGAATGATGCCACTCAAAGTGACGTTTGGTACATCTCCTCGGACAGTGGAAGTCATGGTGGACTTCCTCATCGTGAATGCTCCTTCCGCGTACAATGCGATCTTGGGAAGAGGGACCTTGAATAAAATCGGTGCCATCATTTCTCCTTCCCACCTCAAAATCAAGTTTCACACAGAACACGGGATAGGAGAAGAATGTGGCCAACAGCAGGTAGCTCGTGAATGCTACATGACGACCATTCAAGGTCACGGAGGCTCTGTCCACCAAGTTGATCAGCCTGATGCAAAAACCAAACAACAACGATTGCGTTCTAGTACTGACTTTCTACCTCCAAACACCAACCTCGCACTGGATCCAGTCGATAAAGCTGAGGCGAAAGCTTCCCTTGAGCCCGTAGATGAAGTCGAGCAACTCGATTTAGGCGGTGGCAAAACACTTAACATAGGAAAGGCAATCCAAGGGGCGGCAAGGGAAGAGCTAACCAAATTCCTCCAAGATAATCAATCCGTTTTTGCCTGGACCGCGGCTGATATGCCGGGAATTCCACGGTCAATAGCAGAGCATAGACTGCACATTAAGCCGGGTTCAAAACCAGTCCGTCAGAGGAAGCGTAATATGGGGGACGAACGGCAGCAAGCCGTGAAGCGCGAGGTACAGAAATTACTTGACGCTGGTTTTATCAGAAATGTCGAATGTCCAGAATGGACAGCCAATCCCGTGCTTGTCAAGAAATCCAATGGTGACTGGCGTATGTGTATCGATTACACTGATCTCAACAAAGCATGCCCCATGGATCCTTTCCCTTTACCCAAAATCGATCAACTGGTCGATTCCACCTCGGGACATGCCTACCTCAGCTTCATGGATGCATTCTCCGGGTACAATCAAATCCGGATGAGCCAAGCTGACGAGGAAAAAACTACTTTTACAACCAACTCGGGACTTTACTGCTACCGGGTCATGCCTTTTGGATTACGCAACGCTGGAGCTACATTCCAAAGAATGGTTAATACCGTTTTCCAAGGTCAGATTAGCCTACTCGTTAAAAGCATGTCTGACCTCGACCATGTCCGAGATCTCCGCGAAACCTTCGCGACATTAAACTCTGCCAACATGAAACTCAACCCGAAGAAAAGCTTCTTCGGTCTAACTGGTGGTAAATTTCTTGGCTTCATGGTTTCTATGCAAGGCATTGAGATTCATCCTTCCAAATCACAAGCCATACTCGACATGAAACCACCCCGAAATCTCAAAGAGCTGCAATCCCTCACAGGCAAGCTGGCTGCTCTCAACAGGTTTATTGCAAGATCCGGGGACGTTTGTTTCCCCTTCTTTAAGGCCATGCGCAAGTCGGCCAAATTTGAATGGACAGATGAATGTGCAATAGCCTTTGAAAAAATCAAAGCCTATCTCGCCAATCCGCCGTGTCTCAGCAGGCCAACCACGGGCGACATCTTGGTATTGTACTTGGCAACAACAGGGCATTCAGTAAGTGCCGCCCTTGTTCGAGAAGAGGTACGGGATCAGAAGCCGGTCTATTTCGTCTCACATGTACTTCGGGACGCCGAAACCAGATATTCCCAGATTGAAAAGGCAGCATATGCTCTCGTTATAGCTGCCCGAAAATTGAGGCCTTACTTTCAATCACATCCCATCAAGGTATACACCGGGATTCTGCTCAAAAAGGCATTCGCAAATTTCGACTCATCCGGGCGATTGCTAGCTTGGGCACTCGAGCTATCCGAGTTCGATGTCTCTTTCCATCCCCAAAATGCCTTAAAGTCTCAGATCTTCACCGACTTTATCGCTGAATATTATGGACTTCCTCCCGAGTCTGAGGGACGCTGGGTAATCCATGTTGATGGTGCCTCTTCATTACAAGGGGCTGGAGCTGGAGTATCCCTCACTGGTCCACAAGGGGAAACCTTGAATTATGCTCTCCACTTTCAATTCCCGGTAACAAACAATACCGCGGAATACGAAGCCATGATAGCGGGCCTTAAGTTGGCCAAAGAATTAGGAGCCCGTGAGGTTCACCTCCGCAGTGATTCCGAGTTAGCAGTCAAGCAAATCAACGACGAATGCCGAGTTATGGATGACAACTTGCGCAAATATCGACAGCAATTCCACCTGCTCAAGAGTCACTTCGACGAGGTAAACATTCAACATGTTTCTCGCAACAAAAATTGCCAAGCTGATGCCTTATCCAAACTTGGTGCTGCGGGCAACCTTGACAAAGAACGGCCCGTGATTGTTATGGACGTTCCCGAATCCAGCATCCACATTGATACCACAGCTGTCCTTGCCATCAATGAACCCGGTGAGTCCTGGTTCACCCCGATGTGGAATTTCCTTAACACGGGGGTCCTACCCACAGACCAATTAGAAGTCCGATGTCTGAAAAGGATCGCGCCCATGTATTCTATTTTCAACAATCATCTCTACAAACGAGGATACGTGCGACCTTGGCTCAAGTGTATAAACGAAGAGATGGCTTCAAAAATGTTATCCGAGTTACATGAGGGCATCTGTGGGAGCCACCAAGGGGCGAAAACTCTTGCAAAATGCATTCTCCGAGCTGGTTTCTACTGGCCAACCATGCAGCATGATGCGGCAACTTTGGTCCGAAAGTGCGAACGGTGCCAATACCATAGCAAGTTGAGTAACATCCCGGCATATAACCAGATATCCATCTCGGGGGCCTGGCATTTTGACTTATGGGGAATAGACATAGTCGGGTCATTTCCCACAGCTGTTAGACAGCGCCGTTGGATTATCGTCGCTGTCGAGTATTTCACCAAATGGGTTGAAGCCGAAGCACTAGCAACTATAACAGCCGCAGCAGCAGAAAAGTTCATCTGGAGGAACATCATTTGCCGCTTTGGAATACCACATGCACTCATTTCGGACAATGGAACTCAGTTTAATGCAGCCAGCACCATTACATTCCTTTCCAACTTGGGAATTTAAAACAATTTCACCTCGGTCAGCCACCCTGCTAGCAATGGATTGGCCGAAGTCACCAACCGTACCATCTTGGATGGTCTGAAGAAGAAAGTTGCTGAAAACAGGAAAGACTGGCCCGACATTCTTGATGGCATCCTGTGGGCCTATCGCACAACACCCCGGGAGGCTACACAACAGACACCATACTCTCTGGTATTCGGGATGGAAGCAGTCACTCCAATCGAATTGATGGAACCATCTCTCTGTACTTTGGCATATTCCACTGAAGCGAACCGGGATGCACGTGCTGCTGACCTCGAACTCATCACCGAAGGTCGGGAGAAGGCTCGCATCCGCACCATGGAATATCAACGTCGGGTTAAGCGTGCATTTGACAAACATGTGGTACCTCGCGCATTCCAACCTGGCGATTTGGTACTCAAAACTGTGGAAGCTACTGGCAAACATGTCAGCAAACTCGCTCCTCAATGGGAATGTCATTTCAAGGTCATCCGTCCCCGAGGCAAAGGTGCTTACGAGTTGGAAGATCCAAGTGGTTTCATACTTACTCGACCATGGAACGCTTGCCACCTCCGGAAATTCTACACCTAATGTATGATTTTAATTTTACATTGTTTTACTTCATATATTTCATGTAAAGTTATGGGTGAGATATGCCTTTTCTGTTACATCCCATGTATTTTACCTAGACCGAGATACAAGTTCTTGTATGGTTCTAGGCTGTTCTCAATATATATATGATATTATTTTTTATTGTGTTTCTTATTATTTGGGTACGAGATATATGAACGAAAGCCTTTTTTTAGGCAACGAAATAAGTCTTGGTTAATATTCCCGAGATACACAACAAATTAATGCAGTCTTACGAGACGACGAATGTTAAACCAGTAACATGGTTTTCATTTTTATGTTCGAGACATTTATCGAAAACCCCTCGGGGTAACGCATATGTTTCTCGCGACCCACCTTTCCCCCGATGTTGATTATTAACAAAGAAAAAAAAGGGGGGAGAAGGTTATATATCAAGTACGCTGTACTCGGCATAAACCGAGATACAAATACAAGCAAGAAGATACAACACATGAAGGGAAAAAACAAAGCGAAAAACAGGTAAAAACAACAGTTACGAATTACAACAACTTCTGTTAAACCCCTATATCCCAGGGGTGCAAAATATTACAACATATCTGTTAATACCCCCACATCTCGGGGGCACAAATACAACACGGTAAATATTACAATCTTTGGGGTCCAACATTAAATCCTCTGGGTAAGGCTGCTTCCATTGCTCGACATGATCCTTCATATAAAACAAAATAAAATGAATAGAAAGAAGAGACATGAATGAAACAGAGGACAAGATATATAACTGTCACTTACAACAAGGGGGGTCCGCCTCCTCGGGATCAGTGTTCACTCCATCTCGCGGAGAGTTGAACTGGTCTACCACTGCTTCATCTTCTTGCCCCTCGCGCGACTGGATAACATCGTCTTCAACCTCGATGTCCACGCTTCCGCCATCAGAAGTATCACCAGGCAGACTGTCATGTCCTTCGGCTATATTATCTGGCAAGTCGAGATGTTTTGGCCATTTATCTTTCAGCCAGGGATGGACGATATTTGAACGCGGATGATTCTCAAGCACAAGTTCTTCATTAATTGGAGTACCATCCGGGTTCAATAACGAGTCAGTCCCTTCATCCCATCTGTAATCCGAGAGGTTTTTTATAATCATTTTTTCCTTGTCCACTTCGGTGAAACCCACCTGCTTGGGTCTAAACGGATAATGACTTGCTAGCTCCTTCAGATAGCCATGGACAGTTGTCGTCATCATGTCCACACACGCATAAGGAACAGCTTGTGTGAAGGCTTAGCTGCCCAGAAACTTGCTGAGTGTTTTCTTAGGCATATCATGCATCTCGGCCCGCAGTCGGGCATTTTCTGACTTCACGTCCTCCAACTCTTTAGTCTGAGCCTCGAGCTCGGTCTTAAGACGTGCCGACTTACTTTTGTATTCCTCGGCTTTGCGTTTCTGACGCTTCAATTTTTCCTCAGCTTCCTTGCGCTGGGTATCAGCTTGCTGGCCCGTCAACATCGCAAGCTGGTATTTTGCCAAATTTACAGTGGATTGGTCATTGGCTACTCTCATCTCCTTGTCTTTTTTCCTCGCCAGACTTAGAAAGTAGTTCCTCTCCAAAATAGCTCTGTTAAGCGCTTCTTGCTCAGTGTTGACGAGGAGGGAACCACGATTACTATTCTCAACCGAATCTTTAAGAAACCCGAAGAATACCCCGGCGTCATGCAACAACCTCGACAAATGGCCCGCGACTTGATCGGGATGTTCTTCAGCCCACTTCTTTTGGTGCTGGGTCGTGGTTAACCTGAACGTTTCCCGCGCATATGCGGCATGGACTTCGGGATGTTCCTCCCCGTCTTGCATGAGAGAGTACCCGGGAAGGTAGGCCAAGATACTGTCTGGAAACCCCTGAGAAATCTCTCTGCCCCACACGAACCCAGTATGTCGCCCCTGATCAGAAAGTTGCGACTCGAGAAACTCTTTATGTTCCTCTACGGGGTCCCACACGCCATCCGCTGCTTCGTCAATGATTTTGTCTAACTCCCCTTGAGCAGCGTCGACTTGGGCTTGAGAAGGTTCCTTTGCAACCTCCTTTGGTTTTCCCCAAATTAATCTCGGGTTGAATCTTTTGTTTTTTGGACTCGGGATTCTCTGAAGCCGTACCCTTCCCCTTCTCCTCTCTTGTCAGACGTAGAGGGACTTCCGCAGAAATTTCCTTCCTTTTTTGAGAAACCCCGGGTTTGGAGGAGCCGGAAGCACTGTCCTTTATGCTTTTCGGCTGACTTTCTGCGGGATTGGGAGCCGACTTCGGTGTTTTCTGAATTGTGGAAGACTTCGGCTTTGGTGGGTTCGCAACCCCTTTCTTTTGAACAACCCCGCCCTCCGGGTTAGCCAAAATTGGGAATGGACGGACGGCCCTCCAAGGCAATGCCATAAAACCACGACCTGCGACATAAGGGGTATGCAAGAATTAATAAGTTCTTCAGGCTATTACGAGTTAAATAAATAAATATGATGCACAGGTCTACCAGTGTAAATTAAAAGCAAAAAGACTAACTTGTGAAATAACTATCAAGAATTTCGAGTGCCTCTAAGTCAACTGGAGTCAGGGGGAGGTGGCTTCGGCATCAATTTTTTCCTTTCTAAAAGGCGCCAATCCCTTCGTATGTTTTTAAAACACTTTAATTGCTCAGGATTCTCGAGATATACCCACCCATGGTTCCACTCATCCGCTTTTGACAGTTGTTCAAAAAGCGTCACGCTATTAGGGCGCTTCCGCATCGCGAGATAGCTCTCACTGTTATACAAAACGGCGAAGTAATGAAAGAATAGCCCGACACTCGGGATATATTTCTCTAACTCGGGCAGCATATCGAACAGATACTTGAAGCTCATGATGTAACACCACGCAGGTGCGGTCAACTGTGCAGGGGCTACGTCGAGATGCCGCACTATCTCGCGTGCGAACTTGGATACCCTTATCCTAAACCCGCACTTCGGCATCTTCCAATATATACACATACCGCGCCCCGCGTCATGAGCTCGATCATTCGGACCCGGGGATACCAATTGAATTACCTCCCGAGAATACTGTTCTCTGTCATCCTCCGTCACAAGTTCCTCGTAGAACGCATCAGCGTACGAGTCACATCGGACAAACAGCTTGGGTGAGATACCGGCAGATGTCGGGAAGTCCACGTCATCTGCATGACCATCTCGAGGAACGATTTCTTTCTTGGCTTTCTGGTTTTTATTTTTGGGTTTTGAGGGCCCGCGAGATGTTCCCGCTGGATTTTCTTGCTCATTCCCTTCATCACATTGTTCCTCCTCCACGTCTTCCAACATTATGTCGGACTGTGGAGGAGGCATTCCATACAAGCTTTTGCCCCTGCCTGGGCGGGGGGGCAAAAGACAGAGGGGACAATTCCTCATAGACATGGGGGGATTGGTCCCGAGATCCATCTTGTCCTTCGGCCATTTCTAAATTTACGAAGAAACAGGATTGGCTTAAGTCACCAATCTTACTATTACATTTTAAGTTTCTAAAAGCATTTGAGCTACTGATGCACATTAGATGCCGAGGTTATGGTAGGCATATAGGCTCCTACAACATTACCATACTTATGCTATTAACTAATTTACCGAGGTTTGTCAAGGTTATGGTAGGCATTATATGCCGGATTTGTCAATTCAAGATCAATTACCGAGGTGATAAAGATTTACCTTCTTCGAGAATTAGATGCTTGGCCTTCGTCCGACGTCTACTTCCGAGGTTGACAGCTCCTGAATTCCGTGCTATCTCCGAGATTGCTTTTGCTCTTTCGCTCCGATATCAAATTGCTCAAATAAACGATAACTGAATGAGTGGGGTGGGCCGAAGTGTATATATAGGGGTCTCCATTTTCCCGCTCAATACTTGCGTAGTTTTCGAAACGACGCCACGAAACGTCGCGTTGCTCCCTTTCATTATGGCGACGCTTCGATTCCCGTGCATAATCACCGGATACGAGCTCTTACCGAGTTAACGCGTGCCACGTGTCAAGATAATCTCGTCTCTCTGACTGATTTGATGGCTGATTTAATGGCTGACGACAGTTAACGGAAGACGAGGCGTCAAGTAATTAATGCCGATATACTATATATACTCCCTCCATCTCCCTTTAACGAATCCGTCTACCGTACAGTTATCCTTCCAACTCGGACTATAACAAGATGTCTGATAACAAACAAGGGCACGACGAGGTCACAATGAAGAAAGGCGACATTCCGTCACCTCGCACATTTCCCCAGCATGCGAATCCCGGGGTCAACATCGAACCACCCGTAAGCAAACCCGAGAAAGAAGACGACAACCCGTTAGCTTGGGACCGATGTGCCGTTTGCAAAATGAGGGGATACTATCAGCACATGTTCCATTGTGACGGTTGTGAAGAAGCTTTTCACCCCGAGTGTTTAGCTCGAAGATCACCTCGGAATCAAAGTGATCATCGCTTCGCATCTTTCACTTGCAGACCCTGCCTTGCTTATGCACGTCGGCTCAACAAGGTTTCCCATGACTGCATTTGATCCAATGGTGTGGTCTTCACGCTCAACAGTAAAGGAGGCTACATTAACTATCTTTGTGTCCCTCTCTTACGAGACCCTATTTTCATGATCTTTAGTATAAATAGGCTTTTTTATTACATCAGTTTGAGTTAGATTTTGTATGAGTTTGAAATATCAATGAACATTTAATCTCTGTTTTCATTTCTCGTCTTGCTTACCTCGGAGTCCATCTCGCCTTTTCTACAAACATTCAAAAAAAAAAACATGCCTATTCAATACATGCCTATTTTAAAACTTGCCTATTAATGGTGTACAGTTGGGCAGACGGTAGTGCTTTACTGCTATAAATAGGGTGTTCCCTTCAATGAGAAGGGTACCTTTTCCCTTTACATTTTACACAAACATTTCCACCTCGCGTCTATCATGTCTGTTCAGCGTCATATTACCGAGTTCCTAGCGGAACGCGCAAGGCAACGCCGAGTTATTCAACACCGGGTCATTCCATCTCGCTCTGTTGGTCAATCCAGCTCAAGCCGAGGTCCCCAGGCCACACAGCGACGTATACTCACAGCCGCGGAGAGGGAGGACTTGATCCAAGACATTCCCAATGACTTGGATTGGATGCTGGATAACGAGTCCCTTACCATCCGAGACTTCTTAAATTATAAGCTGGCAGTATTCAGGGAGATGGGTGATGAAATTGACATCGTCCAACTCCTCGGACCTCTTCGGGATTGCCTGTCATGTGGGCAATCCGCCCCGAAAGAGGACATGATCAAATGCCGGGGCTGCCGCACATGGTGGCATCCCTCTCATTTTCTAATTTACGATCGGTCGGATCCCCGACGTCGCTTCTTCAAGTGTCAAACTTGCCAAAACCGACATCCCAATGGACCCACATTGGCCACAGCCACTCTGGCCCAGATTTGGGCAGATGACCATTTTGAAGATCCCGATAGCGAGATGTTGGATTTCCTCCCTTCACCTCCGGGATTAGCTTAATTACTTCTTATAAGGGTAATAGTCAATAGGCTAGATAGACCCGCCTTTATTTTTTCGAATCTTTAGTTTATCTCGAGTTGTAATGGGTCTTTATTAAATATAAGAAGAGTTCGTTTATATTTGATGCATTTTCTATTTAATCTCGTCATCATACAATATCACGATCACACGACATCACGATCATATCTCGACATTCCTATAATGGGAAATGTTACATCACAGATATAAATAACTTTAATAAATGAGTTTTTACGAGTTATTTACCCTTAAGTCAAAAAGCATCTCGCTGATGCATTCCGACTTCGGGGGCTAATGATAGGGCCATGTTCCACAGGCCCTTTTACTTGTTCTAAATTGGGCCATAAACGACTGGGATTCGGACCTCTCTAAGAGGCCAACCCGAAGTCATATGAAAAGCTCAAAGATTCACCAAGTCGGGGCCCAATACAGCGGCCTCAATATAACCTTAAATGGGGTTCATGCTAACCGACATGCGGGATGATAGTGGAAACGGCTAACTTAATGCCTCCCATTCCAGTAACGGCTGACATAACTACCCACGTCCTCCATAACTGCCCGAGATGGCAGTTATGGCTGGACTATATAAGGCAGTGATTCCCATGAATCAGGAGACACTTTTCCCAACCACAGAAGAGATCACACAGGATAGAGTACGAATCTCTCACAATCCACCTCGAGTTCATAACTCCATTCACACCTCGGCCTGCCATCCTTTGGCAGGACGAACCTGACTTAGCCCAACTTTTCATACGGCCTCATCTCCCGAAATAGGACGTATCAAGGAGCAAAACGATAAATACATGGTGATTAACACCGATTGTTTGGTTCAAATCAACTGTTGGTGTATATGGGCAACACTACAACATTGATTAAATTTGTCCCACAGTTGCTTTTAAATGTGTCTTCGACATCCGTTAAGATAACCCAACCGTTGGCATTTCAACAGTTGATCTATATGAGCCATTGGTGTTGGATAGATAAACACCAACTCTTTACTGTATTGAATGGATGTTGATATTTTGCAGTTAAGGCGCTAACCAAGGTCCAATATACACCAATTGGTCATTAGATATGAATCGATGGTGTCGTTCTAATTATAAAAAAGGCGCGCCTTAGTTTCTCTCTCACAGCCGCCTCTCCCTCTGTGTTAATTAAAAGCTTACCACATTATTTTTTCAAGCCTTTTTATAACTTGAATCCATTTAAGGTGTGTCACCCCTGTTAACGGAAGCCACAAAAGATCTGAAGATAAGTGTCGCATAAGGTATCTATGCTGGCGATTCTCCTGTGTGATATTGTTTGTTATCTTCAGATTTTATAATTAAAGAAAAGAGAATAATTAGAAAAGAGGCAGGCTGTACACTTCTGGTACATAGTTCTATATTAGGGGCTGCTAGCCATAATTTTGATTATTCTGAACTATTTTTTCTGTATGAAAAATATTCAATGTAATAAAAGAAAGACAGGAGAAGAGTTTGTGAATAATGGAGAAGTTATAATGGAGAAGAGTTTGTCAATAAAATACTTTGCAATTTTTTTAATAATTCAAGAAATGTTGAATATTTACAACATGCAGAAAACAATATTCAATATGTAACATTCAATATTCAGCATATATACATATACATATACAAATATTACAACACTATCGAAAGTTTGATTTTCAAAGATGATTTAATTTTTAAAACATAATTTTTCAGTCGTGTCTTTAAAACTTATTATAGATAAAACATGTTATAATATTCAATTAAAAAAAAAAAACCAAAATCTCAACTTTTCGGACACAAAAGCTAGAGACATGAATCCGACACAAGGAAACGGACAGATATCAAACTCTCCCAAAAAATCATGTCTGTTCAAATCTTGTCAATATTCCGTGATTCCCGTTTGCACCTCTCCCAAGAATCAGTCTTTTTCTAGGTAGTAGTGAATAGATGGCATATTTATCATAATATTATAATCTTTTTCTAGCTAGTATTGAATAGATGACTCGTCCGACCCTCAAATAAATCGGAATGAAACCTGCTATCTCAAACAACAAAAAATGAACATTAAACCTACGAATGTTTTTTCAAAAGTGAGATATTTAATTAGTATCTTAGTCATAATTATAACTTGTTATGAATGAATTGTATCAAGATCTTTTTAGTACTTTCAGAACATCCATAAAGTCAAACTAGAAAAAAAATATTTCGGAAATTGTTCCCAAAGAATTTTATTTATTAAAACATAAATCATTTTATAGAAGTTCAATGAAACCTTCTTATATAATTCAAATTTTAGTTTTTTTAATTTAAATATAATTATCAAACCTCCTTATATATGTTTGCTCAAAATTTCTATAAAATTTGTGTTCTCAGCAAGAAAACATTGTTCTGAAAATTTGCTCCAAAAAATTATGCACATTATACACAGTTTTACTGTTCACAGCCATTAACACATGGTTTTTAATTAAAAAACCGTGTACAATTTGGTCAAATTATACACAGTTTTTTTTATTAAAAACTGTGTATGAATGTTGGAGGGCATTTTTGGAAGTTCTAGAGTGCATTTTTGGATAGAAATATGTGAGATGCTTCAACAATTATGCACGGTTTTACTGTATAATATGTGTCTGATAAAAAAAATATAAAGTTTTCTATGTCATAGTGATGAGTCCAAATTGAACAACTAACTTTCAGTATAAATTAATATATCTTTTAACTCTAATTCTACTTGCGTGCATATCACAAATGCGTGATCCTACGGTGTAGTATGATTGAAATGTTGATCCACAGGGATAGTGTATTGGATATCTAACAATATTCGCTAGTTCTAGGTTATAGGGGGGTATAAAATCAGTTTAAAACAGTTTGTAATAGTTGTGAAAATAGTTTTAAAATAGGTTTTAGGGTTCAATACCCTCAAGGTTAATGTGGAGGCGCTAATTGTATTAAGGTTTGGGTTAAACAATTAAATAGATATTCTCTAGGGTTCATGTTCTCTTCCTATCAATTACGTAAAATATATGTTTCTGACGTCTCTCTACCCCGCATGCGGCCTGTCACCCCGTATGCGGCATAAATTGTCCCACAGCTACCTCGCATGTGGCACTATCACTACCCCACAGGGCATACTGGGTTTCTGTGTACGTGATTTGAAAGGTTTTTCGATCTTGCGATCGGTTTTTGGGCTATCAGTTCAAAGTAATATAGGTATGCACTTATTTTTCTCACACAAACACAATTGATCATATCCTATTATACTCCTCAATTAAATATCCCAAAGACCCTACCTAAATTTGGTATCTCCTAATACAATTCAAATTATCAATTTACTCTACCCTGCCAAGGGAGCCCACTGGATTTTAACCCTAGTTTTTTAACCACTGCCAGGCCTCATTAGCCGAAGTGATACATATATACATGCATTTCCCACTCACACATGGAATGCAACGAAATCATACACCTATTGGTATGCGAAGGGTCACTATCATATAGTAGACAGAACTATGTATGCAAGGGTATTATGAAAACGGTTCAAACAATAAAAGTAAACTCAAATCAACTTATACAAAACATAAACATATTTTATAACATAACTTAGAATTCGATTACAAACCTCACCCTAGAGATGAGAGAATTAGCAAAATAAAAGGAATAAAATAAAAAGAACATAAATTACAACCTAATTAAATATTGATGAACCTCTGCTTCCTTAGATGACGTTTTCTTCTCCTGCTTGACTTCCAATGGCTACTCCTCTCTCTAAGTAGCTCTCTAACCTAACCTAGCATGAGGATGCTAATCTCGATTCTATGGACTTAACGCAATTAAACACTCATACTAAACTCAATTACAAGAGGACTTTTTATAGCCTTCCTAAATGAGAGGGAGATGGATAGAGGTAGTAGAGAAGGTGGGAACTTGGAGTGCACTCCAAGTTTGCTTAGATTGAGCCAAAAATATCTAAGATAACTTGGCTCTGAAATAACAACGTCCATCTGTGAGAAATCAGCACAGTTCACGGATTGAGTTTACAGATTGTGAGGCATAGGGGAACCCACACGACTTCCTGACTTAGCAGATTTTGCGGTAATTTCAATATTTTGCATGTTGTGCACTTCGTGTGAGGTGTTGCATGCTCCATGTGACCACTAATCAATCTGTTTTGTAATGATGGTTTATAAAAACAATTCAGAGCCAAGGAAGAGGGGAGCGGGGTCTGAATCCCCTACAGTAACCTAATTTTTTAGTTTAGATCTAGACCATCCGATTCGAATTCGGACCAATTTAGTCTGCCCCATTCAAATTGGACGGTCCTAATCTTAACTAAAAAATTGGGATTCTTTAGGGATCCGGACTGGAGGGAGCAGAGAATTGTTGGATAAATTGTAAGAAAATCAATGGCTTAATTATTAGACGAAGGCAAGAGAGAAGAAAAAGGTAGCGAAAAAAAAATTGGACGGTCCTGCATCTCGTGTTGCCAAATTGGAATACTGCTTTGTGCTGTTGTGCAGTGTAATCTGACTAGTGGGGCCCATAGAGCTAATTTGTCTAGTCAGTGAGGATTAGGCACTACCTCAGTTTCAATGCCTACGGTTTCAACTTAAAAAAAAATTCCTTAGTATCAGCTGGGTCCCAGTGCACAGGTAATCACTGAGTAGTTGTTGCGCATATAGAGACAATTCTGATGGGACCTTTCATCTTTTGTCAATGTTAGCAGACGGTCCTCAACTTTTAGACAATTTAACAGAAGCACCTTTGTATTAATGATCAATGGGGCTGTTCGGCAACAAAGATTAAGCTTCCTTGAGGCTTAATCCGCTTCCTTTAGCTTTCTTAATGCTTAATTATGTCAAACACTAGTTCCTTAGCACGGATTAAGAACACCTCATTTTGTCCGGATTTTAATCCTCTGTCCGGACCTTAAGGCACCTCTACCCCTTCCTTTAGTTTTCTTAACTTTCACTCACGGATTAAGACAACCGAACATCGATTGTTTAGCACTCTTTAAGTTCTTAATCCTTTGATGCCAAACAGCTAATAGGATGTAAATCCGCGCTATGTTGTGTGCAGGGCTATTCGGCAACACCTCTTAATCCGCACCATGTTGTGTGCGGAGGTTTAAGGAACCGATGTTTAGTTGTTTTAATTCGTGAGTGATAGCTAAGGAAGCTAAAGAAAAGGGTAGAGGATTAATCAAATCTACTATTCCCCTATGGGCAGGAAATTCCTGCACACAGGGTCCATCTATCTATACATTTAATGTTACTTCAATTTTTACAGTTATAATTAAACAATATAAAGTATTTGAATTTTGAAAAGACAATAAATACTTTAAATATGACTATTCAGATTGAAACAAGTGAAATATATGGATGAATGGACACCATATACAGAAATATTCTGCCCACATGGGGCAAGTGATTTGGTTTCATTAGCCACCACCTCACTAGGAACTCCTTAGGAGTGTCAATGGGTAAGATGCGAGTAGGATGGAAGCATTTTCATATCCATACCCACTCAGAATTGACTTTATCAATATCTTACCATTATCTATTAAAAATTGACCTTATCCTACCCTACCTATATCCGTTTAAATTATTGGAGAACGAAACGGTAGCGGGTAAATAACGAATAATACTAATATAATAATTAATTTTATTTATATTTTACTAATAATATATTATTTTTATAAATTACCGGTGTGTTGTCCACATCTATTCCAGTTGGAATATAAATTGCAAACATTCTTAAGATTATGCATTAAATATTTTTAGCTTTGATAGTGTACACCAAAGTTTTGAAAGCATATTTTTTATTTACAAAATTGTATTAAATATTTTATAAAGAATTAGAAAGATGATTTTTTTTTATATCACAGAAGAAACCGAATCAATATTTCAGTTTTTTAGACATTTTTTGTGGACAGTAACTAAAATCTGCATACAAACTCTGACAATGTATGGAGAAGTCAAATCAATGAATATTTTGTTGGTACAGTGAAATTCGTTTTCATCTTTCTCCTTCCCAACAAATATATTTTATATATTTCTAAATTAAAAAAAAATCTGTTTTGCAGGAGGGATAAAATAAAATTAGTGTACGTTGGACTTATTTTGCGCACGGAAACTGAAACGGATCTAAAAAATATTGAAGTCACACGGATCTTAAAGCAGATTAGATGATTTAGGAGCCAAATCGATGATTCTTTTACATTAAAATTCTTTGTCAACTTTCTCCTTCCCAACAAAATATTAATATATTTCTAAAAAAAATATTCTGTTTTGAAGGAGGGATAAAACAAAATTGGTAAAGAAAGGAAAATAATTCTCTAACTCACCCCTATACAAGTTGCATATTCCATGTGCCGTTGTCGGTTTCCCAACCAACCACTACACTTTTTTTGAAAGAAAAAACTAAAATTGAAAACAGTCTCCAAGTATTCCTTTTAGTCTCTCCCTCTGATTCTAAGCAATCTTTAATGGCGGCTTTCAAACGCTGACTATTATATAGTGAGTATAAGAGAGAGAAGGAGGGAGAAGGGATTGATTGATTGGTTAAGATCGGACGGGTGAGAGAGATGGAGGCGAGCAGAGACGAAGAAACCTCGTCTGGCAAACATCGAATCTCCGTTGAGCTCAAGCAGTTAGAACAAGAAGCCCAATTTCTTGAGGTACTAATCCTTAAACTCTAATATCTAAAGTATATATGAGTATAATTTTGAAATTCTGTTTGTATAATTTTGAAAATTTTGAAGGACCCGTAAGTAAACATTGTGGATTCGATACACTTTTGTGAAGGTAGTATGTGAAGTATGAGTTTGATTTTGTCAGTTCTCTTTGGTTGATTGGTGGTCTATTGCACAGCTAAGGTTAAGTTCGGATTAGTTGTAATGTGGTTACATAATTAAGAGCTAATTTCTAAAAATTGAGGTAAATTTAGAATTTCATATGTAAATTTGAATCAGGCAGACTAAACTGGGAGCAATTACGTAGTAAGGGGAGATTATATATCTACTAAGAATAAAATTTGGGTATGACATAAAAAACTAGGTCACCCTTCTTTTGGATACATGAAAAAGTTTTTACCCGATTTATTTTTGAATTTAGATCCTAAAGATTTTGTTAGTGAAACTTGTATTAAATCTAAAAGTCATAGAACAACTTATTATAGCAGTCCAAATAAATGTAAGACTCCTTTTGATTTGATACATACAGATGTTGAGAGACTATCCTCTATAATTTCCAAATCTGGTTGAAGATGGTATGTTTCCTTTATTGATGATTGCTCCAGAATGACTTGGCTCTATTTACTTAAAACAAAAGACGAGGCTTCTAAAGTTATTTAAGATTTCCATAAATTGGTAAAGACTTAATTTGTCAAAGAAATAAAAACCATAATCGATAATGGGATATAATACTTGAACCGAAGTGTACAAAATTTGTACAGAAAAAAGTTTGACGAATTACTCTTAGTGATTAAATATTAATTTAGTGGCCTGTTAAAACATGAAAACTTCGATGAAAGTAGCAAAATATTTTGTTAATTGGTGTTTATTTTACTTTGTAGGATAAGACAAATTTAAATTGTGTGATTTGTTAGGCACTATAGTAATTTATTTTGTATGTAATTGGTTTATTCTTTTAGTACATGATGTGTAATTAATGTTTGTGCAAATTAAAGACAGTTTGAATAGAAGTAAAACTTATTGAGTCTTTACTTGTGAAATTCTAAAACTAAGTTGATTTAAAACATCTTACAAAAACATTCATGACTACCGAAATAGGCAATAATTTGAAAATGATAAAATTGAAATAGCAATGATTACAATGGAACCAGTATATAACAAAATAGTAGTCAGTCTTCTAACTTTAAGGACAAGGGAGGCACGAGTGTCTTGTTGATTTAGTGCTTTTCTATATGATTTCCATAAATTAATAGCATATTTAGGTGGGTATTTATTCCTTCTATATATAAACTATTTAGTCGTAATTGTGTTCATGTGACCATTTATAATATTATTTTTGTTGGTTTACTCCAATAGCTGATCAATCATAATTTGATGAATTTGTTTCCCAACTTATTACCTATATTTTTTATATAGATGAAACAACTAACCCAAGGCTGTCGTCATCATATAATTTCAATGACTTGGCAAATAAATTCGTTTCTGTTTTGAATTCCCACAAATTTACGAATTTGTGTGACCACTCAATAATTTGGGAAAATTTAAAGCACCAGGCCGCAGGTAGGGGTGAAAACGGATCGAATACGGATCGGATAGTGGTAAAACCATATTCGTATCCATTTTTATTTTCCGGATATGCATACGAATCGGATATTAGTCGGATACAAATACGAATCGGATATTAATCGGATACGAATACGGATCGGATTTAATCGGATACGAATACGAATCGAATATTAGTCAAATACAAATACAAATACAAATACGGATATAAATCGAACTCCTAATTCAGATATATATATATATATATATATAGAGAGAGAGATGGACTTAGCTACTTCATGGAGTAAAACGACTTTGTACTTCACGCCATATCTTCATTTTCAAAGTTCAAATAGTCGATTCGAACCTTCCAACATGTTCTTCATATTGAAATGTACTTGGAGACCAAATTTTACATTTTTTGGAATTTTTTTACTATTTATTAAGCCACTTTGAAAATCTGAAAATCCTTATGAACAGTAAAAAACAGTAAAAATTTCTGGACCGCCGGATCAGTGATTTTCAAAGTGGCTTAATAAATAGTAAAAAAATTCCAAAAAATGTAAAATTTGGTCTCCAAGCACATATCAATATGGAGAACAACTTGAGCGGTTCGGATCGGTCGTTTGGATTTTCAAAATGAAAATAATGAGGCGTGGAGCACCAAGTCGTTTTACTCCATGGCTTAGCTAAGCCCAGCACTATATATATATATATATATTACAACAAAATATAACAAATTATTTTTTCCCGTTAAAAATAGAAGTAAAATTTAGCATGATTGTATATCAATCAATCATGTTAGCATTATGGCATATCAATTTATTCACTTAGGATATCAATCAAAGATATGTGAGATAATAAGTCGAGAAGTAGAGAGGAGCGGGAAAGTGATAATTGAGAAACAGGAAACATAGGAAACCCAAAAATCCGGATATCCGAGAAGACAAATTATGCAGATACGGATAATTATCCGTATTCGTATCCGTATCCGATTCAGAAATTGATACCGAATTCGTATTCGTATCCGAATAATAATATCTGTATTCGTATTCGTATCCGTATCCGAATATCCGAATCCGCAAAAATTCGAATACGGATCCGAATACAAACGGAAAATATCCGACCCGTTTTCACCCCTAGTCGCAGGGCCAGGTAGAATTCCCTCAAGCTCTCAAGCTGGCCCATCTTTCTAATTAACACAAGTATAATTTAATTAAGAGGGTTCAAATGCCTTCTTTTTTTGTGCCTCCATCATGCCTCCATTTTCAAAAACTTTAATAACTCAAAATTTAAAACTTAAAAGTCAAAATAAAACTGTTAAATATGATCTACATCATTTTATCTATGCACATGTAAAAAATTATAACTTCTCAATTTTGTTTTGGTTGTCATCAAGAGTTTGCAAAAAAATTGCAAATTCCCTATCATGTTGTAATGACCGAAATATTATTTTTTTGTTGGATAACAGAAATTTTGTAATTTCTTTTTTTATGGTTAGTGGATGAGATCACTAAGAAATGTATTAATAAGAAAAAGTTATGTACACGGTTTGGACCTTACAGTAACCAAGTGGTCACTGTAAAAAAGCCCCCATAATGTCCCCCGGCCCTCCTAGCCTAGGACTTCCGCTGCATTAAGATATGCACAGTTTTGTAATTATCTCTGCAGTCTTGGTTGAAATTCCAAATTACAAATCCATACAGAATGCTCTCGTTTTTAGAAATCTAAAATTTAGAATTGGAAGATCAAGAGCTGCAATTTCAATAAAAATTAATTATTATTGATCTGTAGGGATATTTTTTATATTGTGTTATTGTGTCCATCTGTTTATCACATCTTAGTTAAACACAATGAACACGACTTCAGTGCTTAGGTGTAGTTATTACATTTAAGAGGAAAACTCAAATGACAAGAACACATTGGTATATTCCAATAGACTTCTACAGAAGGTGAAATACATACAACTGAGGAAAATTCTTAATTTCCTTATATACGAAGAAACAACAAATCTGTCATGAAATAATACAGTTTCAAACTTTCAATTCAGTAGATAGAGTTTCTGACCATAATTAAGGCATTGCACATATTACAAACTTTTGAGGGGGAAATACGTAATATTAAAGTTTTTGACGGTATACATGAAATTCCCTCATAAAATAAACTTGAAATTATTTTACTATGAAAACAATATACATATAGGAATTTACGCGGTGTTGGAGACCACAGCTCTTTTATTATATTCTGCAAGAGCCCAAATTGGAAAGATGTTTCGATACGCCATAAAATTTAGGAACCCAAACTTCATGAAGCTCCCCAGCATTTCCTAATAGTAAAAAATATACTTCTATTATTCCCAAACATTTCCTAATTGCAGATGGGACCTATATACTACCAGGTTGCTAGTCATTAGTGGGCTGCTGTATTGGTTTAAATGTCAATAATCTTCATCCAAAACATGGAAGTTATAAAACGGCAACCTTTGATTGAGTGAAATTTTATGGCTTGACCCTCACCTTTTTCTTTCAAAAAATTATAATTGTTGGTATGTTTGTGGTACCATTAAGTTCATGTACCTGCTGGGGAAAGTCTCCATTGTCTAATTGTATGCCAATTAGTAGGTTCGCTGCACGATGCACTGGAGTTGGATCTCTTTCAACCTGAAAGTTGGTAGTATATGTTTTCCATATATGTTGGTGCATATATATTTAAAAGGGAAGCAAGAGTTATGAGACTTGGATAAGCATAAGTTTAGGTTTAGACTTGGCTGGCATGATGTGTGACCGGTGGCAGAACATAATATTTATTCCATGAATAATCACACTTGAAAGAAAATATGGAAAGAGGAAAACAGGCATTCATTTTCTTAAAGCCCTGAAAAACCTCAGAATACAATGTAATCCCTTTAAACTTAAAAGTAGCATGGTTCCACCTAAAAACCATCCAAGCATAGCTTAGCAACCCACTACACTTGTGGAAGATAATCTTTTTTTTTTCTTACTTGAGATCTCGACTTTTTTAGGGTAAAATAGCCCTCTCTGCTTGTGGATGATAGTTTGCTAATTCGGGAAGGGCATCCATATTTAAAAGGTACACATGAAAATTTAATACATAATTAAGCAACACCGTAAAACCTGGCCAGCTTTCAGAAGTGCAAGCAGTGCCCATGCTGTGTTCACCAAATTTGATTTATTTCCGACAAGATTTGTATATTCCTGGGTAGTAAATTTTTGGGAATGAATTAAAAACAATTTCACTTATTTATGGGTTGAAACTAAATTACCTAATTAACTATATAATTTTATGGAGGTAAAAGCAATCTCAAACAAAATGGATAATGTTTCTGTTCTGACCGGTACAGTTCTGAAATCTAGCATAGCAATTTTTACATTTACAAATCAACTTTTCAAGGTTTTTATGTTGAAATACAAAATATTGGAAATCCAAAAAAATTATAGATATATATTTGAAATAATAGAAAGCTCTATTGGGATTCAAAGCTCTGTTGGGATAAACTCAGCAATATTGCATTGCTTTAAGCCAGTATGCAAAAGATTGAAGAGAGAATAATATTTTTTTGAACAAAAACAATGCTTTATTTTCTCTCTCTTAGTCAATTACATAGAGTTCTACGATATTTAAAGAACTACAACATTCCTAAAATAATTAAACACCCACAACTTTGCTAAATTAAGCACCCACTACACAAACTATTCCTAATATAACAATGCTTAAAATAACCAATACCTAAAATAGCCAATGCATTTCTCATACGACTAAAAACTGCTTGTAAATCAACTCAACTTATGCACAGATCATCTAAAACTAATTTTGAATATATTTTCAACAAGCTCAGCCAAAAAAACAGGGGTTGGGTTGTGGGGGAGGGGTGATTTCTGGTAAGCAAGTCTACACAATACCCAGGACAAATTAATTTGATAGATTTTACTTCAACAATGTATTTTCCAAAAATTTACCTCTTTTGTGCTAGAAAGATAACTCTCGCCCCAGCCTCCATCATGCAGTTGTTTTGAAAGGAGAAATGCACAAGCCTTGTGAATGGCCTCACAAGTTTCGTAGCTTTTCCCAATTGCCAATAGAGCTTCAATGCCAAACCATGTTCCATAAGTGTAGCACACTGCCCATGATCCAAACCTACATATGCATAAAATAATTGTCCCGTGTATACCAGCTAGTAATACCACTTAATTTCCTTTTTATTTTAAATATAGATGTCGATTACTTTTGGTAAGGTCATTTATTTATGTGGTTGCTTTTGCAATTTATACTGTTTGCTATGGTAAACCTTAAACTAAGATGGTAAAAACCACTCGCTGGTGACCTCCAAGAATAAAAGCATAAAACATGAAGTTATAAAAAAAAATAAAAAAATTCCATCACAATAAAGAAAGTGAATTAGAAAGACAGAAAAGTAAACAAGTTTGATGCAACAGAAGAATCCTTACCATGAACCATCATCATTTTGTTTTTTCAGGACGAAATCTGTTGCCTTTTTTATGCAGTTTTCTATTTCATCACTGCGGTGTAAGGGATATTTCTCTTTAAACAGTACCAATGCCTGGATAGCTGACGACGTGCATTCCACATACCTGAAATTAATGGAGTTTCATTCTTCTTTTTCTTAGCTCCAAACATTGTATTTGAACCCTTTTAGGAAAAATTTGCAATCCTTACGAATATTCCACCATCACGTCCTGGAACATGTCTGTCATGTTTAACATCTACCATTAAAATTAAAGCAAATGAGTTAATAAGTCTAACATACTATATCAGGAAGCGAGTTTAATTTAAATAAATGGTAGAAATATATAAATATCTCAATTCGTTCTTGAGATAACAAAATATCAAATCCATTGCATTTCTAATTGTGACGGATGGTAGTAATTCTTGCTTTTGTTCATCAATAAATTTGCAATCTACTTCCCCAGGTATGCTAAGCAAGAAAAAGAAACGAGAATATGTAATTGTTAATGCACATAATACCTCAACCCATGGAGATGCTCGTTGTAATTCCCATGATGAGAAACCACCATCAGGATTCTGCTTAAATATTTTTTGGTTTATGAGTCAAGAAAATAATGCGACTCCAAAATGTATCTTTTGAATATCAATAAAGGAAAAGAAAATGGAACAACAGCAGAGGAAAAGGACCTGCAAAGACATAATTATATTAACTGCTTCACACATGCTTTCTCTTGTTGCATGGTCACCAACAAGGTCTGGTGAAATTCTTGACAGCAGTAGCAATGCCTGTAGAATAACAAAATCAACATAATAACTGTTTTGAAGTTCCCTATGCAAACTCTCATAACTTAACAGAATTTTCATTTTATCAATGTAACCTTGAGAGCCTCTGCTGTACAGTCTGAAACAACCCATCCTTCATCTGCGGATGCAAAGCCCCAACCTCCTTTAGAAATATGACGATAATAACGAACAAAGTCACCTGTGGGGTTATCCCGTAACTAAAAACAAAGAATATCATCATAGACTAAGTTTGAAATTATTTTCAAAATTCTCATTGGATATCTTACTAACTCCCTCAAAGTGAAATACTTGATTATCGGCAAAACAATTTGCTTCTCTAAGCACTTTTATTGAATTTTTTAGTTAGTGGCGGAGCTAAGTGAGCTCCCGTTGGGGTCAATTAACCCCACTGGATAACTAAAAAGACCCTAAAATTTGTATGAAATTGATAGCTTTATGTAATGAATATTTTTAAATCTTCTTTTATTTGACACCGCAGATTGGATATTTTGGCTCCACCATGATTCTTAGTGCAATAACTGGTGGATATATATCGGACATTGTTGAATTGTTTAACTGAGAATTAAAGATTCCTTAGGAAATCAAGAACATAACGTTCAATTTGTTTGTGATCAATTTACCTGTGAGGCTTTTATGAAATCATGCGCTTTTCTTAGTGTATTCCATTTCTCTTTAGCAAGGTCACATGCCAATATTGCTTGAACTGCTAAAGCAGCATCCCATAACTGACTTGAAGACGCCTAATTATAATATAGGAAAAGTACGAGAGTTAAATCTTGAACAACTGTATAAAATATACTAAATAATGTATCTGCTGTTATTATGACAGCATGTCGTTGTTAACCGCTTAAAGGTCTGATGTCTTAACATTTGGCTACTCTAGAAACATAGTGCTCTTTTGGTTAACTTTTCAAGAAGAAATGGAAGTGAATCCTAAAACTGCAGTTAGTCTGACTATTAATTTAATTTGAAATATTATTATTTGTTTTAATTGCTGGATTAAGTTCAGGACTACACAAATTTTTGTTAACTTAATTAACAAATTTGATGGTATTTGCTTTATCTTTTGTTTGACTGAATGTTTTTCTTGGTCGAAAGAGTAAAGCACCTGTATCATATACAATACCAATTCCATGACATACCAAATAACATCAATCTGGTGCCAGATTCTGTAGTGGATGGTGCAACAGGTGCAATGAGGGGTCATAACAAATTGGGGTTTGACATGATCCTACCTCTATAGTTTCGATTTACCTGTGCCTGACCCATGAAGGAACATAACTTGAATATCCTTTTCTGAGCCAGTAATAAACTTGGGTGGTTCTTAGATAGGCCATATCAGGCTTAGTCAGGTGCAGGTTGACCTATCCAGTCGATCATTTATCTGAAACCCTAGGTGCAAGGGTTCTCCAACTCTAGTATTGGGCTATTTCTTAATTAAATAATTGCATTACACTTAAAAGTACCAACTGAAAATTTCATATCAAACATCTGCTTCTTCTTCTGTTTTATATATAGTTGGACTTCCATCCTTTTTTAGCTCACCATTTCATTAGGAAACCAAAGGTCAGTTTTTCAAGGTGGTATCAAACATCCAGTACCATTTAAAAAATAAATAAACTAGCCTTACCATATACTACTTCTAATGAGACCTACATAGAGCTACAACAGTTGTTACAGTTCCATCAGATTCTACCTATCTAAAGAGTTTTAAGCTAGTACATCAGATAACCAATTCTTGTGGTGTTCTTTTTTGTTTCTGCTGCAGACAGGGGAAGTAAGTACCTTTTCTTTCTAATTTCTTCAATAGTTTATTTTTTCTTTTTCTACTGTAGTTTCAGCTGAATCTAAACAAATTAGAATTTTCTTAGTTTGAAGGATTTTATTGACTGCCCTAGAAATGGTAAAACACCATAACTTGAAAAGTTTACCCTCCATTTCATGCCATCTTCACCAATCCATAGTTTATCTGGTATTCTTGCAAGATGGTCCTCGAGGCTGTTGTTATTTGGATCCCTCACAAAAGAACAGAGCGTCCTAAGGCACTGTTCAGAAGGTAACTATGAGCTTAATTTATCTTTGCATAAAAATCTTTCAATCATTTGTAATTGCATTGTTAGCATGTACATCAAAGTTTATAAAACACATAAGAGTATTTACATAATTCTCGTCTTGCTTTGGCCCATTGTTATCTGGATTTATTGCAATATATTGTGGTGTTGATTTGGGGCACTTTATATTTTTTCCAAAAAAAAACATTACGTGAAACAGTTGCATTATTTCTGCTAATCATAAATAGGGACCTCTCCAAAAGAATAAAGCTACTTCACATAAACAAAGAAACTAGCAATGCTGAAATACCTACCTTTTCGAATGCTCCCATGCATATGTACATTGTGTCTTCATCTTCATATTGTAAATATTTCTCAATTGCATCTAGTGCTCTTTTTCTCACTAGTGAAATGGGCCAAGTGGTAAATAGAGGTTCACCTATTTTGTATAGGAATTCACACAAGTATTCTTGAAATCTTGAGCGTGGTACGAATCTGTCTTCCTAAATTCAGATTCCACGAAATTTTTAGTATAAAAAAAACATAACTAAGGAGGAAAGTATAGCCAGAATACATCAAAATAAATAAATAAATAAAAAGTAAAACGAGAATATTACCTTAGTAAGCAGTTTGCGTGCTTGATTCCAATCTATGCTGTGGTAGGGTTGAATGTGCAACTCTTCTCTCAAGGATAGCACTGTCTTTGTGATGGGACCAACAAATTGCTTTCCATATAAATATAAAAATGCTACCAGAATCAATCTTATACGGCAGAAGTATTTCCCTGTATTACAAAATGGCAGTTAAAATAAGTTATTTCTGCACTACTAGATACCGTGATATGCTCGTATTATACCTGGATGGATGGGCAAAAAGGATGGAAGAAGAAAAAGCTCTGGCGGCATGGGTATCACACCCGACCATTCATATGCCCCAACCACCTGTTAAAATTCACATTAGAGGCCACAACTTTTAACATTATTAAATTCTCAATATTCTTCACTGAAATATTCTATGCACTATATAATGTGATAGGACTTGGTTGCAAAGATAACAGCCTAATTATTCCATTCTGTATTTGACAAAGTGTGAAAGGGATTAATAGTCTAACGGATTGTGTACAATGGTCTCATTGACCAGATTCTTGTGACAGTTTTTGTGTATAGTCAGACAAAAAAAAGAATGGTGCAAGAAGTTGTAACATCCGGAAAAATTGAGTCATTATTTCTTTTTATACTAACAAGGATTTCATAATGAATAAAATTGTACATCTTTTGATAATAGTTTTTATTTAAAATAATAAAAACTATAGTGTCTCTTTAAAAATAATAAATGATAATAAGGAAAAAAAAGGAAAGAAACTGCTCTGTATCTCTGTTACTCTCTCTCTCTTCGGAGCAAAAAAATCAAACAAAAAAAAATAATAAATAAATAAAGTTAACCCCTCATCACTAATAACCGCCCACCTCTAATAACCCAATAACCCCATTTTAATCCCGTATCTCTGTCACTCTCTTAATCCCATCTCTCTGTCTCATTATCTCTTCGGAAGAAAAAAAAATGCTTTCACCCGACCTTTATTGTACCCGTTGAGACCCCTAGATGCAACCACATACAATACTGCCTTACTGGAGCGATCTATAAGATTGCTAGGTCAAGGTTTGAGAATTGTTCTATCCAGGCACTTGCTTCATTTTTTTTAATATCCTTCAATTTCTTATTTAAAACAGGCACATACATATACAGAAAAAAATTTATTCAGAATCCAAGTGTCAGCTACCAAAAGTAATCAATTCCATTTCGTATATTAAAGATAAATTTTGTTTATTTTTCTGGCGGCTAGTGAAAAAATAATTACCGAGAGAATAAGTTTTCCCCATGATGCTATTGTAGTGACTCCACCACGATCATGAATCCATTTTCTTGCCTCATGCATGGCCTGCTCATCAGCGTCTTCTCCAAGGAGCCTTAAACCAGTGTAGTTTAGAGCAGTACAGATCATGCAACTGGGCATCTCTGCATGTAGACCCCAACCACCGTCTTCGTGCTGTTATGTAATCAGAGAAAAGCGAAAGCATATAAAGCCTTAATTGATTTGTTTTGCTTATAAATAAAGATTTAGGTCCAGTGAATGAGTTGTGAATTTTTCATGTATTTAGATAGAGTGATGGATAATTAGCTATTATATTTAAATTTGGTAGTAGTCTTACTTGAAGGTTATACATGTAACGACACAACTCCTTCCGGTGCTCAGAAGATAATACATGAAAAGATTCAGTGACGTAAAGAACAATGACCTGCATTAATTAACAAAATTCATGTGTTACATCGCATGTGTAAAAGGCACAAGCACTGAAGGCAAAATGAACTAAAACAAAGAGCAATAACTGAAGTAGGTGAAAAAGAAATAAAAATTAAAAATAGATATACCAAAAGAGGTGTGAGAAATAAAGGTCCAGGATAATCTCCTGGCCAATGTCCATCCTTTGCCTGAATTGCTGAAAAATAATCAAGCGCTTTCTGCAGAGCTGCTGAAGCTGACTTTTCAGAATTCTCCTCAATTTTGCTTGGTTTTTTGAAATAATCGAAGTTGTTCTCTTTGGCTAGCTGCAGTTTAAGCAAACCATAAACTTATAAAGAGATCGCAACTTTGCAAGGACATATATATATGGAGGTAATATTTTTTTAACTTGATTATGGATAAGATATTACAATCAGCTGGGGCCTAACACTGAAGGCATAAATGGGCACTGAATGATAAATTCTTGTCAAGAATAATCAATTAGGTTGCAAATGATTCAGGCATAAAAAATTAATGATAACCGGAACCTATGGAGCACGGAATATTTAGTACTCATCGTGCTAAATACAGATCAACTTTCATATTAACCAGACTATTTTACATAGAGCAAAATCAAACCCTTCTATACCAGTCAAATTACCATCTAATTAACTTAAAATCAACAGATTAGACGAAAATAAATAACAATTGTCATCAAATTGCAAGCACCTTATGAATGACAATTCGTGATCCTTGTTGTGGCACAGATAAATTTCCTCTTCAATCATATTGAACCTTCTTGTTTATTTTATAACATCTACAACTTACTGTAACAATTTAACTAAAATAAATTTAACCTGCATCCTTGCAAGTTGATCTGAGCTTTGCTTGCTATGGTGCCTATTAAGGGAAAATTCTTTTCGAGCCCTTTCTACCGCTGCTCGATCTTCACTCGATCCAAGACTTTCATCGAACTCCCATGTTTCTCTTCCAATATGTCCATAGACAGTTTTCACCTGGGGCCCACCTTCTGCAATTTTAAGCTTCCACATCGTGTATCCGTTCTGCACAAAAGGATTAGGTTTTTTTCCACTATAAACAACAATTATTTCTTATTTCCCATTTCTTCAATTTAATTTTAAACCTTGACTTGAGCTTATGATTAATCTTTTACTTAAAGATGAAGGGACTAATTTACCATTCTCTTGAAATGAGCAAAACCTTATTGTCCAACTACAATTAATATTAATTCTTTTGCATCCTAATAGATGAAATGATGAATGATAAAGTGCAAGTTTAACTATTTAATTTGTCTTGATGAAAAAAGTTGAATTTGCATTGGTAGAAGTGACAAACTAATAGTAATTGACTTTTTTAATAAGTTTTATTTTGCAAAGCATCTACGTACGTTTCTTGCTAAGCTTCATTTAGTGGGGAAATAACCAATTTTTAAATTTTGATGAATAAATTAAATAATTAGATTTTTTTATGAGTATGACAATTTATAATTATTTCATGTCATTAAGAAATTTATACTCTAGAGCTAGTATTTTTCTCTATATATCCATCGCTCCTCCAAAAATTTAAGTATGCCACAATCAAAGAATATATAATAAAGTGGAAGCCACGAAATATCCGCTTATACGACGTACGTATGGATAATGGTGCAGGAAATATTCTGCTCAGGACGGATTAACATTCATTCATTGATAAGGTGTTTAGTTATTTTTATGATTGTTATTGGAATTTTAATTATGTATATTGAAATTTTATATTAAATTTTATTTATTTTTAATGTTTTTATATAGTTTAGTTTCCTTCGTGGAATGTCAAATGTTTACTTGAAGCCTAGTGAATAGAATTTCACTTTGTTATTGTTAAGACTTGAGTTCAAATCTTAAGCACAACATATTGTACATTTTAGGTTTCACACTACTATAAATATGCTAATCATAAACGGCATATCATATATACACATATAAGACAAATTTCCAACAAAACAGTGTAAAAAGGGAGGAGGTGTGTGCGCAAAAATGCACTCAACCATACACACACGATCAACAAGAATAGCACGGTTGAAAGGCAAGCAACGGTGTATGATTAAGAAAGGCACCGAGATTTGTACACGGGTATATGCACTCAACCATGTACGAAAGGCACTGAGATTTGTACACGGGTTCTAGATTAAGAAACCGTACTGTATGATTTTACCACTTCATACACGGTTGAAAGGCAAGCAAGGGTGTATGATTCTCCTCAATTTTCAAACAAAGTTTTTTATTTAGAAACAGTGTACAATTAACTCGCACTCTCTCAAGCACCTCTGATCAAAATTTATTTCTTGAAGGGACACCCTTTCCAGATGTGCACCTTCCCCTTCAACCCAATTTAAGTCATGCTCCCTTCCCATTGTCTTTTCATTCTCTCTCTTATCGTTCTTCATTTTTCTCTCTTATCCCTCTCATGGTTCTAGGGAAATTTAGCTCATCATGAGTTTCGGGCGCCACCCTGATAATTTTGGTAGTCGAGATTCAACGATGGCACCCGAAACTCATGATGAGCTTAATCTCTAGGTAGAAGAAGAAAATGACATGAATTTCCTCATATCATGAATTGATCGGTGTGGAAGAAGCGAAGCACATTAATTCCGCAAGAGCAATCAAATGTTAATGATTTTGTAACATGTAAACATCAATTAGATTTTCGACCAATATTAATGAGAAACATACCAAGTAACTTCCCGATAAGGAATAGGAGCAAAAAAAAAAAAACTGTAGAGTATTCAGCAATTTAATCTAATAGAACAACAAGAGAAGAAAAATCATAGGAAGCCACGAAGTGAGGAGCAAAATGTTCATGTATAGGAAATCAAAATACCTATGCACGCGACCTTTAATTAATCTTTTCAAAATAACTTAGAGATGAGAACTTACATTGTGCTAGATGAGAAGCGGAGAACGAAAGAGGCACAGGTAGGAGAGGAGTAGCTGATGGGTCGATTTGAGAGGATATTTCAAGGCAGAGCTGATGTGTATATTGATTTTAATTAGTTTAATTAAATTATTTGATCACAAGATATTTAGATTATCGCGCACAACCAACTGCTCATTTATATGTATTCATTAGTTCAACTTAAATACAGTTCTCCAGGTGTACTAATGCATTAGTTTAAGTCCAGTAGTATTTATTCATTAGTTAAAGTACTCAATTCATTTGTTTAATGCTGTTGATTTGAGGGGAGATTTTACCAACTACCCTCCTTCTGGAAACCAAACAGTCACATGAAGAGATTGTTTAATGATGTTGATTTGATGGGAGATTTTACATTTGTTTAATGCTGTTGATTTGATGGGATATTTTACAAACTACCCTCCTTCTAGAAACCAAACAATCACATGAAGAGAATAATTCAAGGCAGAGCTGATGTGTATATTGATTTTAATTTAAATTGTTGACCACAAGATATTTAGATTATCGCGCACAACCAACTGCTCATTTATATGTATTCATTAGTTCAACTTAAATACAGTTCTCCAGGTGTACTAATGCATTTGTTTAAGACCAGTAGTATTTATTCATTAGTTAAAGTACTCAAAGGCATCTCTTGAGGTATACTCAATTCATTTGTTTAATGCTGTTGATTTGAGGGGAGATTTCGTTGAAAATTAATTCAAATTGATTAGAGCATGTACGAGTCAGTTTTAACCAGCATAAAAACTGCATGCGTTATGTTAGGCATTGGTTATTTTAAGCATAGTTATTTTAGGACTAGTTAGCATAGTGGTTAGCTATTTTTAGCATGTTGTGTAGTGGGTGCTTAATTTAGAGAAGTTGTGCCTGTTTATTTTAAGAACATTGTATTGCTTTAAATACTGCAAAACTCTATGTAATTGAGTAAGAGAGAAAGGAAATAAAGCGTTGTTTCTGTTCAGAAAAATATTATTCTCTCTTCAATCTTTTGCATACTGGCACAAAGCAGTGCAGTATTGCTAAGTTTATCCCAACAGATTTTACCAAACAGTCACATGAAGAGATTGTTTAATGATGTTGATTTGATGGGAGTTTTACATTTGTTTAATGCTGTTGATTTGATGGGATATTTTACAAACTACCCTCCTTCTAGAAACCAAACAATCACATGAAGAGAATAATTCAAGGCAGAGCTGATGTGTATATTGATTTTAATTTAAATTGTTGACCACAAGATATTTAGATTATCGCGCACAACCAACTGCTCATTTATATGTATTCATTAGTTCAACTTAAATACAGTTCTCCAGGTGTACTAATGCATTTGTTTAAAACCAGTTGTATTTATTCATTAGTTAAACTCAAACGAATCTCACGTGGTTTAATCAATTAGTTGTTTAATGCAGTTGTTTTGGTCGACTTCAGATCGCATATCTTCATGCATCCACCCGGTCACATGTACTAACAATATACTAACAGAGATTTTTTGGATGCCGAAATAATTTTTCCCTTCTTACGAATTAATTATTAAGGCTTTTTCAATGCCTAACCAAGAATCATTGAGTTTGTTAGTTCTAGCTAGGTCCCATAAAAGCGTTGCCGCTATTTTAAAAGAGTAACCGTAACCAGTTACCAGAACAAGATTATTTTTCAGTCCCCATTGAATGCGGACCGATACGGACCGTAACCAGTCCAGTACTTAGATAGTTTCTTGTAACCAACCAGTCCGTATCCATACTGTATTGCCCAATACGGTCCGTAACAAAAAGCTGAAATTGTACCAAATGGCTCCAAAACTTAAAAATATTGTAGGGGCAATTACAAGGAAGGCCAAGAAAGTCCTCGGAGGCGCCAGCCCAAGAGAGTCACCTCAGAGCTCATCCAGCAGATCTTCCCGGTCCTCAAGTTCACAACCTCAATTCTCCTACCAATCATCCTCTCAGTCCGACACTAGAGACTCGGGCAATGACGCATCTGTCTCGTCTCTTCCTCCAGGAGACGCAGACTATGTCCCAGAAGAGTTCGACCCTCGAGATTTTGAACAAGAGGATGAGGATGAACCAATGGAGGAAGCAACCGAGTACCAACCCGTCTTCTCGCACCCAAAACACACCGCCAATTACAACAAAATGAAGATGAAGGAAATCATCAACCACAAGGCCATCGACACAGACACACTCGAGCGCCTGGGCCTCCTCATGCAATTCCAACAACTCACAGACCGCATCCGCATCTGGCAATTTCTCAACTTGATCAACGGAGTAAAGGTTTACAAGGTACTCACGAGGGAGTTCCTTGCAACCTTCGAGTATAAAAGAGACTCCATCTCCTTCCAGATGTTCGGTGCCTATCATAAAATGATAACGGAGGACTTCTGCCCCATCTTCGACCCCATTAACGAAGGCCTTACCGATTATCTTGATTGCTGAGAGTTCTGGTTCAGCATCGCGGAGGATAACCAGAACTAAATCCGACTGGCAAGCAAGACCATCAATCCTCAAGTCCGCTTCTTGCAAACAGCCCTCGCCAATTCCATATTCGCAAGATGCGAGACTTTCTCCAGAGTGACTCTCCCTGAGCTCTACCTCCTCAAGTGCCTGATCGAGCCCACACCAGTACAACCTCACCTTGGTTATTTTCTTTGCAGGCACATCCAAGAAGTCCTAAACGCCAAAAAGCCTGGTGGCAACATCTCTATCGGGTTCGTGGCGACAATTCTAGCGATGCATCTCGATTTACCGATCAACACTCTCAAAGAGGTAAGTGGACTCACACATCTTGATATCCCATGCCTCCAATCCATGAGGATTGTCAGCGGTCACTATCCAGGACCCTACTTCTACATCACATCGAAGGGAAGCCTCCAATTCCCCTTCACACATCTCAACCTCCAAAGTAGGTCCTCCTTGAAAATGGCACATACGGTGAGCCCGACATATCAGCCACCTCAGGACTACATTGAGACAATTGAAAAACAGGCTGAGTTGCAAAACCAAGCGAATGCTGAGAAGCGGACACTCGAAGAGGAGACATACTTCGAAGATAGCATAAGAGCAGGCGCAATGGCCACTAGAGCCTAGTATTCAGGGGCAGCACCATCTGATGCCCCTACAAACGAATATGATCAGTTCATCAAGGCTATACAATGGATGAACTTGAACTTTGAAGATCTCGCTACACACTCACGAGAGAGCAGTCAGCGGATTGAGCAAAACCTCTCTTCCCTTCAACAAGAGATTGATCAAGTCCGCAACAGCATGGAGGAGATATGGAGGAGCGTCGACGAGGGTAGGCGTGATCACTCGAAAGTGAGCGATGTTTACTTTTAAAATTTATAAACTCAGAAATGTTATCGGTTCGGATCACAAGCGCGCAATCCTATCGAGCAGTATAATTGAGGTCGATCCACAAGAAATATTGGTTTAGAGTCCTGAGAGATCAAATCACAATCTTTCGAAAGGCTAGACAAAATCTGAAAATTCAAGAGTTGTAGTGGTGATCAATGTAAATTTGGCAACAATTAAAAGTAATTAAAATAAAGATAGAGATGGGAATTTATAGAGTTTCGGCACACCATTGCTACTCAATCATCTTTGATATTCTACTTCTGTCGGGTCTGATTTCCTGTTGTTTTATATGGAAGACACTACATAGGACACTGCGAGTTACTTACGCAAATGACATAACTTGGTTCGCGTTTTGTTGTTCTGATTAATGGTTACCCTACTAAGATTTTCTTCACATTAATCTAATGGTTCCCAATGAGGCTGACTCATCCATCATAGTTTTGATACAACAATTTAAGTAAATCAATATTAAGACTTTCCCAAACAGTATTGTGACGTCCATATTTAGTATTAGGACTTGATTAATTAAGCAATATTAAAATTTTGATACAGCCCTTTTTGAAAATTAATATTAAGACTTTCTAAATCAATATTATGCATTTCGTCTTCAAAAAGTAGAAGTGAGATAAGTAACAACCGAGAATTATAAATTTAATTGCAGACTTGACATACTAACCTTACCTCATGAATATGAAGACTTTTCGAATCAATCTGATGATTTTTCAAATCAATATAGAGACTTTCTCAATCAGTATTATGAATTGCGGAGTCAATATCAATCCTTTTGGAATCAATATGAGACATTCCCAGCCAATATTATGGCTTTCCAATTCAATATTATTCCTTGCATAAGCAATATTTAAATGTCGATACATCCACTTTTGTAAATCAATATTAAGAATTGCATAGCATATATGATGAATTGCCGCCTAACTATTAAGACTTGACGTACTAACCTTACCTCATGAATATGAAGACTTTTCAAATCAATATAGAGACTTTCTCAATCAGTATTATGAATTGTGAAATCAATATTATTACTTTCAATTTAATATTACTACTTGCTTAAGTATTATTAAAATATTGATACAGCCACTTTTGTAAATCAATATTGAGAAATTTAGATATATCCACATCATTACTTCTTTAATTACATACTTCCCCATTCAAACTTTAAAATTAGTTATTTCCCCATTTAAACATAACATATTTATTAATACACCCATTTAAAATTTTTCTCAATAAAAAATATATATCATTATTAATAAATTACCAAAGAGACAATTTTACCCTTCGAAAATTGTTCGCTGAAACCTGTTCTCTCCTACTTTGTCTCCCGCGCGCAAGCCCCGTTCAATCCCGTACAATCCACCTCCACCCGGTGCAATCCTCCTTCCTGCCCGACCCTTCCTCTTCCTTGCGACCCTCCTCCGTCCGTCAAAACCTATATTTAATCTTGCTGGCACACAAGCGAAGGTGAACAAAGAAGATAAAGCTGCAATTTTTGGATAATTTTTCTGTTTTGGTTCTTTTAGGTTGTCGATTCAGCCAGAAACTAACAAAAAGTATCCCCTCGTAATATCGTGAAGGAAAAATCTGCAATTCTTGGCTCCTGATTAAGATGAGTTATATTTTCTAGCTTTTCATGAATTGTATTTATATATAGTGTTCAAATTGACAAACTTTCGTTCTTAGTGTGCCCCCCCACAAAGCTAGCACCGGTCTAATATTTATAAATTTCATTGCATTTTATTGAGATCAATTTATATTATTTAGAATTGAAGATCAATAATAGGAATCAATTATGTGCCACATATTGGCTAGGTCAATAATAAAAATGAAGAAGGGGTCACAAAGTGGAGAAGAAGGGCGAAGGAAAATGGAAGTTTTTAGGAAATATAATTCAACATTCATAAAATATTTGTAAGACAGCATGTACATATAATCAACATTCCGACTCACCCGTGGTCCAGATCCAAAATCCTAGGGGCCAATATTGGTTCATGGGTAGATCCGAGTTAACCGCTGACGGAAGGATAGTACTCCCAGAGAAATTGCAACCCGTGGCTCAGAGAATGGTAAAAGTCATTTCTTATAACTTTGTGTCATTCAAACGAAATTATAACTCCGAATGTACATCACTCGGTCTTTTGCTCTAACTAATATTTCTATTAACAGTTGGAGGTGGAGCAGGAGGTCAGTTCGGGTGCCCGGACGGTCGAACGACAAAATGATTCCTTGGCCGCAGTGCTCGGGAATCCAGAACACACGGGCCGGGTAAGGGGTGTAGGGGCCTACAGGGGCTGGAAGGAGGTGTTCCGAGTTGAGGGTGAAAAATCTCGAAGAAAACCTCGTGCCAGAGTTGATAAAGACGAGATAGTTGCGCAGGTACGCGCGGAGGTCAGCAAAGAGTACGACGCAAAGATGGCTGAGATGGAATCAAGGTTGTTGAACCGGTTTTCATCTCTTGCGCAGCAATCCGAGCAACCACCTCCTATTTTGCCGGGAGTTCGACGAAGTAGCCAAGCATCCGGGACTTGGGCCTTAGATGATTTGGAAAATCTAAAGGTAATCACTACTGTTTTATAGTCTAAAGGTAATTCATACCTGTTTGTAGCATTGTTAGACAACATCGCACCATTAAAAAGTAACAACTTTTTGATAATTGCAGGACCCCAGAGCATGCGACCTCGTCCTGTGGCAGGGTAGTTCTCCTCTGACCGTTGCCAAGGGCGTTGTACTTCCAGGAGCTCCAAGTGTACACCATGCTCAGCTCATGCCTGACTATGCATGCGTGCAGGTTGACTCAGTCGTGGAGGGATGGGGGCGCGTACCTCTTCCTGCCCCTACCGGCGATATGGTTGTTCTTGATGATGCCCGCAAGTCATTTGTCCAATGGCCCAGGAGTCAGATTGTTTTGCATCAGGTAATCTCTAAATAATACATTTCTTTTGTTACATTCAAATCATTCTTTTTCAAATAATTAAAGAAGATATGTTAATTTTAATGCAGACACGAGGAGATGATGACATCGGTGCACAGGAGTTGATGTCACCGGTACGGACTGTTGTGGCTTGCGACGTTGGGGCTGACGCGCCAGGATCACCAGACCGTCCTTTGGTCACCGAAGAAGAATACAGTCGATTGCCCGGTGATTTGCTCCTTCTCCACGACCGCTTGATGTCGGCACCCGAAGGCATGAGGGATATCTTCATCCCTGTCCCACCTGGGATGTTTTTACATGACGGCGGTATTATCACTATGTCGTTCAAAGACTTCAGGGACATTCTCCACCACTCGTCATCCGATAAATGGCTCGATGTGTCGTTCATCTCCATTTTCCTCATGTTAGTGACTCAAAATTATTTTCATTATTGTATACAACTCAAATATAATTCTAATGTAAAATTATGAGTTTTCAGGAAGCTTCTCCGAAACTGTAATGAGATGGTAGAAAGGAAGAACTTGTGCATATTTCTGGACCCCGAGAGAGTGAGTGCCACGTTCCTGAGAAGTTATTCGGTTGAGGGTATCGAGTACATGTGTTCAGCGCTGCATCGTGCTGAGGAGGAGGAGAAGAAATTCATTATCGTGCCGTACCACCAGAGGTTAATTCTAACATTAGCTTATGTATTGTTCATATTAGCAAACACTCGTGTTACTATTATATGCTAAAGTACTTTAATTTTTATCCTCCCACAGCAAGCACTGGTGTCTGATAATCATTGTGCCTTACCTAAATACGAGCATAATTGTTGATTCTTGTAAGCCCGGAGGAAATATCCCGGCTAACAAGTGCAAAGATATCTTCCCTTATGTCAACAAGTAAGCAATAATAATTTAATTGGTTTGAATTTTTTTCAATTATATCAAATTATAAAATTGCTATAAACATTCACTCAATTGTGTAAGGGCTTTTGCGAAATATGTTAAAGAGGGAGGATTGCATAACAAGAGCAAGAAAACCAAGTTGGGTTGGAAGTGGTTGCTGGTGAGCACACTATAAATTTATAATTTCATATATATTGTCCAAAAAAATATTATCATTCTAACATAGGCCGCTAAATGCAAATTTCAGGGCCCGCAACAGTTGAAGAGTTGGGAATGCGCTTACTACACGATGATTTTTCATGTTTGACTTTGTCGAAAGAATACAATTCCAATTCCCAAACGCGGTATGCAATTCATATTAATTGTTCCTATATAATATCAATTGATATTTGCAACTGTATTTCATCTACCTTTTCTTGTTACTAACTAATACCAAATTGTAATTGTAGAATTTGCCAAAGGAACCGCATTACACCAAGGAGCAGATCGACGATATCAGGTGTGTGTGGGCAAGGTGGTTTGTAACGGAATTTTGCAATGCTCAACATGGATTTCCATTATTTTGTATAATTTGGTGTATATGAATATTGTATAATTTATTGCATATGAATTTCTAGCTAATATGAAAAATATGAATTTCTTGCTAATCTGGAAAATATGGATTTATTGCTAATTTGGAAAATATGGATTTCTTGTTATATGAAATCTGGAAAATATGAAAAATCTGGAATAGTTCTGTAACAAATTAAACTGGCTAGCAAAACTGGAGGCTAGCCGAAAAACAAAAAATACAAAAATAAAAAAATGTTATTTCTACACGGACATTTAACTAATGTCTGTGTAGAAAAAGAGAGAGCTACACGGACATTTAGTTAAATGTCCGTGTAGAAAGAGTAGAGCTACACGGACATTT
Organism: Carex kokanica; assembly: GCA_025461125.1. Classification (NCBI taxonomy): domain Eukaryota; kingdom Viridiplantae; phylum Streptophyta; class Magnoliopsida; order Poales; family Cyperaceae; genus Carex; species Carex kokanica. Next base: position 129,862 of record JAJGRX010001225.1, on the reverse strand, counting down.
AACTAAATGTCCGTGTAGAAAGAGTCAAGCTACACGGTTTTTTAGTTAAATGCCCGTGTACAAAAAGAATCGTACACGGTTTTTTAGGTAATATCCGTGTAGCTCGGTAACATGTAGAGCGACACTTCAGGCCTTTGTACACGGCTGTTTGTGAAGTTATCCGTGTAGAATTTTTAAAATTGCACACGGGCAAAAGTCCGTGTGTAGTTATTGAACCAATCGTACACCCTCGATTTAAACACGGTAGGAAATCCGTGTAGCTCCTCCTTTATTGTCCGTGTATAATCTCTTTTTTTGTAGTAGTGCACTTTGGCTGGCAGAATTATTTATGTTAAGTTCTAACTTATTGTTGTGCTACCTTATCAGTGTCTTGCATGTATAAATGGCGTATCTAGTTAACTTAAATCCGAAACAATTGAAAAATGTCTAGTTTATTGCTGTACAACTTCTATCGACATCTAATGATAAATTATGATTTTAAATTTAATTTATACATGAATTATGTGTTCAAGTAGGATTTTTTTTTTTTAATTTAATAAGTTACCCGATTTATTTCCCGTAATTTACGTTCACTTTACCTTCTTCTAATCAACCAAATCAAACAAAGCAAAAACCCCACTACTACAGAAATTGTCATTGTACACGGACATAAACAGGGGAGCTACACGAATTTCCTGCCGTGTGGAGTGCGAGGGTCTATAATTCCCTGAATAAATTATACACGGATATTTACCCGTGTGCAATTCCTGAGAGCTACACGATCAATTATATAAACAACCGTGTTCAATTCCTTGCCAAGTGGCGTTCTCCAAACCCGAGCTACACGGATCATTACATAAACAACCGTGTCCAATTCCTTGCCAAGTGGCGCTCTCCAAAGCCGAGCTACACGGATCACTACATAAACAACCGTGTTCAATTCCTTGCCAAGTGGCGCTCTCCAAAGCCGAGCTACACGGATTGTAACATACACAGCCGTGTAGGATTACTCTGTCTACACGGCCTTTTTAGGTTATTATCCGTGTAGAAATAGTTATTCTGCACGGCTTATTACTTGAACAACCGTGTCCAATTCCTTGCCAAGTGGCGCTCTCCAAAGCAGAGCTACACGGATTGGAACATAAACAGCCGTGTACGATTTCTCTGTCTACACGACTTTTAGGTTAATATCCGTGTAGAAATAGTTATTCTGCACGGCTCATTACATAAACAACCGTGTACTATTTGTGGAGATCTATACACGGATATTTAACTAAAAGGCCGTGTACGATCATGTTCCTGCACGGATGTCTATCAAAATATCCGTGTAGAATAACTATTTCTACACGGATCATTACATAAGCAGCCGTGTATCTATGTTATATTTTTATTTGCTCTTTATTTGGCTTTCTACACGGACTTATGTGAAACATCCGTGTAGAATGGTTATATTTTTTTTTCAATTTTTATTTTATGTTTTGGCTAGCCTCCAGTTTGCTAGCCATTAAAAATCAATTCCAAACAAAGAATTTCCAATATATCAGAATACAACCCCTAAACAAAATTCATGTACACTATCAAAAATTCATGCACACTAAATTATACAAATCCATATTCTGGTTTACAAAATTCATTTTGAAACCACCTTGCCCACATACATCTAAAATAATCTATATCTTCCTTGCTGTAATGCCCTGCCTTTTTGGTCGATTTATGCTGCCAAAAATTCAAAATATGACCTATTAGAAAAATACAATATAACAACTGCATCCCTGTTTTGCTTTATAAAAATAAATAATTATAACAATGCAACTAATAAAACAAATTTAGTAGAATAAAATATTAGAGGAAATCAATATTAATTATATGGACAAGTCAAGGCAAACATATGAATTACATACCGGATATCGTGGCCAATCGAATTGTATGCGTTCGACAAAGTGATACATATAAATCATCGTGTAATAACCGCATTCCCAACCCTGCAACTGTTGCGGGCACTGAAATTTTCATTTAGCGGCCTATGTTAGAATGACAATTAATTTTTGAACAAAAAAATATGAAATTATAAAAATTATAGTGCATGTGCTCACCGGCTGCCACCTGAAACACAACTTATTTTTATGCTTCGGATTCGTGCTTTGCATTCCTCCATCTTTAAGATATTGCATAAAAGCCCTTACAAAATTGAGTGAATGTAATTAGCAATTCCACAATTTGTTATATGTAATTGGGAAAAAATCAAACCAAGTGAATTACTATTGCTTACTTTCTTATTGGAGTGCAGATCATTTTGGAGTCCTGAGGAGTGATGCCCGGTTTGGGCTGTGAAGAATCCATGATGAAAACCAAATTTTCAAGTGGCACAATCACAATCAAACACCAGTGGCCCCTCTGGTGGTATGGCAAGAGAATAAATCTCTTATTCACCAAAAGAGCCTTATACATCGCTGAACACATGTACTGGACAGTATCTTTATCCTGATGTTGCACCATCGTACCATTAGTGGCGCTGGGGTCCAAGAATGCACAGGAGTTCACCTTATCTTTCCCACAATCCACAGACTGTTTTCGTTGTATCATCCTGAAAAATCATCATTTCACATTAGAATATATATTTGAGTGCTATACACATGATATATATGATTTTTTGGTCACTACACTAGTACAAAAAACCCCTACACTGACTGTTAAAATACCCCTACACCGACTGTTATTGAGGCGTCAGTGATGGCGGCGACAGTATAGGTATCTCTGTACTGACGGATAAATGACAGTCAGTGTAGATATCCAACACTGACTGTTTCAAAAAACCGTCAGTGTTGAGTAGCTACACTGACTGTTTTCTTTAAAAAACCGTCAGTGTAGGTACCCAACACCGACTGTTTTTTTGAAAAAACAGTCGCTGTTGTGCACTGACACCGACTGTTTTTTTGAAAAAACCGTCGCTGTTGGGCACCTACACCGACTGTTTTTTTGAAAAAACAGTCGCTGTTGGGCACCTACACCGACTGTTTTTTTTAAAAAACAGTCGCTGTTGGACACCTACACCGACTGTTTTTTTTGAAAAAACAGTCGCTGTTGGGTACCTACACCGACTGTTTTATTGAAAAAACAGTCATAATTAGTTTTAAAAACAGTCAGTGTCGATCCTAAAAACAGTCGGTGTTGACATAAAATTTTGGCATGATTTTATTTGTATCAGGGCTAGCCTCCATATTTTTGCTAGCAATATATTACTATTCGACATTCATTGACATTAAATAAAATATCATGCAAATAATTTCAACACAGTATAAACAACATAACTTATTCATTCACAAAAAAACACTATAATAAAATTTACATAACACATTAACAAAATATGCATATGAACTTAACAACATTGCATTTCTTATAAATAGTTTAGAAGTTTTCCAAGAAAAATGTACACCATTGTCATGTTATTGTATGAAGTTGCGTCGACGTATATTTTTCTGTCGGTATTTTCACACTGCATGAATACAAATTGAGAAGTTAATTTTATCCAAGCTATATGAAAAATGTAAATGTAGCTAGAAGGCAAAGCAGGGATTGAATCCATATTTTTCAATGCCACTTATATTAATTTCAAAAAAGGAGAAGAAAAATCATCAATTCCATATAACCCAATCTCAATAATTTACTAAAAAGATGCATGAGTTAATTGCAAAAGAAACAACAAATTATAAATCAACTCATTTTAGTTACCCGACTTTTAATCCAAATATCAAATAGTTACTTTGAATAACACCAGAATAAATGAAACTAAGACCAGTTTGCAAATTAGATAAATAATGGGCCTAACTTGCAAAATAGCAAAATGGTTAGTGCAATTTACAAGCAGATCTAATGAAAACAAGTGTAGGAGTACCTTGAAACCAAGTAGTCCCTTCAAGTAACTCTCTGTTAGGAAAAGCAAAATCTGTGATCATGTCAGAATTTTAGTTTAGAAAAAATATTCCTTTTACAGGGCAAACTTGAAATTAACAGAATCGAATACGTACTACAAAATTGTAACAAAAGTAATAACATAACAGTATTCTCATCTTACTTTTGAGCTTTCTCATCTTCGATAAACTTCTTTATCCTTCCTTGCATTTCACTGAAAATTAAAAAGTTAAAAAATAAAAGAGATGAAGCAGTGTTAAGGGAAATAGTACTGTGCATTATATCATAACAATGGTCAGGATCAATAAAATTATAGAGTTTATACAAGATACATCTTAATCAGTAAATAAGTCATAAAGAACCTAAAAATATAATAATTACACAAATTTGGTATGGACCAGGTATTGTACCAGTATCTTTTGAACAACAAGTCAGCTACTAACAACCACATAATAAAATTAGATCATGTCCAAACCTTATCTATTCATCTAGTTCGTGCTCCTTCAAAATTACTTCTTTAATGCTAGCTTGACATGAATTAACATTATAAAACACTTACAATTGTGATAATACTCGTCTTGCAAGCCAGAAATATTAAAACACTTACTTACTAGCTTGATGTCTTCCCCAGCATTTATCAAGACCTCAAGCACGCGGTCCCTAAATGAGACAAAGTCTTAACTGTTAAATTGCAAGTTTACACTTACACTTACTAGTTTGATTTAGGTCAATTGCAAGCTTACCTTTAGTACTGTTAAAGAAAGTCTTAACTGTATATTTTCAAATGAGACAAAGTCCAAGGAGTCAACTTCATTCATATATTGATTAGCTAGATAATAGAAACAGACCAATGGAATATATATTTTCTTAAACCAACAAACTGAAAAAAAGGAAGTTCATTACATTTTATTTTTGTTACCTCAGGATCAGTGGAGTTTATAGTATTGAAAAAAGGAAGTTCAAAACTCTCTTTATTTATTTATGCTTCCAAGTTCAAAACCCTTCCTTTTAACCCTTGCACCATGGTGGAGTTATATTTCTCTTTATTTCTCTCTATTAAAATCACCCTTTGTGAAATTTGACCAAACTATTAAACAATTTGAACGAAAGAAGAACTAGTAGAATTTCAAAACCGGCAGTACTCCAACCAACAAGGACATATTTTCAACCACTACAATCAATTAAAGACAAAACCATAAAAAGGGTGTGCTCAAGTAATTACCCGAGGGAGGCGCAGTCGCAAAGAGGGGCAAGAAAAAGAGGCTGCCGTGAGACAGCGGGGCGAGGCTGAGGTCGAGGTGTGCTCGCCGTGAGACAGCAGGGCGAGGCTGAGGTGGAAAACAGACTTAATTTGGGTAATTTGTGCTCGGGGCGAGGCAGCAGCGTGGAGGAGACGAAGGAGACGGAGGGGCGAGGCAGCAGATCGGGGGCGGGTTGTGCTCAAGGCGGAGGCAGAGAGTCAGATGGTTTGTGCTCAAGGCGGAGACGGAGAGAGACGGCAAGGCGGAGGAGACGAAGAGACAGCATAGCGCTCGGAGGTGGAGAGAGAGAGAGAGAAATTCGAAATGTTGGGAGGGTTTATCACGAGGAGGGAAATGAAATTCAGAAGGGAAATGAAATTCTTCGCGCGGCTGATCGAAAGAGATAAACCGGGAAAGGAAAATTTCGGATGGAAAATCACTGACGGTTCCGAAACCAACAGTCAGTGATGAATATAATCACCGACGGTTCATTCAGAAAAACAGTCAGCGAATGATTAGAATCACTGACGGTTAATTGAAAAAAACAGTCAGTGAATGAATAGAATCACTGACGGCTAATTAAAAAAAACAGTCAGTAAAGAATACAATCACTGACGGTTTCAGAATAAAAACAGTCAGTGATTAAAAATTACAAAAAAAAATGACAATAAAATCAACATAAAAGGAATATTGGAATCAGACCGTTCATTTTCACGAGGAAAATCAACGGTCGATTTGCAGTCAAATCATTTCAAATCTTTTTTAAAATGATCAAGGGAGAACATTGAACGTAACCAACATAAAAGTTTGGAAGTTTTATTTTGTATGAGCTTCGATCCAACACGAAGTGTTTATGGCCATACGATGCTTCAATTTTCGGTCAACTAGATGGATGGGTAAATAAAAATAATTTTTGATCAAACTTGAATGCAAGACAATAAATGCAGTGCTCTTTAATTTAAACGGTTTCGATCGACTCACAGACGACATATTCCCGTGCGTCTTCATTAACTCATGAAACAAGAGTTTATGTTTCGTGTTCATGCATAGAAGATGTGAGTCATATATGCAACATGCATGTAATGCTATATAATTTAATGTGTTCAAATCATTTAATTAAGCAATAAACATATCATAACATTAATTATTGTATAAATATTACTAATATAATTTTCATTACAAAATATTTTCTAAAATTAAAGTCAAAATTTGATGTTAATTGCCTAAATTTCACTCATCACGAAAAGTACTAATCATACTTATTAAATAGAATATGTTCATTCTAATAAACAAACATTGCAATTTTTCGATGGAACAATTAATTAGTAATTTATTGTTTTAGGTTTTTCATTCCATCATTAACAAAATTTTAAACACTATATATACAACGAACGTCTTACCATATATAATTTCAATCCTATTTAATGAATAACAACGATAAAATACTTATTGCTATCTATAAATTCAATTTAAAGAAATAAACTTAATTATTAAATATCTTACAAAATATACACATTGTATAAATTTTTATTCTCAAATAGTTATACATTTTTATTCTCAAATAAACTTAATTATTGCTCAACACTGACTGTTATTAAATAGAAGGGTCGGTGTAGGTTATGAGCAACACTGACGCTTCCCTTGAAAAAACAGTCAGTGTTGATGAACTGCTCAACACTGACGGTTTTATCAATAAAAGGGTCGGTGTAGGTATAAGCAACACTGACTGTTTTTTTTTTAAAAGGGTCGGTGTAGGATATGTGCAACACTGACTGTTTTCTTAAAAAAGGGTCGGTGTAGGTATGAGCAACACTGACTGTTTTTTTTTAAAAAGGGTCGGTATAGGGTATGAACCAACACTGACTGTTTTTTCAAAAAAAGGGTCGGTGTAGGTATGAGCAACACTGACTGTTTTTTCAAAAAAAGGGTCGGTGTAGGGTATGAACCAACACTGACTGTTTTCTTAAAAAAAGAGTCGGTGTAGGTATGAGCAACACTGACTGTTTTTTCGAAAAAAGGGTCGGTGAAGGGTATGAACCAACACTGACGGTTTTCTTAAAAAAAGGGTCGGTGTAGGTATGAGCAACACTGACTGTTTTTTCGAAAAAAGGGTCGGTGAAGGGTATGAACCAACACTGACGGTTTTCTTAAAAAAAGGGTCGGTGTAGGTATAAGCAACACTGACGCTTCGCTTAAAAAACAGTCAGTGTTGGTGAACTGCTCAACACTGACGGTTTTTCAATAGAAGGGTCGGTGTTGCTCATACTCTACACTGACCCTTTTATTAAGAAAACAGTCAGTGTTGGTTCACTGACGGTTGTTTACAATTAAACAGTCAGTGTTGAAGTTCTTCTTAATTACGATTTTTCCACGCAGTCTCTACACTGACTGTTACATATTAAAACAGTCAGTGATTAAGGGTCAGTGAAGGGGTTTTTTGTACTAGTGCTAACAAGAGGAAAACGGTGATGACTCCCACATCGAGCCATTTATCGCTTGATGAGGCATGTAGAAAGTCCTTGAATTCTTTGAAAGGCAGCACGACCGTCCTGCCTTCGTGTAGGAGAACCTCTGGGGGGATATCGAACATTACGTCCTCCATATAATCTGGTGCCTTAACCAGGCAGGTGTGGAGATTCCGCAAATCCTCGGGCAAACGGCTAACCTCTTCTTCAGAGAGCCCCGTACGGTCTACCCCCGCAGCGGCTGGCGCATCGGCTGGCGTAGCAGGAGATTCTTGAGCATCAACCCCGACTACTACTTCCAAGCCTCGCCGTACCGGTGACAAAGCTTCGTCCGCAACGCCTCTTCGGGTCTGTATCAGATTTTGAACCTTTTTTCAAGTATTTCAAAATAATCATTTGAACGTAATATAAGATAACCATGTTTTATTTAGAGATTACCTGATCCAAAATAACTAACACTTGGGCCATTGGACAATCTGTCTACGGGCATCATCAAGCACCACCATGCCGTCGGTAGGGACAGGAAGAGGTATGCGGGCAGCCCATTCGGCCACAATCATGTCAACCGTTACGGGGAGGTGGTTGGGCCTTAGCTGAGAACCGACTGGAGGATGTACAATGCCCTTAGCAATGGTCAGAGGAGTTTTATCGTGCCACATGACGAGGTCGCATGATGTGGCCTCCTGCAATAATTATCAGCAATTAGTTAATGAACAAGTCAAAATTAAGGGTAGATTATGAACAAGTAGTGATTACCTGTAGATTGTCCAACACGCCCAGAACTTCGGTCCCGGATGCTTGACTGCTTCGCCGAAATCCCGGCGAAACGGGAGGTTGTTGCTCGGATTGCTGCGTAAGAGATGTAATTTGGTTGATCCACCTTGATTCGAATTCAGCCATCCTTCCATCGTACTCCGTTCTGAACTCCTCGCATACCTCCTGGCGTACCTGCGCCAACCTTGATTCCATCTCTTCCGTGCTAACTTTGGCACGCGGTCTTCTTTTTGGTTTTGGTCCGTCGTATACATCCTTCCAGCCACAGTAGACCGAGACACCCCTAACTTGACCCGTGTGTTCTTTAGTCCCGAGCGCTGCGGACAAGGAATCATCCACTCTTTCGACAGTCATGGAGCCCGAATTTACCTCCTCCTCCACATCCAACTGTTAAAAAAAATTAGTTATAGCAAAAGACAAAGTAATGTACACGAAGTTACCACAAAGACTCTTACCATTTTCTGAGCCACGGGTTGCACGTCATTTGGGAGTACTATCGTCCCGTCAGCGGTTACCTTAGATTTTCCCATGAGCCAGTGTTGGGCCCTAGGATTTTGGATCCTAACCACAGGTCAGTCATAATCTTTGTTTTGGTCCAGTACTGCCGCTCATTCGGCCGACTTACCCTCGTAACCACCTGACCCTAATTTGTGCGGGTACTTGTTCAATTTCGCGATCCTCCTGCCCTCGTCACTTTTTATCTTCACACATCAAGGTATATCAATTAGCTAGTTTAAGGAAGATAAGTACATATCGAGAAAGAACAGAGACAAAGTTGGCTGAATTTATATACCTTGAACTCTGCTGTGGACTTCAAAGCTTGAAACGCCTCCCAGTCCTCTTGTTTCAGCCATTTATAGTAGCCTACCGGATTTCTCCCTTCCTCCATGAAATCCGTCTTCAACGTGCTCTTGAATTGCTTCCAAGCTTCATTCATTTTCCTCAGAGTCTTTTTCTTTTTCGCGGACTTTGGGTCGTCATCCTGGATGTTCCAATGAGCCTGCATGATTGACAACAAAATTACTGCATGTAAGTTCATTCAAGTTTTCAGGTCAGGTATAGACATATATAACTTGCAGGAAGACAACTACATGATGCATAGCAATTTAAAAAAGTTATTATTCACTTATAAAAGCAAATTCCAACTATGCTAAGGTTAAGACATGCTAGAAAACTTGTATCCAACAAAAAAAGAAATAACAAACAGCGAGAGAATAGGAAAAATGAATATATAATGCATGTACAGTTTTATAGATTTTTTCAATACATTACTAAATGGTCCTGAAAAATATAACTCAAGAGATTAAAGAAAGAACTACACATGAAGGTTGGTGGGTGTTCCAGTCAAGGATAACGCACCCATCGTTCGAGTCAAACGAATTAACCAATTACCGATCATGTACAATAATCAAAATAAGGTTTATAATTGTTAGGTACTTTACCTTCACAATGTTCCACCATTCGTTCTTATCTTCGTCATCGAATTTGTCCCACCTCTCAACCAAGATAGATGCCTTCTGCTTCACCAAATTGTTACACCAATTTGTGTACTCTGCCCTACGTGGACCCTTCGGACATCCGGTTTTGTTGAACTCGATTTGCAAATCCTTCGCCTCTGAGGTCTTCGTGCACATTGTCGGACCTCTTTTCCTCTTTTCTGTCTGAGCCTGCTGGTCCTCTTCTTCCACTATCATATCTACCTGCGGTTCCACTGTTTCCAAAATCATATCTGCATTCTCACCTGGCTGTGACATGGTTCTTTCTACAAAAAAGAAACATTATTACAAATGCTATGAAATGTAAAATTTAGGTCTAACTTATGTGTTGTTGGGTCCTTTGTTCAATCATAGTGTTGGTTTTGCAATTTAGTCCCTGTAACATTAGGTGTCCATGTCACCAGATTAGGTCAGTTGAAGAAACTTTTCACTTAACCAAAATACAATCAGAGATAAGGGTTTTGATTTAACCAAGATACAGGGAGCATTGCAACTTAGAGAGAGAGAGAGAGAGAGAACCTTTCAAGGAGAGAACAGCAACCGCGCGAGAGGAGCTTAGAGATTCAATTGGCGAGTTCAGAGGAGAGCGACAGAGGAGACCGAGCTAGCACCGAGAGAGAGAACGATGGCAGCACCACATAAAGAGATAGGAGACTAGGGGGTTTAGGTTTTAGGGGAGACGAGGAGATTTTGAAAAGATATCGAGCGACAGAGATGAGGCGCGCACTTTATTTCGCATAAACTAAATCTACACGGACATTTAACTAACCACCCGTGTAGAAACGTAAGAGAGCTACATGTTTAATTAAACACCCATGTATAATTAGTTTACGCGAAATTATGAAATGCGCTACATATGGTTTTCTAGATTAATTTTTTCAAATTGCAAATTTTCATATTTTTCAAATTCCATATTTTTCAAAATGGAAAACTTAAAAATAAAAAGGAACCTGATTTCAGTTTTATTTAGCTTGAAAACTATTTTATATCTTCGAGTATCTAGCAGAACTTAATAATAAATGCAAATAAATATTTCAATCAACGTACACGGGCGTTTAATTAAATATCCGTGTAGAAAACCTTTTGTACACGGATTATTCATTAAACGTCCGTGTACATTGCTTATAAGGCGAAACAACTCTTGAAAATTAAACGGCCGTGTACAAAGCCTTTTGTACACGTATTTTTAATTAAACGACCGTGTATGATTCTTATAAGACGAAATTCAAAATTAAACGACCTTCAAAAGCCTTTTGTACACGGAATTCGAGAAGTTGCCTTATCTTTTTAAGAAGACGAAACGACTTCAAAAAATTCAATATAATCTGAGAAACTCCCCCTTTTCGATTACTTTTCTCTGAGAATTTGGAAGAAGAAATGGCCGCTTCGGTTAAACAGGAAGACGCAAATGTGCCATGGCCATGGCCCCCCGGCTATGTCCCTCCCGAAGATGCTCCCGTGAAATTAGAAGTCCCTCCCGGCTATGAAATGCCTCCTCCCAACTACAGGAGGACATGGCCATGGCCGCCCTCAAATGAGCCACGGCGAAGCCCAAGGGAGCACCCACCACCAAAGCCCTACAAAAGGAGGGACAATCCCTGGATCAGGCCAAAGAGACCCTGGATTAAAAGGAGGGGGTCAGGCCAAGGAGCAATCCAGCCAGGCCAGTGAAGGAGTGTTTAATTAAGTTAGCTTTTTTTTCCGTTTTGTTTTGATGTAATATATTTTTGTTCTTAATTTAATCAACATTTTGTTTTCTATCCGTTTAACTATTTTGTTAATTAAATACTTCATGCTATCTAAATAAATATTGTTATAGATATAAATTAGCAGTACAAAACAACCAACAAATAATTCATTTATGGATAATCACTAAAAAGTAAATTATTTAAAATTAACTTAAATAATCTGTCTAAATAATATCATAGAATGCCTAATATGCTCTCTAAATAATCCGATTTGAAAACATAAATGAACACTTTACTTGATATGATATCTGGGTTTACAAATTTATAAAACAACCATAGAATAATTTTTCGGAAAAAAAATACCTTCTGTTCAAGTAATTATTTCAAAATATTTTTTACAAAAAAATATTTCAAAATAACATGCAATTTAGTCCCTGTTGTTCAAGTAAATTATTTTCAAGAATAATGTAATTTGAATATTTCAATTTCTACACGGGCGTTTAATTAAATATCCGTGTAGGACACCTTTTGTACACGGATTATTAATTAAACGCCCGTGTACGTTTCTTAGAAGGCGAAAAAAACTCTTGAAAATTAAACGACCGTGGAGAAAACTTTTCTTACACGGATTTTTAGTTAAACGTCCGTGTCCAATTTTAAGTTAAAACGTTTAATTCGAACAGGTTATTACGGAATTCGAGAAGTTGCCTTATATTTTTAATTCTGAAAAGACGAAACGAATTCAAATAATCACTCCCCCGTTTTCGATTACTTTTTTCTCTGAGAATAATTTTAGGGGAAAAAATACCTTTCTACACGGATGTGTAATGAAATATCCGTGTAGCTCCCTTCGAATTTCTACACAGACATTTAATGAAACGTAATAAATGTATTTGTACACGGATGTTTAATTAAATGTCCGTGTCGCTCCCTTTGAATTTCTAATGAAATTAAAAATTATTCTTAGAAAGATGGGTTTTTTTATTTAAACAAATAAAATATAAATTTCACGTACTAATTAAATTATATCAGAAATTATACAAAAATTCATGTCTAGATTATATCAAAAATTAATACAAAAAATCCTACACTAAATTATACAAATCCATATTTCTAGTTTACAAAAATTACTGTTGAAACCACTCTGCCCACATATCTATAATAATCTATCTGGTTCTTGCTCCTGATGCAAAAAAGAAATATTAGAAACGAAATAAAAACATTACAATGAGACAGAAATATCCAGAGATAAACCGGCCTTGAGTCTTTAGCTTCATTGGGCTCTCTGAAATATTATAAAAGAAATATATATTATGCATTGAATTTTTTTTTTCCAAATAAGAAATATTAAAATTTTCAAGTTTAAAAGGAGTAAATATTATACATTGGATTTTTTTTTTCCTTTTTCTCTTTTTTTCCACTGTTTGAACATCTTCCCATAATCCTTCATTGTGGTCAGATCTCATGTAATTTGCTTCGTCTTGTTCTGCAATTGTTGCTATCTCAGCTTGCACATCGGTACAAAATTGAGGTATCTCTTCGAACTGGTCGTACTCTTCTTCGTCGGTGACGTTTTCTACGCCAACAATCCTTCTTTTTTCGGATAGGACGACACTCCACCTATCATCACTCGGGTCAGTGACATAAAAGACTTGGGTGGCTTGCTTGGCAAGTATGAACGGATCATCCACATACCCGACTTTGTCAAAATCAACGAGGGTGAATCCGTCGTTATCAACTTTAACACCCCGGTCTTCGACCCATTGGCACCGAAACAAGGGAATGCTAAGGTGACGATTGTAAACGAGCTCCCAAATTTCTTCAATAATGCCATAATAAGACTTTGAAGCTATTACAGGCCGGGCATCCCCCGATCTACTGAATTCTTGGGACGTCGCCACCAACGTCACCCCACTATTTTGCATCGTGCTCTTATCACACTGTAATTTAGTGTAAAATGTATATCCGTTAATCTCGTATCTTTGGAATGTTCTAACAACCATTTGGGGTCCTTCGCCCAGCAATCTAACAGTTTCATTTACGGGGGACATTTCGGGGTGTGATTTCGCTCTGTCTTTCATCCATCCTATAAAAGAACGGTTATGCTCGTCAGTAAGCCACTTCTGACTTCTTGTGTAGTTCTGTTGTCGAATGATTGTCATGTGCTCATCTATATATGGAGCAACATCTGCCATGTGCTGCAGTACAATAAAATGTGCCTTTCGCAGGTCATCGTTATCAGCAACTATGGCTTTCAACCCTATTGTCCCTACTCCTTGTAGCCTTCCCTCGTATCGAGATTTTGGAACGCCAATAGGACCCACACCGGTCATGTAGTTGGTGCAAAACTCAATTACCTTTTCTGTGGAATATCCCTCCACAATGCTACCTTCGGGACGATGTCGGTTCCTTACGTAACTTTTCAAAATACCCATGAATCTCTCGAATGGATACATATACCGCAGGAACGCGGGACCACAGATCTGAATTTCCCTCACGAGATGAACAACAAGGTGAACCATAACATCGACAAAAGATGGCGGAAAATACATCTCAAGATGGCAAAGGGTAACGACGACCTCCTTCTGCAAAGCGTCCAATTTGAGCGGGTCTATCACTTTGGAATTAATTGCATTGAAGAAAAAACAAAGCTTCGTAATGGTTTGCCGCACGGGCTTCGGTAAAATTCCCCGAATTGCAACAGGAATCATATGTGTCATTAAAACATGACAGTCATGGGATTTCAGACCAATCAATTTCAGGTCCTTCATCAACACCAGCTTCTTAATATTCGAAGAATACCCTGATGGGACTTTAATACTATGAAGGCACTTACAAAAGCTCGTTTTCTCGATCTTCGACATTGTGCACATTGCGGGGAGGAGGTATGCCTTTTGCTTCCCTTTATCCTGCGGTGCAAGCTCGGGTCGTATTCCCATTAATTTCAAGTCTTCTCGAACTTTAAGACCGTCTTTAGTCTTCTCCGAAATGTTCAATAATGTGCCAATCAAACTGTCACAGACATTTTTTTCAACATTCATGACTTCTAGGCAATGTCTCACTTCTAAATATTCCCAGTATGGTAGCTCCCAAAATATGGACTTCTTTTTCCAAATATCTTTCGGAGGTTTTTTGGCACGTTTTCCAAAAACAACAGCAAGGTGTTTAACCCACATGAAGACATTCTTCCCATCTAACGGACGACGTGCCACTCCAAGCTCAATTTTCCCGTTGAATACCTTCTTCTTCTTATGGTATGGGTGATTAACAGGAAGAAACCTACGGTGCCCCATAAAAACATTCTTTTTACAATTTTTCAACCTCAGCACCTGCGTGTCATCTTCACAGATGGGGCACGCTTTTGCTCCTTTACAAGTGTAACCCGATAAATTACCGTATGCGGGGAAATCATTTATGGGGCACGCTTTTGCTCTATGCCGTACGCATCCCAGACCGGGACGCCATCACGCCACAATTTCTGGAGGTCCTCAATTAATGGTGCGAGATACACATCTATGTCATTTCCGGGTTATCTAGGTTCTTGGATTAGTAATGACATCATTATATACCTGCGTTTCATGCACAACCAAGGAGACAGATTGTAGATGCATATAAAAACTGGCCAAGTGCTGTGCTGACTGCTCATGCTTCCAAACGGACTCATTCCGTCTGTGCTCACCCCTAACTTAAGGTTTCGTGATTCGCCACCAAATCCTTCGAAATGTCTATCAATGTTTCTCCATTGAATTGAATCAGCAGGGTGTCTTAGTTTACCATCTCTTTTGCGCTCATCTTCATGCCAACGCAACAATTTCGCATCTTTGGGATTTGCAAATAATCGTCTGAATCTTGATATTATCGGGAAATACCACACCGCCTTAGCCGGAGGCCTTGCCTTTTTTCCTCCATCACAATCGTCAGTGTCCTGGTCCTTGCGTTTATACCGTGAAACACCGCATTTAGGACAAACATGCATGGCCTCGTACTCGCCACGGTACAATACACAGTCATTCGGACATGCATGTATTTTTTCAATCTTCAAACCCATTGGACAGATCAACTTCTTCGCCTGATATATTGTACATGGTAACTCGTTATTATCTGGGAGCATCTCTCATAAAAGCTTTAATAAGGACATGAAACTCTTATCGCTCCAACCGTTGTCTGCTTTTAAGTTCAATAATTTCAACACAGCTGATAGTTTTGTAAATTTGGTACACCCGGGGTATAACGGCTTTTTAGATTCATTAGACAGATACTGAAATTTTTTAAAATTTTTATCACTAATTTCATTTTCCACATCACATAACATGTCCTCTAGATTCTCAGTAAAATTGTATTATGCATTTTCATCAATCTCCACCTCATCATCCTCGTTGCAATCAAGCCCAGCATTATCGAAATTTTCAACATTCTCAAAATCATCGTTGCATTCAAATTCAAAATTATCAACAGTTTCTACATTATCATCATTCTCGTCCAAAACAAAATTTCTATTGGTTCCACTACATTCTCCAATTTTCTCACCATGCATAAACCAACATGTATATTTTTTCTTAAATCCCCGACAAATCAAATGAGCTCTAATTTCTTCCGAATCCCCAAATCTTATAGAATTTTTACAATCTCTACAAGGACACAAGATGTCGTTATCTTTTGTGTCCACTCTATAACTCTCAGCAAATTTTAGGAACTCATCAACGCGAGCCAAGTATTCTGCACTATCACGTCGCAATTCGTACATCCAACTTCGATCCATCTGTAAATTAAAGTAAACAAAAAAAATTCCAATTAAACATATATGGTGGTCAGCATATATATTGTTCCAAATTCTTGGCTTATAAATGGCCGGTTTACAATCCTAACCCACTCTTTGAATATTATGCCTCATATGTGAACACATATTAGCGGGATTTAATTAGTATTTGAGAAAAATTCGGCAGCATTTCTCCTTAACTCCCCAAGTATGCGTAAAAACCACATACTCGTAGGAGCAATAAGGAGAAATACTGTCGAACTTTTCTCAAATACTAATTAAATCCCGCTAATATGTGTTCACATCCTAAATGAGACACAATATTCAAAGAGCAGTCCCAAACGGGGGACTATCCAAAATTAATCCCTATTGGATTAATTTTGAACGGGCATGGACCTAAAAGCATCAGTAGGTCGGTTGTTGGACCACAATACACTAATTATTTACATTATCTTAACAAATCAAGCACGCATGCATTAAATAATAATTGACAGAAATAATTAAGCAATATTAATCAGTAACAGAAAATTAGATAAAGAAGAGGGAAATATATATATGTATGACTAACCTTGGCAATAGAGAGGAGAATGCGAATTAACTTCCAAGCTAGATCTCAGATCCGGCCTCGTTCCTTGTGCGCAGAAATCAGACCAATTCAATACAGAGAGAGAGAGAGAAGTATTAATTGATCAAAACGGCGCCGGAAGAAGGCCTTATATAGTTCCAAACCCTAAAATAACCTTTCTACACGGATGATAATCTATAAATCCGTGTAAAAAAAGCATTACGAGAGCTACACGGACTTTTATATAGGTAGCCGTTTATAAAAGATAACCTTTCTACACGGACATTTATATAAACAGCCGTGTGTAATATAAAAGATAAACTTTCTTCACGGACATTTAGAATTCTTTTTTTTTTCCTAATTTTTGTTTTATTTTTTTTGGTTTAGCCTTCCATTATTTCGAGCAAGTATCTTTGTTTTCAGTTAATAACCTTTGTGCACGGATATTTAGCTATAAATCCGTGTAGAAAGACTCACTGACTTTTATATAAACAGCCGTGTAAATTATTTTCCGACACTGTTAATTAAACAAAAATCCGTGTACTATTTCTTGTTTCTACACGGCTCTTTATTAAACGTCCGTGTAGCATTTTTTTTTTTTTTTTTTTTTTGGCTGTCAACTAGTTTTTTTCCCTATGTTTTTCAGATAGCAAAACAAACAATTTCCAAAACAGAGGAAGACATTTAAAATCCAGAATTACAAAACATAGCAATTTAAACTAAAAATTCTTGTACCCTAAATTATACAAAATTAAAGCATTACAAAAGTTGGAATAAAAAGTCATATTGTAAACTAAACATTTCCATTAAGGACTAGAATAGGGTGGTTCTTTCCTTTTGGTGCCGGTAGGGTGATATGAAGATATGTTTTACTAAAGAGTTCAGTTAAAAGTTAGATGAATGACCTTCAAAAAAAATGGAGAGGTCGATGAAGGACCTTCAGAGCCGGACGAAGAGACGAATGAAGAGTCAGATGATCTCCGACTTCATTCGACCCTTCACCCGGCTCTGAAGGTCACATTCACCTCTTTCTGAAGGTCTTTCACCCAACTCTTACTGGCCAACTATTCGTCCAGTAAAATTGATCGGAATAGAGATAATTTCTTCTCTGGATCTTGCTTGCCCGAATTAGTTAGAACATGCAAGGAACTAACCGAAAGACTACCTAGGTTAATGTAACCAAAGTAAGAACTACTAGTTACATTAATCTAAGTAGCCTTTTGGTTATATGTCCTAAACTAAACACCTTAGCAAGATATAGAGGGAGAAATACAAATTAACTTCCAAGATCTCAGATCCGGCCTCCAGTTATAACATCTCGAAAAAATTGGGGAAATGAAGCACTTCGC
Organism: Carex kokanica; assembly: GCA_025461125.1. Taxonomy (NCBI): domain Eukaryota; kingdom Viridiplantae; phylum Streptophyta; class Magnoliopsida; order Poales; family Cyperaceae; genus Carex; species Carex kokanica. The sequence continues at coordinate 111,640 of JAJGRX010001225.1, read as the reverse complement.
ATGGGAATTCGAGATGTAGGTTATCAATTATATCGGATCGCTCATCTGTGAGCTCCCAAAACAGTAGCTCATATCGATCTAATTTTGCGATCCAACACAATTGATAAACCTACATCTCAACCCAATTGTTAACTGTGAGAGGGGAGAGTATAAATTGATCAAAACGGCGCTGGGGAGAAGGCCTTTTATATAACAAAAAACCTAAAATATCATTTCTACACAGCTCTTTATTAAACGTCCGTGTAGCTCTCTCAAGGCTTTCTACTCTGTCATTTAAACAAAAAACCGTGTACAAATTCGACATTTCTACACGGCTCTTTATTAAACATCCGTGTAGCTCCTACAGGTTATCTACACGGTCATTTAAACATTTATCCGTGTACAATTCTTGCCTATCTTCACGGTTCTTTAATTAAGAATCCGTGTAGCTCTCTCAAGGCTTTCTCCACTGTTATTTAAACAATAAGCCGTGTACAGTTCCTGGTAAACGTCCGTGTAGCTCTCTCACGTCTTTCTACACTGCTTCTTTGGTAAATATCCGTGTAGAAACAATACAGATATTTAAGGCATCCAAAAAATTACAACTTTTACACGGTTTTTATATAAAATTGCCAAATCCGTGTACAATGTGCCGTGTACAATGACCATTTCTGTAGTAGTGAATATTGATGAGAAATTTAGATATATCCCCATCATAACTTCTTTAATTAGATATTTCCCCATCCAAACTTAAAAATTAGATATCTCCCCATCTAAACATAACATATTTATTGATATACCCATTTTGAGTTTTTTTCACCAAAAAATATAAATCAACATTCATAAAATATTTGTAAGACAGCATGTACATATAATTATAGTTCAAGTATTTCGAGTATGAACCAACATTCATAAAATATTTGTAAGACAGCATGTAAGACAACATTCATAAAATATCCTTCCGTCAGCATGAACCAACATTCATAAAATATTTCGAGTACCAGCATGTACATATAATTATAGTTCTGGCAGTCTTCAAACCATAAATGCCCCCAGCTGCCGACAGCTGGCTCCTACAAATGCGTTGCCCCTATTGGAAAAAATAATCCACACATGTATTATGCATGAATGATATTTTTAGATGGTATGTGTCGGTTTCCCACGTCTTATGGAGTTATTATTGCACTAGTACAGAAAATGCAACCGTACACGTATGCAAAAAAAATTCACATTAATAATTCGTAATAGGAGAAAAAGGCTCTAGGCTATCATGTACATTTTGAAAAATTACAAGCGATCTAGAGATGATCTTACTGTTTACAAGCAATTAATCACACGCAGTTTATGGATCATGTCACACACATCATCTAGCAGAGTGTTATAATCATACCTCTCCAAACTAGTGGAGTGTGAATCAGTTGCCTGCGCCTTAGTCTTCTTTGATATAGTTTCCAAAATAGAAAACCGTAAGCCTTTTGGAGACATGACACGGTTCATTTTTCTTAACCGTGTATGTTAGTACTATATAGACAAAGTTTGAAAACCGTGTTCAACAAACCCTCATATTCATACATGACGCTCGCTAGCACGATGGTCTAACCGTGTCTCATTAGCTTTTTGGACTGTGTATAATTACATTTTCCATACTAGTGTCAAATGACGAATTCCAACTATTGAAACACATCTACCTTACGATTGATGTGTCAACATTTTGGATTCATTATTTGAAGTCAATTCAATAAATTTGACAGTTGAGTTCACAAAGAAACTTGGTGAACTTAAGAACACCCTAGTTCTACACTTAAATTTGTTACAATTTGAATATCATGGAGCAGTCTTTGAGCATCCGTTTTATTAACCTAGATTGATTATTAAATATTAAAAAGTTGAATTAAGTTTAGAACACACTATATGTAAATCAAGTGGTTAAAACTTTAAGACAAATTTTTTATTTTATATCCTATAGTATTTGAAATTGCAAATTTTGAATAGCTATTATTGATGAATATGTTAGTTATTAATTGCACAATTAGCTAGTTTTATATTTTTTTTTTTACTTTTTAATTTTTTTAGAAAGGTACAACAAGAATCTGTTTTATTCGCAATGATAAAAATGCTTAACAACGTTAGTATTTTTGTCGGTAATAACAATACCTTAGGAAATATTCATTTTTGTCGGTCTATCCACAACAATATTATTTTTTTACCCTCGCGGATAAAACATATTCTTATAAAATTATTATTTTTGGATGGTTTAGAAACTTGTAAAAAACCGTGATTTTGTATTTATGTAAAAAAATAGTAATTTTTTTCAGATTTGATCTCCAAACACATTTTAATATGGAGATCATGTAGAACGTTTGAATCGATTATTTGAACTTTGAAAAAGAGAAAAATGTGAGGCAAGATTGGAGCAAGAAATCAATGAGACATTATAATCCTACTGTATGTGACAATATATATTTGGCATTGCATGTTCCTAGCCTGTCATCGACAGCAGAACTGTATGTGACAATATATATTTGGCATCTTTTCTCTATCATCTCGTCAAGAAACTTGGAAGCAGCCGAGATGGCCTACCCACTTTAATTGCAACCACTACCTCATTAAGGTTGTACATATGATACGTACGCTTGAAGCTACCCTACAACCAACTAACTGGTCAAATGTTTCATTAATTATAAGCTTGTTGGCATCACCAAATCCACAAAATCCAAAAAATGCGACAGTTGTAGATGTAACATCCGGAGCAACATCTGTCGCAAACATGCATTCAACAAATTAACATCTTCGGACTATTCATGTTATCTACTTAATTATCTAGGCCACCCAGCCAAGAATGAGAATGTTGTCGGCTATGTTGCATAGATACGGGTACGGGTATTGTATCGGATACAATACAGATACGGCGATACGGTAATATTCAAAAATTCCGGATACGATACGCCAAGTAAATATATTATTTTTTATTATTTTATTTATGTTATTGATTCAACACTAATTAAATATAAAAATTATTAGATGGGGGACTATACAATAATCCAATTATACATTAAATATCATAGCAACAAATATGAGTTGGTGCAGTGGTAAAAGGGGTATGTACATTGTTAACCCAAAGGGATTGGGTTCGATTCCTGCAGAGGACTAAAAATTGATTTTTGGCGCTGGTCCACCGCGGTTCACTTTACAACCACCACCTCATTAAGGTTGTACATATGATATGAAGACATACGTACGCTTGAAGTTACCCTACAACACTAGTACAAAAACGTTAATTACTAACGGGTTATTATTCACGGTTCCAAATTAAAACCGTGTATAATTTGGCCAAATATTCGGAGCAAATTTTTGGAACAGTGTTTTCTTGATTTGGACACGGATTTAATGAAAATTTGGAGCAAACGTGTATAATATGCCTCTATGCTTTGCGTTTTTGTACTAGTGATTAGTCAAATTCAATTAATGTGTGTGGTCAAACGAACTAGCGTTTTTTACCATAAAAAATACTGATTAAAATGACCATTACAAATTTAACTAAAATATAAACAAAGTAAAAATGAAAAATAATAAATACATTAATCAAGTTTGCATTGCTACGCATCTTTAATTTTCAATTTTTAAATTCTCATTCTCATTCTTTGCGACCGGCGCTCCCTGTTGCGTCTGGCACCTTACTATTATGTGACCAATTTGGCCGGTTGCAGAAGGGTTCCTCTGCTGTAGTGCTTTTTTTGCTAGATTTATTGATGCGGCAATATTATGTAGTGTTCGTCTCTGTTCATATAATTTGTTATTAACTAGGAAGTTGCAAATTTTGGACAACAAACAACGTGGATTTTTCTAGCGGCTTAGGTGAACTTGCCTTGAAATACTTAGGATAAATATGACGGTTTTTGTGGGCGAAATTTTGACATGTTTTTTGCGGGTTTTTTCTTTGTTTGATTTGGTTGATTAGAAGAACGTAAAGTGAATGTAAATTAAAGAAAGTGAGATCATTAGAAATGAGTACACTATCTTGATGGAAATTAAATCGGGTAATTTATTAAATGAAAAAAAAATCCTACTTGAACACATAATTCATGTATAAATTAAATTTAAAATCATAATTTATCATTAGATGTTGATAGAAGTTGTATAGAAATAACCTAGACATTTTTCAATTGTTTCGGATTTAAGTTAACTAGATACGCCATTTATACGAATCGAACTCAGGTGCTTTTTCGAAAGAAAAGCAGGAACCTGCTTTTCCAGATCCAACCATTCAAATTTTTTCATTCACGTATCTCGATAAAAAAACTTTTTCATGCACAAATCTCGATGAACTTGAATGGTTGGATCTAAAAAAGCAGGTTGCTGCTTTTCTCTCAAAAAAGCAGCAGAGTCGGACTCCATTTATACAGGCAAGACATTGATAAGGTAGCACAGCAATAAGTCAGAACTTAAAATCAATAATTTTGCCAGACAAAGTGTCATGTTCAACAGGTATATATAATAATTATAGTTCTGGTAGTCTTCAAATTAACCATAAATGCCCCCAGTTGCCGACAGCTAGCTCCTACAAATGCGTTGCCCCTATTGGAAAAAATAATCCACACATGATATTTTTAGATGGTATCTGTCGCTTTCCCACGTCTTATGGAGTTATTATTGCACTAGTACAGAAAATGCAACCGTACACGTATGCAAAAAAAATTCACATTAATAATTAGTAATAGGAGAAAAAGGCTCTAGGCTATCATGTACATTTCGAAAAATTACTAGCAATCTAGAGATGATCTTAATTACCGTTTACAAGCAACCAGTCACACGCAGTTGATGGATCAATCATGTCACACACATGATCTAGCAGAGTGCTATAATCATACCTCTCCAAACTAGTGGAGCGTGAATCAGTTGCCTGCACCTTAGTCTCCTTTGATACAGTTTCCAAAATAGAAAACCGCAAGCTTTTTGGAGACATGCCGTGGTTCATTTTTATTAACCATGTATGTTAGTAATAGACAAAGTTTGAAAACCGTGTACGACAAACCCTCCTATTCATACACGACGCTCGCTGACACGATCGTGTAACCGTGTGTCATTAGCTTTTTGGACCGTGTATAATTACGTTTTCCATACTAGTGTCAAATGATGAGTTGGATCTATTGAAACACATCTACCTTACGAGTGATGTGTCCACATGTGAAAATTTTAAACTTTCTAATTATTGAAGTATAAAGTCAAGCGGTCAAAATTAGATGATTTGTAAATTAATTTTAATGCATTCATTTTTTGAACGTTTTATGACCACTTAACTCTATACAAAATTAATTGGAAAATTTTAAATTTTCGCATATTCTCACTCGTAAGACAGATGAATTTCAACATTTTGGATTCATTATTTGAAGTCAATCCAATAAAATTGAGAATTGAGTTCACAAATAGACTTGGTGAACTTAAGAACACCCTAGTTCTACTCTTAAATTTGTTACAATTTGAATATCATGGAGCAGTCTTTGAGACATTTGAAAAATTAACTAGATTGAGAAGTCTTTGAGCATCCGTTTTATTAACCTAGATTGATTATTAAATATTAAAAAGTTGAATTAATTATAGAACACACCATATGTAAATCAATAAAAATATATAGCTTGTGGTTCAGTGGTGGGAGGCCGATAAACCCTAAGTTCATCTCTTTTCTTTTGAAGGTAACCGTACAATTCCATTGATGATTGGCCTTGTTGTTGTTTTGCTTGTTGGTAATCTATTTGGATTTGGTAAATGTGAGAGTAATTTTTTCTATGGCCATAAAGTTGCTCGGCTCTTTCCCAAATCTCTAAGACACTGTCTTTGTAAGAGAGTAAGTCAGATACCTTTGGCTCCATGGTTGCGAGGAGCCAAGTGATGACAGTGTGATCGCTTGTTCGCCATTTGGCTAGTTCCTTTTTTTCGGCCTCGGTTGCTGGTTCGGATAATTTTGGGATTGTATAATCTTTGTCGATGTGATTGTTTTTTTCTTGGCCGCTTAAAGCAAATTTGACTTGCCTTGCCCATACATGGTAATTCTTACCATTGAGCATTACCCCTGTGAGTTTTTCGTAATTTTGTGCCATCTCAGTTTTTCTGGCTTTTTTTGGTAAGGGGCAGTTTTACTGGTAAAGATTTGGGGCTTTCTTTGCAGTTGCTGGTATTGCTGTTTTTGTTTGTTGGCACTTCTGGTGTGCTTGAATTACTGGTTCTTGCAGTTGCTGGTACTGCCGCTGATTTTCTTGTTTTGAGTCAAGAATTCATTCCCGCTCTGATACCATAATAGATTTGTGATATGAAACAGAGAATAAGAGATGATGAGAAATTGATATATTGCTTAATCTGAAATGTTGTACAGTGGGCTATATATAACAGAATGAATGGAAAAATAGCTGTTGGAAATAAAACGGTAACTTTCTATATTAAGGAATAAAGGTTGAGTAACTTTATAACCATATTTAGTTGCTCCTTTTATTTCTTATTTAGCCTATGATGAACAAAACCCGTTAAGGACTCTGAGGCTTATTTGTCCCTATTCTACTTATTTTTCTACATGAAGCACAAACCTTTTTACTAAAGTATCTTTTGGGTTGGCGAATCAGACTGTGCACATTGCTTTCATCTCTTCATTTTATGAACATCCCTTTCATCTCTTCGTTTTATGAAATCTAGTGGCTCAGAAATGTTAGTCTTGTTATTGTTTGTACGCATTAGCGCACCAGCAACAACAGCCTGAGACGGACCCAGGTGGAGTTAGGGGGAGTAACTGTTCCCCTTGGATTTTCAAAATTGATGGAGATCTCTGTGTCCAGAACAACTTTGTTCCTTCTTTGAATTTTTTTAACCTCTTTGAAATTTTGATCTGTAATTTGGATTAAATTTAGAGTTAAAAATTATAATAAGTTCTATAAATTCAGATTGATAATTAGAATTACAAATCAGAGCATTGGAAATTAGAAGTCGGAAGAACATTGGAAATTATAAGTTAAATCATTGTTTTTTGTGTAGTACCCGATTAGTTAATGGATTTGAACCCAATTTACGATTTTTTTCCCTCACGAAATTCCTGGATCCAGCCTGACAATGGCCCAACCACATGTCAAGCTGTCTTTTTTTTGCAAATTTTGGACAACAAACAAGGTGAATTTTTCTAGCGGCTTATGTGAACTTGTCTTGAAATATGACGGTTTTTGTGGGCGAAATTTTGACATGTTTTTTGCGGGCCAATCAATATATATCAAGCCTTTCTGAATCAATATTAAGACTTTCAGAATCAATATTATGACTTTCCGATTTAATCTAATGACTTGCTTAAGCAAAAAATAACTTTCCCAAAAAATTGCTGAATTGACATCCATGAAGAATTTTCGAATCAATATTATGACGTTTTAAATCAATATAGAGACTTTCTCAATCAGTATTATGAATTGCGGAATCAATATCAAGCCTTTCTGAGTCAATATTAAGACTTTCTCAATCAATTTTTTGACGTTCTGATCAAGTATTATTACTTGCTTAAGCAATATTAAAATGTTAATACATCCACTTTTGTGACTTTACGATTGAATATTATTACTTGCTTAAGAAATATTAAAATGTTGATAAACAAGTCATAATACTAAATATGGACGTCAGAATACTGTTTGAGAAAGTCTTAATATTGATATACTTAGAATGCTGTATCAAAATATGGACGTCATAATACTATTTTAATTTTTACTTTTTCTGTTTCAAATTTGAGTCAGCAATAAGGTTCTTTTTTTTTTCCAAAATACTAAAAAAGGAGTTTTATGATCGGCTGTAAGATCCGATATTGATAGTGACAAACAAGATCGGCTGTATGATCCGATCTAGACTACAGGATCGGCTGTACTAAGTGACCGATCTTGGTAGTTAGAATTAGGATTGGCTGCGTTAGGACCGATCCTGATAGGTACGATTTAGGATCGGCCATAAGTCTGCAGTTCTGTAGTAGTGCCACAGTTTGATGGTGAGGTGTGTATCATGTAACCATTGAGTTTGTTACTTCTAGCTAGGTCCATAAATGAGCTGCCACTATTTTAGAGTAATACACATGTATCATACTTGTGCGATCATATGATGCTTACAGATGCTACCTCTCTTTTTCATGTCTTATTGAGTTATGACCCTTTTTAACATGTACATAAGATTAAACTAGAGGTATATTTATGAGAAAAATAACAAAAAAAAATATATTTTGCAACGGTATTTTTTCTCGTTTAGTAAATATAAAACCTTAATGTATACTAAAAACAATGTCATCTCCATCCCAGAAATTGATTAGAAATTAAAACCAGATATAGTGTACATAATGCAATATTGTCACTGCCACTACAACCTGTGGACACTTGATCAGTATATACTATATATAATACTGATCAACTAATTCAAACTCACAAAATTCCTCCATACATTTATTGGAATGTATATACTATATATATTTTTAAGATCGGTAACACAACATACTTCAAGTATTTATTGGAATGGGCACTACACGAAGGGGAACCGCCATCTTAAGCGAGCTTGTAAACTTGTCCGACATATCTATATCTTTGTGTTCCATCCCATCTGGAAGCCTCCAATCAAATTCTGCAAGCATCAAGGCCAGCAGAAAAGGTATTACCCTTGCAACATATGGCAACCCGGGACAACTTCTCTTCCCGGACCCAAATGGAATGAACTCAAAATCTTTCCCATAAAAGCTGATTTTTTTCTCTAAAAATCTCTCTGGTCTAAACACATCCGGTTCATTCCAAAATTGCGGATTCTGTCCGATAGCCCATGTGTTTACAAGCACCGGCATGCCTTTCGGTACTCTGTACCCACTGAGGTCTAATCCATCTTTCATGGCCTTGTGAAAGAGTACTGGCCCTGCTGGATGTAATCTCATTACCTCTTTAATTACTGCTTGGAGATATGGAAGATTGATTACATCTGATTCTCTCAAAGATCGCGATGCAAAAGCCTTCCGCACTTCGGCTTGAGCTTTTGCCATGGCAACTGGGTCACGGAGAAGTTCGCTCATTGCCCATTCAATTGTACTTGAGGTTGTTTCACCTGAAGACACTACAAGTTCCTGATGACGAAAATATTAACCTGTTATGAATGCATTTTGTATGGAAGTTTTTGCACAGAATTTGTATATTGTCATATTGTTGGCAATGTCAGTTATGGAACAACTGTTACCAGATACTGCTATAGGACATGAGGGGTTCTGTCTTTTGCCTACATAAGTCTGGTTAGCATTCTAGTTCACGGCAAAAGTAGATCCATACTAACGTAATTATGGCTATATTTACTTCTATGTGAATTTCTTCTAAGCAATTGGCCATCCTATCTATTTGTCCAACTCTGACTTTCAAATAAAAAAGAATAATTATATTTGTAACTAATTATTACTATTTTAGTAAACAAATTAGAACTTCTAGCTTTCTGAGCATGCTGTAAAATATACCCAAAGTGACATGCTGTTAATCTCTGAAATAAATGCACTCTGTGTTGAAACAAAAGAGATAAATTACCAAAAGATGCAATGCAATTTCTTGATGAGTTATCTTTGATTCTGCAAACATATCGAGCAAGGAATCTAAGAAATCACCATAGTATTTTCCATTGCTGGTCCTGCACTGTAAGCGAGCATCTATAATAACAGACAAAAACTTATAAAATCGTGTATTGTGGCCTGTAGCATTACGCCGTATACGTTGAAGATCAAGAAACCTTAGAAAAGGAAACAAATCAGAGACGTTAGGTTTCGTAATTTCGTTCAAGTTTTCCTTCAACAACTCAGTGAACTCTTGTGGTGACTCGGAGTTGATATCAACCACATCTTGCGAGAATAGTACATTTGACATCATATTAAGCAGCCCGGCCAAAATTATCTCGCCAATACATATAGGATAGCCTGCTTTTTTACGAAAAATGTTTATAATATCATGTGCCTTTTGTGCCCTAATCTCTTCAGTTGTCTTAAGGCTAAGTACCGAGAAGAGATTAGTGGCCCAAATTGCACGATTGCGGTTCCATAGAGGAGACGTGCTAGGAAGAAAAAAGAGCCAACTTGAATCATGTTGGTTGCCAGCGCGCATCACGTCGGGTACTGATCGGGCAGAGAAAAATTTATCCTTAGTTTGTAGGACTTCACGTGCAATCTCAGCTGAGGAGACAACAATGGTAGTGGTAAGACCAAGTTTGAGAGACATGATAGGGCCATAGACCTTTGCGAGACGAGCGAATGAACGGTGTGGTTGCTCATCAAATTCTAGTAGGTTTCCGATTATTGGTAGTGGGGTGGGGCCTGGCGGCAGGGGAGGATTGTGTGATGATGAAAATAACTTGGAGATGGCAAAGAGAAGGGAGATGGTTAGTGGGATGAACAACAAACTAAGTAAGAATTCCATTGTTTTTGAGATAATTAGCTATGTGCACTGCTCTTGCATTTCCTCAACTTTCAGATAAATATATAGAGAAGCTATAATTCTATGCATAACACATATTGGTCCCTACAATGGATCAATATTTTTTTTTTTGAATTAATAGAGTAATATACAATGTACTCATGCAGCTTTAATTTATGCAATTCCATCACTCTTAACAAGACCAAAATATGAAACAAAATATGGTCCAGTAGACCGATAAGTTGGCAACTGTACCTCTACTGCAATGAATTTTGTATATAGTATTTTTGGTCTCTAAATTACGTATTTTCGTGTTTATATGAAACATTTCAAAATTAAGTATTTTAAGTCTCTAAATATTATATTATATTATCCATCTAAAATTGTTAAAATTCTAATATCTACCTTTTTACATTTCAATATCACTTATATCTAAATCTAGAAATACTATGATTTTGTTAGATGCAATTGAAAGCTTGAGTGTTGTGCAGCTCCGGACCGTTCGATCGATGGTTTTAAAATTCATGGTTCATAAATTTTTATTATCCCTTTTAGAAATTAACTCATTTGTACACTATATTGCACACGTGTTGCATGACAAAAGATTCGAGATTCAAGAAACCAAACAATCACATGAAGAGAATAATTCAAGGTAGAGCTGATGTGTATGTTGATTTTAATTTGTTTAATTAAAATAGTTGACCACAAGATATTTAGATTATCGCCCACAAGCAACTGCTTATTTGTATGTATTCATTAGTTCAACTTAAATACAGTTCTCGAGGTGTACTTAATGCATTTGTTTACTCAAAGGCATCCCCTGAGGTATACTCAATTCATTTTTTTAATGCAGTTGATTTGCACTACTACAGAAATGGTCATTGTACACAGACATAAACAGGGGAGCTACACGGATTTCCTGCCGTGTGGAGTGCGAGGGTGTATAATCCCCTGAATAAATTATACACGGATATTTAACCGTGTGCAATTCCTGAGAGCTACACGGATCATTACATAAACAACCGTGGTCAATTCCTTGCCAAGTGGCGTTCTCCAAACCCGAGCTACACGGATCATTACATAATTAACCATGTCCAATTCCTTGCCAAGTGGCGCTCTCCAAAGCCGAGCTACACGGATCACTACATAATTAACCGTGTCCAATTCCTTGCCAAGTGGCGCTCTCCAAAGCCGAGCTACACGGATCACTACATAACAACCGTGTCCAATTCCTTGCCAAGTGGCGCTCTCCAAAGCCGAGTTACACGGATCACTACATAAACAACCGTGTCCAATTCCTTGCCAAGTGGCGCTCTCCAAAGTACACGGATTGGAACATAAACAGCCGTGTACGATTTCTCTGTCTACACGGACTTTTAGGTTAATATCCGTGTAGACATAGTTATTCTGCACGGCTCATTACATAAACAACCGTGTACATTAGTGGAGATCTATACACGGATATTTAACTAAAAGGCCGTGTACGATCATGTTTCTACACGGATGTCTATCAAAATATCCGTGTAGAATAACTATTTCTACACGGATCATTACATAAGCAGCCGTGTAGCTATCTTATATTTTTATTTGCTCTTTATTTGGCTTTCCACACGGACTTATGTGAAACATCCGTGTAGAATGGTTATATTTTTTTTTCAATTTTTATTTTATGTTTTGGCTAGCCTCCAGTTTGCTAGCCATTAAAAATCAATTCCAAACAAAGAATTTCCAATATATCAGAATACAACCCCTAAACAAAATTCATGTACACTAAATATATCAAAAATTCATGCACACTAAATTATACAAATCCATATTCTGGTTTACAAAATTCATTTTGAAACCACTTTGCCCACATACATCTAAAATAATCTATATCTTCATTGCTGTAATGCCCTGCCTTTTTGTTCGATTTATGCTGCCAAAAATTCAAAATATGTAGGTTATTAGAAAAATACAATATAACAACTGCATCTCTGTTTTGCTTTATAAAAATAAATATTGTAATTATAACAATGCAACTAATAAAACAAATTTAGTAGAATAAAATATTAGAGGAAATCAATATTAATTATATGGACAAGTCAAGGCAAACATATGAATTACATACCGGATATTTTGGCCAATCGAATTGTAAGCGTTCAACAAAGTGATACATAAAAATCATCGTGTAATAACCGCATTCCCAACCCTGAAACTGTTGCGGGCACTGAAATTTTCATTTAGCGGCCTATGTTAGAATGACAATTAATGTTTGAACAAAAAATATGAAATTATAAAAATTATAGTGCATGTGCTCACCGGCTGCCACCTGAAACACAACTTATTTTTATGCTTCGGAATCGTGCTTTGCATTCCTCCATCTTTAAGATATTGCAGAAAAGCCCTTACAAAATTGAGTGAATGTAATTAACAATTCCATAATTTGTTATATGTAATTGGGAAAAAATCAAACCAAGTGAATTACTATTGCTTACTTTCTTATTGGAATGCAGATCATTTTGGAGTTCTGAGGAGTGACGCCCGGTTCGGGCTGTGAAGAATCCATGAGGAAAACCAAATTCTCAAGTGGCACAATCACAATCAAACACCAGTGGCCCCTCTGGTGGTATGGCACGAGAATAAATCTCTTATTCTCCGAAAGAGCCTTATGCATCGCTGAACACATGTACTGGACAGTATCTTCCTCCTGATATTGCACCATCGTACCACTAGTAAAAGCGGGATCCAAGAATGCACAGGAGTTCACCTTATCTTTCCCACAAGCCACAGACTGTTTTCGTTGTATCATCCTGAAAAATCATCATTTCACATTAGAATATATATTTGAGTGCTATACACATGATATATATGATTTTTTGGTCACTAACAAGAGGAAAACGGTGACGACTCCCACATCGAGCCATTTATCGCTTGATGAGGCATGTAGAAAGTCCTTGAATTCTTTGAAAGGCAGCACGACCGTCCTGCCTTTGTGTAGGAGAACCTCGGGGGGGATATCGAACATTACGTCCTCCATATAATCTGGTGCCTTAACCAGGCAGGCGTGGAGATTCCGCAAATCCTCGGGCAAACGGCTAACCTCTTCTTCAGAGAGCCCCGTACGGTCTACTGGGGCATCCGCTGGCGCATCCGCTGGCGCAGCAGGAGATTCTTGCGCATCAGCCCCGACTACTACTTCCAAGCCTCGCCGTACCGGTGACAAAGCTTCGTCCGCAGCGTTTCCAACGCCTCTTCGGGTCTGTATCAGATTTTGAACCTTTTTTCAAGTATTTCAAAAAAATCATTTGAACGTAACATAAGATATCCGTGTTTTATTTAGAGATTACCTGATCCAAAATAATCTGACACTTGGGCCATTGGACAATCTGTCTACGGGCATCATCAAGCACCACCATGCCGTCGGTAGGGACAGGAAGAGGTATGCGGGCAGCCCAATCGGCCAAAATCATGTCAACCGTTACGGGGAGGTGATTGGGCCTTAGCTGAGAACCGGCTGGAGGATGTACAATACCCTTAGCAAGGGTCAGAGGAGTTTTGTCGTGCCACATGACGAGGTCGCATGATGTGGCCTCCTGCAATAATTATCAGAAATTAGTTAATGAACAAGTCACAATTACGGGTAGATTATGAACAAGTAGTGATTACCTATAGATTGTCCAACACGCCCAGAACTTCAGTCCCGGATGCTTGACTGCTTCGTTGAAATCCCGGCAAAACGGGAGGTTGTTGCTCGGATTGCTGCGTAAGAGATGTAATTTGGTTGATCCACCTTGATTCGAATTCATCCATCCTTCCATCGTACTCCGTTCTGAACTCCTCGCATACCTCCTGGCGTACCTGCGCCAACCTTGATTCCATCTCTTCCGTGCTAACTTTGGCACGCGGTCTTCTTTTTGGTTTTGGTCCGTTGTATACATCCTTCCAGCCACAGTAGACCGAGACACCCCTAACTCGACCCGTGTGTTCTTTAGTCCCGAGCGCTGCGGACAAGGAATCATCCACTCTTTCGACAGTCATGGAGCCCGAATTTACCTCCTCCTCCACATCCAACTGTTAAAAAAAAATTAGTTATAGCAAAAGACAAAGTAATGTACACGAAGTTACCACAAAGACTCTTACCATTTTCTGAGCCACGGGTTGCACGTCACTTGGGAGTACTATCGTCCCGTCAGCGGTTACCTCAGATCTTCCCATGAGCCAGTGTTGGGCCCTAGGATTTTGGATCCTAACCACAGGTGAGTCAGAATCTTTGTTTTGGTCCAGTACCTTAGCCCATTCGGCCGACTTACCCTCGTAACCACCTGACCCTAATTTGTGCGGGTACTTGTTCAATTTCGCGATCCTCCTGCCCTCGTCACTATTTATCTTCACACATCAAGGCACATCAATTAGCTAGTTTAAGGAAGATAAGTACATATCGAGAAAGAACATAGACAAAGTTGGCTGAATTTATATACCTTGAACTCTTTTGTGGACTTCAAAGCTTGAAACGCCTCCCAGTCCTCTTGTTTCAGCCATTTATAGTAGCCTACCGGATTTCTCCCTTCCTCCATGAAAACCGTCTTCAACGTGCTCTTGAATTGCTTCCAAGCTTCATTCATTTTCCTCAGAGTCTTTTTCTTTTTCGCGGACTTTGGGTCGTCATCCTGGATGTTCCAATGAGCCTGCATGATTGACAACAAAATTACTGCATGTAAGTTCATTCAAGTTTTCAGGTCAGGTATAGACATATATTTCTTTGCACTTAACCAAAGTACGGGGAATAAGTAGCTTGAAAATAATTTGTGTTTCACTTGCTCTACCAAATTGTTTTCTATATATTAGGAAACTTTGGGGCACAACCTATGTCACTACCTACATGCAATCTAACCTTTATGACCAAATCAAAGTGAAATATTGTGTTGTATTTAGCTGAGTTTGTTAGTGATATTTCTTTGCTGATTTTGCTATCTGTCATGATAATAGTGTAGGGCACCAGAATTGGGTCAAGGTGTCTGGCGATTACCTTACCTTTCCTGGTGGCGGTACCCAGTTCAAGCATGGTGCACTACACTAGCTACATTGATTTCATTCAGCAGGTAATATATATTTGGTTTTGAATTTTTCTCTGTATATATAACTGCTAAATGATAGAATTTGGGATATAATCCTACAAAGCAAGAATTATCACCTACACCCCTAGAAATATACCAAAGGTTAAGACATGCTAGAAAACTTGTATCCAACAAAAAAAGAAATAACAAACAGAATACGAAAAATGAATATATAATGCATGTACAGTTTTTTTTTTTACCTTCACAATGTTCCACCATTCGTTCTTATCTTTGTCATCGAATTTGTCCCACCTCTCAACCAAGATAGATGCCTTCTGCTTCACCAAATTGTTACACCAATTTGTGTACTCTGCCCTACGTGGACCCTTCCGACATCCGGTTTTGTTGAACTCGATTTGCAAATCCTTCGCCTCTGAGGTCTTCGTGCACATTGTCGGACCTCTTTTCCTCTTTTCTGTCTGAGACTGCTGGTCCTCTTCTTCCACTATCATATCTACCTGCGGTTCCACTGTTTCCAAAATCATATCTGCATTCTCACCTGGCTGTGACATGGTTCTTTCTACAAAAAAGAAACATTATTACAAATGCTATGAAATGTAAAATTTAGGTCTAACTTATGTGTTGTTGGGTTCTTTGTTCAATCATAGTGTTGGTTTTGCAATTTAGTCCCTGTAACATTAATTAGGTGTCCATGTCACCAGAATAGGTCAGTTGAGGAAACTTTTCACTTAATCAAAATACAATCAGAGATAAGGGTTTTCATTTAACCAAGATACAGGGAGCATTGCAACTTAGAGAGAGAGAGAGAGAGAGAGCCTTTCAAGGACAGAACAGCAACCGCGCGAGAGGAGCTTAGAGATTCAGTTGGCGAGTTCAGAGGAGAGCGACAGAGGAGACCGAGCTAGCACCGAGAGAGAGAACGATGGCAGCACCACAGAAAGAGATAGGAGACTAGGGGGTTTAGGTTTTAGAGGAGACGAGGAGATTTTGAAAAGATATCGAGCAACAGAGACGAGGCGCGCACTTTATTTCGCGTAAACTAAATATACACAGACATTTAAATAAACACCCGTGTAGAAACGTAAGAGAGCTACACGTTTAATTAAACACCCGTGTACAATTAGGTTACGTGAAATTATGAAATGCGCGCCTACATATGGTTTTCTAGATTAATTTTTTCAAATTCCAAAGTTTCATATTTTTCAAATTCCATATTTTTCAAAATGGAAATTCCAAAATATAAAAAGGAACCTGATTTCAGTTTTCTTTAGCATGAAAATTATTTTATATCTTCGAGTAACTAGCAGAACTTAATAATAAATGCAAATAAATATTTCAATTTCTACACGGGCGTTTAAATAAATATCCGTGTAGAAAACATTTTGTACACGGATTTTTTATTAAACGCCCGTGTACGTTGCTTATAAGGCGAAACAACTCTTGAAAATTAAACGGCCGTGTTAAAAGCCATTTGTACACGTATTTTTAATTAAACGACCGTGTATGATTCTTATAAGACGAAATTCAAAATTAAACGACATTCAAAAGCCTTTTGTACACGGAATTCGAGAAGTTGCCTTATCTTTTTAATTAAGAAGACGAAACGACTTCAAAATTCAACGACCGTAGGGAATGGCCCCCCAGCTCTGAGAATTTGGAAGAAGAAATGGCCACTACGGTGCCACCGGAAGAAGACGCAAATGTGCCATGGCCATGGCCCCCCAGCTATGTCCCTCCCGAAGATGCTCCCCTGAAATTAGAAGTCCCTCCCGGCTATGAAATGCCTCCTCCCAACTACAGGAGGACATGGCCATGGCCGCCCTCAAATGACGTGCCACGGCGAAGCCCAAGGGAGCACCCACCACCAAAGCCCTACAAAAGGAGGGGCAATCCCTGGATTAGGCCAAAGAGACCCTGGATTAAAAGGCGGGGGTCAGGCCAAGGAGCAATCCAGCCAGGCCAGTGAAGGAGTGTTTAATTAAGTTAGCTTTTTTTTCGTTTTGTTTTGATGTAATATATTTTTGTTCTTAATTTAATCAACATTTTGTTTTCTTTCCGTTTAACTATTTTGTTAAATACTTCATGCTATCTAAATAAATACTGTTATAGATATGAATTAGCAGTACAAAACAACCAACAAATAATTAATTCATGGATAATCACTAAAAAATAAATTATTTAAAATTAACTTAAATAATCTGTCTAAATAATATCATAGAATGCCTAATGCTCTTCAAATAATCCGATTTGAAAACATAAATGAACACTTTACTTGATATGACCTTATCTGGGTTTACAAATTTATAAAACAACCATAGAATAATTTTTCGGGAAAAAAATACCTTCTGTTCAAGTAATTATTTCAAAATATTTTTTACAAAAAAATATTTCAAAATAACATGCAATTTAGTCCCTGTTGTTCAAGTAAAGTATTTCAAGAATAATGTAATTTGAATATTTCAATTTCTACACGGGCGTTTAATTAAATATCCGTGTAGGAAACCTTTTGTACACGGATTATTCATTAAACGCCCGTGTACGTTTCTTAGAAGGCCAAAAAACAATTGAAAATTAAACGACCGTAGGGAAAACTTTTCTTACACGGATTTTTAGTTAAACGTCCGTGTCCAACTATAGAAAACGTTTAATTCGAGAAGTTGCCTTATCTTTTTAATTCTGAAAAGATGAAAACGAATTCAAATAATCACTCCCCCGTTTCGATTACTTTTTCTCTGAGAATAATTTTAGGGGAAAAAATACCTTCCTACACGGATGTGTAATGAAATATCCGTGTAGCTCCCTTTGAATTTCTCACAGACATTTTATGAAACGTATAAATGTATTTGTACACGGATGTTTAATTAAATGTCCGTGTTGCTCCCTTTGAATTTCTAATGAAATTAAAAATTATTCTTAGAAAGATGGGTGTTTCACGTACTAATTAAATTATATCAGAAATTATACAAAAATTCATGTCTAGATTATATCAAAAATTAATACAAAAATACCTACACTAAATTATACAAATCCATATTTCTAGTTTACAAAAATTACTGTTGAAACCACTCTGCCCACATATCTAAAATAATCTATCTGGTTCTTGCTCCTGATGCAACAAAGAAATATTAGAAACGAAATAAAAACATTACAATGAGACAGAAATATCCAGAGATAAACCGGCCTTGAGTCTTTAGCTTCATTGGGCTCTCTGAAATATTATAAAAGAAATATATATTATGCATTGAATTTTTTTTTCCAAATAAGAAATATTAAAATTTTCAAGTTTAAAAGGAGTAAATATTATACATTGGATTTTTTTTCCTTTTTCTCTTTTTTTCCACTGTTTGAACATCTTCCCATAATCCTTCATTGTGGTCAGATCTCATGTAATTTGCTTCGTCTTGTTCTGCAATTGTTGCTATCTCAGCTTGCACATCGGTACAAAATTGAGGTATCTCTTCGAACTGGTCGTACTCTTCTTCGTCGGTGACGTTTTCTACCCCAACAATCCTTCTTTTTCCGGATAGGACGACACTCCACCTATCATCACTCGGGTCAGTGACATAAAAGACTTGGGTGGCTTGCTTGGCAAGTATGAACGGATCATCCACATACCCGACTTTGTCAAAATCAACGAGGGTGAACCCGTCGTTATCAACTTTAGCACCCCGGTCTTCGACCCATTGGCACCGAAACAAGGGAATGCTAAGGTGAGGATTGTAAACGAGCTCCCAAATTTCTTCAATAACGCCGTAATAAGACTTTGAAGCTATTACAGGCCGGGCATCCCCCGATCTACTGAATTCTTGGGACGTCGCCACCAACGTCACCCTACTATTTTGCATCGTGCTCTTATCACACTGTAATTTAGTGTAAAATGTATATCCGTTAATCTCGTATCCTTGGAATGTTCTAACAACCATTTGGGGTCCTTCGCCCAGCAATCTAACAGTTTCATTTACGGGGGACATTTCGGGGTGTGATTTCACTCTGTCTTTCATCCATCCTATAAAAGAACGGTTATGCTCGTCAGTAAGCCACTTCTGACTTCTCGTGTAGTTCTGTTGTCGAAGGATCGTCATGTGCTCATCTATATATGGAGCAACATCAGCCATGTGCTGCAGTACAATAAAATGTGCCTTTCGCAGGTCATCGTTATCAGCAACTATGGCTTTCAACCCTATTGTCCCTACTCCTTGTAGCCTTCCCTCGTATCGAGATTTTGGAACGCCAATAGGACCCACACCGGTCATGTAGTTGGTGCAAAACTCAATTACCTCTTCTGTGGAATATCCCTCCACAATGCTACCTTCGGGACGATGTCGGTTCCTTACGTAACTTTTCAAAATACCCATGAATCTCTCGAATGGATACATATACCGCAGGAACGCGGGACCATAGATCTGAATTTCCCTCACGAGATGAACAACAAGGTGAACCATAACATCGAAAAAAGATGGCGGAAAATGCATCTCAAGATGGCAAAGGGTAACGACGACCTCCTTCTGCAAAGCGTCCAATTTGAGCGGGTCTATCACTTTGGAATTAATTGCATTGAAGAAAAAACAAAGCTTCGTAATGGTTTGCCGCACGGGCTTCGGTAAAATTCCCCGAATTGCAACAGGAATCATATGTGTCATTAAAACATGACAGTCGTGGGATTTCGGACCAATCAATTTCAGGTCCTTCATCGACACCAGCTTCTTAATATTCGAAGAATACCCTGATGGGACTTTAATACTATGAAGGCACTTACAAAAGCTCATTTTCTCGATCTTCGACATTGTGCACATTGCGGGGGGGAGGTATGCCTTTTGCTTCCCTTTATCCTGCGGTGCAAGCTCGGGTCGTATTCCCATTAATTTCATGTCTTCTCGAACTTTAAGACCGTCTTTCGTCTTCCCGAAATGTTCAATAATGTGCCAATCAAACTGTCACAGACATTTTTTTCAACATGCATGACATCTAGGCAATGTCTCACTTCTAAATATTCCCAGTATGGTAGCTCCCAAAATATGGACTTCTTTTTCCAAATATCTTTCGGTGGTGGTTTGGCACGTTTTCCAAAAACAACAGCAAGGTTTTTAACCCGCATGAAGACATTCTTCCCATCTAACGGACGACGTACCACTCCAAGCTCAATTTTCCCGTTGAATACCTTCTTCTTCTTATGGTATGGGTGATTAACAGGAAGAAACCTACGGTGCCCCATAAAAACATTCTTTTTACAATTTCTCAACCTCAGCACCTGCGTGTCATCTTCACAGATGGGGCACGCCTTTGCTCCTTTATAAGTGTAACTCGATAAATTCCCGTACGCGGGGAAATCATTTATGGTGCAGAATACCATGGCCCGCAAATTAAATTGCTCTTTGCCGTACGCATCCCACACCCGGACGCCATCCCTCCACAATTTATGGAGGTCCTCAATTAATGGTGCGAGATACACATCTATGTCATTTCCGGGTTGTCTGGGTCCTTGGATTAGTAATGACATCATTATGTACCTGCGTTTCATGCACAACCAAGGAGGAAGATTGTAGATGCATATAAGAACTGGCCAAGTGCTGTGTTGACTGCTCATGCTTCCAAACGGACTCATTCCGTCTGTGCTCACCCCTAACTTAAGGTTTCGTGATTCGCCACCAAATCCTTCGAAATGTCTATCAATGTTTCTCCATTGAATTGAATCAGCAGGGTGTCTTAGTTTACCATCTCTTTTGCGCTCTTCTTCATGCCAACGCAACAATTTCGCATCTTTGGGATTTGCAAATAACCGTCTGAATCTCAGTATTATCGGGAAATACCACACCGCCTTAGCCGGAGGCCTTGCCTTTTTTCCTCCATCACAATCGTCAGTGTCCTGGTCCTTGCGTTTATACCGTGAAACACCGCATTTAGGACAAACATGCATGGCCTCGTACTCGCCACGGTACAATACACAATCATTCGGACATGCATGTATTTTTTCAATCTTCAAACCCATTGGACAGATCAACTTCTTCACCTGATATATTGTACAGGGTAACTCGTTGTTATCTGGGAGCATCTCTCGTAAAAGCTTTAATAAGGACGTGAAACTCTTATCGCTCCAACCGTTGTCTGCTTTTAAGTTCAATAATTTCAACACAGCTGATAGTTTTGTAAATTTGGTACACCCGGGGTATAACGGCTTTTTAGATTCATTAGACAGATACTGAAATTTTTTAAAAAATTTATCACTAATTTCGTCTTCCACATCACGTAACATGTCCTCTAGATTCTCAGTAAAATTGTATTCTGCATTTTCATCAATCTCCACCTCATCATCCTCGTTGCAATCAAGCCCAGCATTATCGAAATTTTCAACATTCTCAAAATCATCGTTGCATTCAAATTCAAAATTATCAACAGTTTCTACATTATCATCATTCTCGTCCAAAACAAAATTTCTATTGGTTCCACTACATTCTCCAATTTTCTCACCATGCATAAACCAACATGTATATTTTTTCTTAAATCCCCGACAAATCAAATGAGCTCTAATTTCTTCCGAATCCCCAAATCTTATATAATTTTTACAATCTCTACAAGGACACAAGATGTCGTTATCTTTTCTGTCCACTCTATAACTCTCAGCAAATTTTAGGAACTCATCAACGCGAGCCAAGTATTCTGCACTATCACGTCGCAATTCGTACATCCAACTTCGATCCATCTGTAAATTAAAGTAAAAAAAAAAATTCCAATTAAACATATATGGTGATCAGCATATATATTGTTCCAAATTCTTGGCTTATAAAGGGCCGGTTTACAATCCTAACCCACTCTTTGAATATTATGCCTCATATGTGAACACCTATTAGCGGGATTTAATTAGTATTTGAGAAAAATTCGGCAGCATTTCTCCTTAACTCCCCAAGTATGCGTAAAAACCACATACTCGTAGGAGCAATAAGGAGAAATACTGTCGAACTTTCCTCAAATACTAATTAAATCCCGCTAATACGTGTTCACATCCTAAATGAGACACAATATTCAAAGAGCAGTCCCAAACGGGGGACTATCCAAAATTAATCCCTATTGGATTAATTTTGAACGGGCATGGACCTAAAAGCATCAGTAGGTCGGTTATTGGACCACAATACACTAATTATTTACATTATCTTAACAAATCAAGCATTAAATAATAATTGACAGAAATAATTAAGCAATATTAATCAGTAACAGAAAATTAAATAAAGAAGAGGGAAATATATATATGTATGACTAACCTTGGCAATAGAGAGGAGAATGCGAATTAACTTCCAAGCTATATCTCAGATCCGGCCTCGTTCCTTGTGCGCAGAAATCAGACCAATTCAATACAGAGAGAGAGAGAGAAGTATTAATTGATCAAAACGGCGCCGGAAGAAGGCCTTTTATATAGTTCCAAACCCTAAAATAACATTTCTACACGGATGATAATCTATAAATCCGTGTAAAAAAAGCATTACGAGAGCTACACGGACTTTTACATATGTAGCCGTTTATAAAAGATAACCTTTATACACGGACAATTATATAAACAACCATGTGTAATATAAAAGATAAATTTTCTTCACGGACATTTAGAATTCTTTTTTTTTTCCTAATTTTTGTTTTATTTTTTTTGGTTTAGCCTTCCATTATTTCGAGCAAGTATCTTTGTTTTCACGGATATTTAGCTATAAATCCGTGTAGAAAGACACATAGACTTTTATATAAACAGCCGTGTAAATTATTTTTCTACACTGTTAATTAAACAAAAATCCGTGTACTATTTCTCGTTTCTACACGGCTCTTTATTAAACGTCCGTGTATCATTTTTTTTTTTTTTTTGTCTGTCAGCTAGTTTTTTTCCCTATGTTTTTCAGAACAAACAATTTCCAAAACAGAGGAAGACATTTAAACTAAAAATTCATGTATCCTAAATTATACAAAATTAAAGCATTACAAAAGTTGGAATAAAAAGTCATATTGTAAACTAAAAATTTCCATTAAGGACTAGAATAGGGTGGTTCTTTCCTTTTGGTGCCAGTAGGGTTTACAGAGGGTAATATGAAGATACATGTTTTACTAAAGAAAGAGTTGAGTAAAAAGTTGGATGAAGGACCATCAAAAAAAAGGGAAGATGTGGATGAAGGACCGTCAGAGCCGGATGAAGAGTCGAATGAAGAGTCGGATGATCTCCGACTCTTCATTCGACTCTTCATCCGGCTCTGAAGGTCACATTCACCTCTTCATCCGGCTCTGAAGGTCCTTCACCCAACTCTTCACCCAACTCTTCGTCCAGTAAAATTGATCAGAATAGAGAGATAATTTTTTTTTCAATACTTCGATCGCATGGGAATTCGAGATGTAGGTTATCAATTATACCAGATCGCTCATCTGTGAGCTCCCAAAACAGTAGCTCATATCGATCTAATTTTGCGATCTGAAACAATTGATAAACCTACATCTCAACCCAATTGTTAACTGTGAGAGGGGAGAGTATAAATTGATCAAAACGGCGCTGGGGAGAAGGCCTTTTATATAACAAAAAACCTAAAATATCCTTTCTACACAGCTCTTTATTAAACGTCCGTGTAGCTCGCTCAAGGCTTTCTACTCTGTCATTTAAACAAAAAACCGTGTACAAATTCGACATTTCTACACGGCTCTTTATTAAACATCCGTGTAGCTCCTACGGGTTATATACACGGTCATTTAAACAAACATCCGTGTACAATTCTTACCTTTCTTCACGGTTCTTTAATTAAATATCCGTGTAGCTCTCTCAAGGCTTTCTCCACTGTTATTTAAACAATAAGCCGTGTACATTTTCTAGTAAACGTCCGTGTAGCTCTCTCACGTCTTTCTACACTGATTCTTTTATAAATATCCATGTAGAGATCCTACAGATATTTCAGGCATCCAAAAAATTACAACTTCTACACGGTTTTTCTATAAAATTGCCAAGTCCGTGTACAATGTGCCGTGTACAATGACCATTTCTGTAGTAGTGTTGATGGGATATTTTAGAAACTACCCTCCTTCTAGAAAATATCAAATAAAATACTCTCTTCAAATTTCTTGACAAAATGTCGACATTTTGTCAAGAAATTTGAAGAGAGTATTTTATTTGATATTTTCTAGGAGGGTAGTTTCTAAAATATCCCATCAAATCAATTGCATTAAAAAAATGAATTGAGTATACCTCAGGGGATGCCTTTGAGTAAACAAATGCATTAAGTACACCTCGAGAACTGTATTTAAGTTGAACTAATGAATACATACAAATAAGCAGTTGCTTGTGGGCGATAATCTAAATATCTTGTGGTCAACTATTTTAATTAAACAAATTAAAATCAACATACACATCAGCTCTACCTTGAATTATTCTCTTCATGTGATTGTTTGGTTTCTTGAATCTCGAATCTTTTGTCATGCAACACGTGTGCAATATAGTGTCCAAATGTGTTAATTTCTAAAAGGGATATTAAAACTAGGAGGGTTCAAATGCTTCCATTTTTTTATGTTGATTTTAATTCAAGGTAGAGCTGATGTGTATGTTGATTTTAATTTGTTTAATTAAAATAGTTGACCACAAGATATTTAGATTATCGCCCACAAGCAACTGCTTATTTGTATGTACTCATTAGTTCAACTTAAATACAGTTCTCGAGGTGTACTTAATGCATTAGTTTACTCAAAGGCATCCCCTGAGGTATACTCAATTCATTTTTTTAATGCAATTGATTTGATGGGATATTTTAGAAACTACCCTCCTTCTAGAAAATATCAAATAAAATACTCTCTTCAAATTTCTTGACAAAATGTCCTTGTACGCTTCAAATTTCCCTTCTCTTCCTCTCCCTCTCTCTCCCCAATTTTTTTGACAAAATGTCATTGTCCTTGTAAGGTTTTTATTTTGAAAACGCCCAAATGAAGAAGGCTCTGCCATTTACTTTGTTAAATTTATCATATCGCATTTAATTTCCTACGCATCTTTCATTTTTAGAAACTCAATTATAACAAATATTTTAAGGCATGAGTATGATTTGTATATGTATAAAAAAAATATTTTTAGTAATTTGAATATTGTATTTCCATCAATCTTTATAAACGGAATTTGTATACTGTATATGTATTTTTGGAGTGCAGCGTTGAAGGAATTTGTGAGGGTAAGAGTAGGGTACGGGTAAGATAATTTGTAGCGGATAAGGGTAGGATATGGGTAAGGACAATTTGTAACGGATAAGGGTATGAAAATATTTCCACCCAACCCTTACCGTACCCGTTGACACCCCTAATTTTAAGATGAAATAATAGTTTCCAGATAATAATGCCAACCAGGAACTGCTACTGGGCCCTTGGTTTGAGCATTAAATTCATCCCAAATCAGCTTAACTTTACCCAGTCTCCCTCTCTCACTAGATGGAGGCACATATGAATACAATTGATCTTTCATCACTCTCTCTCCTGCTGCTCCTTTTTCTTTCTGCAATTTATTTTCTCCTTCTAAAACATGGAAAAAGAAAGAGAGTTTGGGCCACATAGTTTTTTTCTTTTATTTATTCGTGTTATTATTTGTTTCTCGGATCTCTATTTTTTAATTATTAATAAATTTAGAAATTTTATATAAATTAATCATGAATAAGTATTTTGATATTGTAGGATGTAACAACAATAACTTACACATGCAAGTGAGGTATATGCCATGTTTAATATTATACAAATTAATCACTTCATGTTTGACTTATCAGTACATTATAATTTCAAATTATAATAATATGTGCTTTAAAATTATTTTATTTATGACTAATTATTTAATAAAAATGTCCTAAAGTATAATTAAATATTTTATCAAGTATATAGGCAATATTTCATTTATATTTATCTTTAAAATTTACTTTAAAATTCAATTTAATATTATTTTTAGAGTCCAAATATGCTACTTATTCTATATTAATATAATACTATTTTACCAAATAATATTAAAATCATTGTAGTACACAGGAATTCATTTTCTCTCCATTACCTGAAAAGGGAATCTTTTACAATTAATGGATCTGGACCGTTCTTTTTAACTTGGCACAAATCTCAAAGCCCAATAATACTGCCCCTGCGCTAATCCGAATCCTAAAGCTATTGAGATTTAATTTCAAACCATAAAGTGAAAGGAATCGTCTACGGTACCTGAGAGGATACGGACCGGATTTTAATTTGGGGCATTCAGTAGATTGTTTTTACTCAGCTCAGGAGTGCTGGTGGTTGGGGTGTACCAAAAACTAAATTCGGTATTGATGATTTTTTTTATAAAAACCACTAATCAATCCGTTTTGTAATGATGGTTTATAAAAAGAATTCAGAGGCAAGGAAGAGGGGAGCGGGGTCTGAATCCCCTACAGTAACCTAATTTTTTTAGTTTAGATCCGGACCATTTGATTTGAATTCGGACCAATTTAGTCTGCCAGATTCAAATTGGACGGTCCTGATCTTAACTCAAAAATTGGGATTCTTTATGGGATCCGAACTGGGGGGAGCAGAGAATTGGTGATAAATTGTAGAAAATCAATGGCTTAATTATTAGACGAAGGCAAGAGAGAAGAAAAAGGTAGAGAAACTGCATCTCGTGTTGCCAAATTGGAATACTGCTTTGTGGTGTTGTGCAGTGTAATCTGACTAGTGGGGCCCATAGAACTAATTTTTCTAGTCAGTGAGGATTAGGCACTACGAAGGAAATTTTTTATCTATAGAAATTATTAAATACAGATGTACCGAAACAGAAAGAGTACCTTATTTGCAACAAATATAGAAAGATCCATCAATATATATATATATATAGTGAGTGGCTAAGCTCAAAACGTTTGCACCAAGCCCTTGGTGCAAACGAATTGTTTTCGGATTTTCAAAGTTCAAACGGTCGATCCAAACCGTTCAAGTTATTCTCCATATTGAAATGTGCTTGGAGACCAAATTTTACATTTTTTGGAATTTTTTTACTATTTATTAAGCCACTTTGAAAGTTGCTGATCACACGGTCCAGAATTTGATTGCACTGTTTTTACTGTTCACCCGAATCAGCAACTTTCAAAGTGGCTTAATAAATAGCAAAAAAATTCCAAAAAATGTGAAATTTGGTCTCCAAGCACATTTTAATATGGATTAAATATCTAACGGTTTGGATCGACCGTTTGGACTTTGCAAATAGGAGAACCAAAACGTTTGCACCAAGGGCTTGGCGCAAACGTTTTGAGCTTAGCTAGTCTCTATATATATATATATATATAGATGAGCTAAAGCAAAGCAAACGTTTTATTTCGAGCTCTTTTTTGGATTTTCAAAGCTAAACAGTCGATCCGAACCGTTCAAGTTGATCTACATATTGAAATGTGCTTGGATACCAAATTTTATATTTTTTGGAATTTTTTTACTATTTATTAAGCCACTTTGAAAATTGCTGCTCCGGGTGAACAGTAAAAACAGTGCAACAAAATTCTGGACCATGTGATCAGCAATTTTCAAAGTGGCTTAATAAATAGTAAAAAAAATCCAAAAAATATAAAATTTGGTATCCAAGCACATTTCAACATGTAGATCAACTTGAACGGTTCGGATCGACTGTTTGGACTTTGAAAATCTGAAAAAGAGTCCGAAATAAAACGTTCGCTTTACTTTGCAAAGCACAATAGCTCATCTCTCTCTCTCTCTCTCTCTATATATATATATATTGATGGATCTGGACCATTGAGACCGATCCATAAATTTTGGATCGGACTCATTGAGTCAGATCTTTCTATATTTGTTGCAAATGAGGTACTCTTTCTGTTTCCGTACATCTGTATTTAATAATTTATATAGATAAAAAATTTCCCAGTATGAATGCCTACGGTTTCAACTTAGAAAAATATTCCTTAGTTTGAGCTGGGTCCCAATGCACAGGTAATCACTGAGTAGTTGTTGCGCATATAGAGACAATTCTGATGGGACCTTTCATCTTTTGTCAATGTTAGCACACGGTCCTCAACTTTTAGACAATTTAACAGAAGCACCTTTGTATTAATGATCAATGGGGTTGTTCGGCAACAAAGATTATGTCTCCTTAATGCTTAATCCGCTTCCTTTAGCTTCCTTAGTGCTTAATTATGCCGAACACTGGTTTCTTAGTGCAAATTAAGAACATCTCATTTTATCCGGATCCTAATCCTCTGTCCGGACCATAAGGCACCACTACCCCTTCTTTTAGTTTCCTTAGCTTTCACTCACGAATTAAGACAACCGAACATCGATTCTTTAGCACTCTTTAAGCTCTTAATCCTTCACTCTTAATCATTTGTTGCCGAACAGCTAATAGGATGTAAATCCGCGCTATGTTGTGTGCGGGGCTGTTCGGCAACACCTCTTAATCCGCACTATGTCTTGTGCAGAGGTTTAAGGAACCAATGTTTACTAGTTTTAATTTGTGGGTGATAGTTAAGGAAGCTAAAGGAAAGGGTAGAGAATTAATCAAATCTACTATTCCCCTGTGGGCAGGAAATTCCTGCACACTGGGTCCATCTATCTATACATTTAATGTTACTTCAATTTGAACAGTTATAATCAAGCAATAGAAAGTATTTGAATTTTGAAAAGACACAATCAATACTTTAAATATGACCGTTCAAATTGAAACAAGTGAAATATATGGATGAATGGACACTATGTACATAAATTTCCTGCCCACATGGGGCAGGTGATTTGGTTTTAATTAGCCACCACCTCACTAGGAGCCCCTTAGGGGTGTAATGGGTAAGATGCGGTTAGGGTGGAACCATTTTCATACTCATACCCACTCAGAATTGACTTTATTCTTATCCTACCATTTCCCATTAAGAATTAACCTTATCCTACCCTACCCATATCCGTTAAAATTATTGGGTAATGAAATGGTAGCGGGTGAATAACGAATAATACTAATATAATAATTAATTTTATTTATATTTTACAAATAGAACATCAAAACTCATTCTTTTCATACATATGCAATCACATTACTAATAAAAAAAAACAAATGTACAATCAATTCCAACTAAATTTTTTTTTAATAAAACAAGAGAATTTAAAAACAAAAGTACATAATTAATTATTGCTCAAATATTATTATATGAAATTTTACACAAATAAATTTTAACATCTATACTTATTGCTTAAATAATATAATATAATTGTATATTATATAATGAGATCGAATGGCTAATGTCAAAACGTTTGTTCCTGGGCTCAGGAACAAACGGTTCCGTTCTCCAATTTCCAAAGTTCAAACAACAAATCCAAACCGTTAGATGTTCAATCTATATTAAAATGTGCTTGGAGACCAAATTTTATATTTTTTGGAATTTTTTTACTATTTATTAAGCTAGTTTGAAAACCGCTATTTTTCAATGCTGCAGAAATTTCATAAAAATAGCGGTTTTCAAACTATCTTAATAAATAGTAAATAAATTCCAAAAAATGTAAAATTTGGTCTCCAAGAACATTTTAATATAGATTGAACATCTAACGGGTTGGATTTGTTGTTTGAACTTTGAAAATTGGAGAACGGAACCGTTTGTTCCTGAGCCCAGGAACAAACGTTTTGATATTAGCCATTCTCTTATATAATTACCTTATAGAGTAACGGTACGAAATTGTCTTTATTCGTACCCTTATCCATTTAGCTAACGAAAAAAATACTTACTCATATCCATACCCAATAAGCTAATGAAAAAAAATTTACTCATACCCACCTTATCGAATAGCTTAACGATAGAATAAACAGTAAAGAGTATCATTAACACCCCTAGAACGCCTACGGTCTTAACTAAAAAAACAAACTACCTCAGTTTGAGGTGTGGGTCCACTTAGTTGTTGTGCATACAGAGACAATTCTGATGGGACCTTCATCTTTTGTCAATGTTAGCATACGGTCCTCAACTTTGAAACAATTTAACAGAAGCACCTTAGTATTAGTAATCAATTAATAGGATGTATATAAATATGTGCTATGTTGGGTGGTGATTAGTCTCGTGCCGTGTTGTGTAAATTTCACTTGTTGTGTCGTATTATAATTAAAATTACGGATGATAATCACGATAGGTTTGTCACGGCGGATTAAATATGACGTGATCGGTCACGTTCAATCACGTTAATTATGTTTAGTTACGTTTGATCAAGTTTAACTATATGAAATAAAAACAAAAAAACATATCAAAATGTGGAAAATTGTAAAAATTGTAAAATAATAAAATAGTGTTATAAAAAAGAATTTTATGTGCAAAAAATAAATTAATTATACTGCATCTGAATTATGAATTATTGTTTGAAATAAATAATAATATAAATTTAATATTGTTTTAGTGACGTGTCGTGCTCCGTGCCGTATTTGTAACTAATGATTCAGTAGTATAGTTAGTGTGCTTCATCTGGTCCCTTCATGAAGAACCTACATTTTTTTGTTTGTCAATTTTTATAAAAAAAAGAAAGAAAAAAAAATCATTCACTAATAACAAAAGAAAACATCTTCTTAAAAAAAATAAGAAAAAAACATATTCTTTAGAAATTAAGGGAAAAAGATTGAATTTAGTGTACACCGCAATACAATGGCAGAAATTAATTAGGACAACGACGCAAAATACCTTATTTTGTTAAAATTAAACCGAATTTAACTTAAATTAAATCCCCTTTAAATTTTGTGCAAACTTAAATTAAACGTTTTCAAATTTAACCTTTCTATATATGCTAGATATCTTACTTGATCGATCCGAATTTACCCACAAAAAATAAACTTGGATTATTTTTGTATCCATATAAAATATAAAGATGTAATTAATCTAAATTATGAGGGAGATTAATATTTTGAAAGTTATTATTATCTTAAATTAAAAACGTTTTAGAGGAGTGATTGATAAAAATAAAATATTAAGAGCTGTTTATCACAAATCGATAGTTTCAAGGAATTATATGTAACACTTCGCCACAATTCGTTATATTTTAATGTAGTTGAATACTGCAATTCTTATACAAATAAAAATTAGTATAATTTAATCAAAATTTTATCTGGGCCACGGTATATATAAATAAATAAAAAGACAATGCAGCCCAATTAAATAATAGCAGCCCATATAATTTCTTTCCCAAAATCTCATCACCTATCTAACTCTTGACAATGCAATTACCATCTCTTAAAAGAAAATAAAAAAAGATAGCAGCGCAATTAAAGGACTCCTGCTTCCATTGCATATGCATCAAATATTCAAACTTTCCATCTTCGTTCAAACAAAAAAAGAATAAAATTATTTTCTTAAATTCTCCTTTGTTTCCTGCATACGTGACCTGCTCCCCTTCGCTAGCTAGCAATAACCTAGGGCCAGATTTCCCCCTCTATAATAGCCCCTTCCCTCCCTCTTGAGTTAATTGTAACCCTAGTAGCCCCTCACCCATCCTCTCTCTCTCTTTCTTCTTCTCCGTCTAGAACCCCAGTCGTCTGAGATGCACAAGGAGCCGTAAGGACAGCCGTCGCTGCACCCCCCCCTGCACCACCAGCCACCACCAAAGCAGCCAACCACCGTGGCCCAAGCACCATCCCTTATCTTTTCTCCCACGTGCATTACTCCCAAGGTAAACCCAAATCAAAAGTTAATTATTTAACCATTGTACGATGATTATATGTTTAGATGAATTTGTTAAATAATGAAATTAGTATGTAGTAAATAGTTGTTAGTTAATAACATCATATGTTAACGCTTCTTCTGTTATTCATGTTTCTGTTTTACACCTATTGAA
Source organism: Carex kokanica (assembly GCA_025461125.1). Taxonomy (NCBI): domain Eukaryota; kingdom Viridiplantae; phylum Streptophyta; class Magnoliopsida; order Poales; family Cyperaceae; genus Carex; species Carex kokanica. The sequence goes on along the minus strand of JAJGRX010001225.1, from coordinate 79,395 downwards.
CGTATCTTCACTTTACTATCCTTTTAAAATTATTATACTTTTTAAATAATATTAAACAGTACGTTTACTTTTGTTTCAAAGTTTATAAATATCTATCTTAGTTCTCATTTATGTTATCTTTATACTTTACCATTATTCATTGACTTCTAAATCTTTATTGAAGTAACTATATTAATTTTTACTAAGTACTCTAGTGATTTTCAATAATGAGGATAAATACAATCGCAATTACTAAATAGCTATATTTTAAAGGATTTGGTTAAATAAAGTTATGATGCATATTATATATATAGTATTTCTTTCGAAGTTACAACCAACCTTTGATTTTATTTTTGGTTTTTGTTTAAAGGAAATAAATTAGATTACAATCTCTCTCTCTCTCTCTCTCTCTCTCTATATATATATATATATATATACATACACACGTTCAAGTCTTTATTTGCCTTTTTACCTCTGATTCTTTAACGGATTTTCATGTAGGTTGTAAATGACAAAAACATATTATAAGTATTATAGACAAGTGTTGTCAAGCACTGTTAATTAGAGTCGTGTTTACGTAATTTAGGTTCGAATCCCGAAGTACTAGAGGAGTGGAAGAGTGAATAAGAAATTACTACAATAACAGGTGCGGATTTCCTAGACTTTATAAAACTATATTACTTGTATGTTGTCATTCAACTGTTATTATTGCACTAGTTGGATTTATGCATGTTGCTCTCAAACCATTCGTATAACTTGAGTAGAATATAAGTAAATTGCATAAAATGATAGGATTCATATATGACCAATAAACTTGCATGAGTAGGATGTGTTGAGGATGACATTAATTGTATGATTTCATGATTGTATGTGAAGTGAACGGATAATGAAAATGAACAGGGGCCGATATGCTTGCATATTGGGATGTATACATTGGGTCTAGTGTTCGACTGGACCCCCCTCGATAACGTGACTGTAGGCGAAAGCGGTCCTGTCACGGGTCAAGATCTAGCGTAGGGTGGGCTCCCCGTCTAATGAGACAGCCTCTCGCTGTTGGTTGGACTTCCCAGCGAGTTGGCGGCCTTTCCAATGTTGGTTGGACTTCCCATTGGTTTGGCGAGTAACTAGTTAATTACGGAAAAGTGAAAATAATATGAAAGTAGACGTAATAGAAATATATGCATTGCATTAGATAATACATATGCATTTTATTTCTTATCATATTTGTGAGAATAAGTAAAGGTTTTATAAGCTCTAGGCTGGAACTAAATCCCGCACTGAGAGAAGGTTCGATCTCTCACCCGTTCCACTTTTATGTGGGTTCCAGGTAACGAAGAGGAAGTATTCGAGCAAGTACAAGAGTGAGGCCAATCGGGAAGGCTTATGATTGATAAATTGTCACATGTCGTTTAGTTTTATTTTTATGATTCAATAATTGATACATTGAGCAAGCATGACAGTGTTGTGTTACTAGCCATGTCTGTCGTGATCGTTTGTTAAAATCTTTTGATTATGAAATAAAGGTGGCTTTATTTATATTGTTATTGATAATGTATGTGATGTGCACACGCTTTACGTAGCAATACGTGGCGGGTTGTCTCGGGGTGTGACATTATAGTAGCTTTACTCCTATATTTTGATGTCAAATAATAATATAATGTTTACATAAACTACCGGTGTGTTGTCCACATCTTTTCCAGTTGGAATATAAATTGCAAACATTCTTAAGATTATGCATTAAATATTTTTAGCTTTGATAGTGTACACCAAAGTTTTGAAGGCATATTTTTTATTTTTAGAATTGTATTAAATATTTTGTAAAGAATAAGAAAGATGAATTTTTTTTTATATCATAGAAGGAACCAATTAATGTTTCAGTTTTTTAGACATTTTTTGTGGACAGTAACTAAAATCTGCATACAAACTCAGACAAATGTCTGAAGAAGTCAAATCAATGATTATTTTTTTTGGTACATTGCATTCCTTTTCATCTTTCTCCTTCCCAACAAATATATTTTATATATTTCTAAATTATAAAAAATCTGTTTTGCAGGAGGGATAAAACAAAATTAGTATAGAGCAGAGTAGGTTCAATGGACATTGGACTTATTTTTTTAGTTTAATGAACTGTAAAGCCGTCTGATCTGCTTTAAAATCTATATGCACGGAAATTGAAATGGATTTACAAGAATATTAAAACAAATTTCACGGATCTTAAAGCAGATTAGATGATAGCCTTAATTATTTTGACAATTTAGGTCAATAATCACTACAGCAAAACAAGGCATCAGCGACCGGTCTACCGGTTGCTGATAGAAAAACTGGCTAGCAAAACAGGAGGCTAGCCAAAAAAAAAAAAAATTATAAGACAATCCTACATAGATATTTAACAAAATTCCGTGTAAGAATAGTAATTTATAAAATAATCCATGCACGAATACATTTTTACACGGATTATTGGATAAATGTCCGTATATGATTGTTTCATACACGGACATTTATCCAATAATCCGTGTATGAATCTATTCGTACATGGATTATTAGATAAATATCTGTGTAGAATTGTTAAGAGAGCTACACGGATATTTAGTTTAAAGTCCGTGTAGAAAGAGGAGAGCTACACGGATATTTAGTAAAAAATCCGTGTATAAAGATTAATCGTACATGGACATGAGATTAAAAGTCCGTGTAGAAAGAGAAATCGTACACGGATGTTTAGGTAATATCCGTGTAGCTCGGTTATATGGAGAGCAACACAGGCAGGTGTTCGTACACGGCTGTTTATAAAGTAATCCGTGTAGAAATCATTACAATCGCACACGGGTAAATATCCGTGTGTAGTTATTGACCTATTCTTACACCCTCACCTTATACACAACAGGAAATCCGTGTAGCTCCTCCATTTATGTCCGTGTGCAATCTCCTTTTCTGCAGTAGTGCCTTTTTATAACTTGAATCCATTTAAGGTGTGTCACCCCTGTTAACGGGAGCCACAAAAGATCTGAAGATAAGTGTCGCATAAGGTATCTATGCTGGCGATTCTCCTGTGTGATATTGTTTGTTATCTTCAATGTAATATTTAGGAGATCTTATAATTAAAGAAAAGAGAATAATTAGAAAAGAGGCCGGCTGTATACTTCTGGTACATAGTTCTATATTGAGTGAGGCTATGGTGCTATGCATAGCACGGATGACTAGTGTACTACGGCTCAATATGGTACTTTTTAAAATTCTAACGGTCGATCCGAACCGTTCAATGTGATAACCATATGAATATCTACTTGCAAACTAAATTTTATATTTTTTCGAATTTTCTTACTATTTTTTTAGATAGGTAGAATTTTGATGGTCCAGAATTTTCAAAAAACACTGATTTTTCTACCTATTTAAAAAAATAGTAAAAAAATTCGAAAAAATATTAAATTTAGTTTGCAAGTACATATTCATATGGATATCACATTGAACGGTTCAGATCGACCGTTAGGATTTTAAAAAGTACCATATTGAGCCGTAGTACACTAGGCATTGGTGCTATGCATAGCACCATAGCCTCACTCTTCTATATTAATTAGGGGCTGCTAGCCATAATTTTGATTATTCTGAACTATTTTTTCTGTATGAAAAATATTCAATGTAATAAAAGAAAGACAGGAGAAGAGTTTGTGAATAATGGAGAAGAGTTTGTCAATAAAATACTTTGCAATTTTTTTAATAATTCAAGAAATATTGAATATTTACAACATGCAGAAAACAATATTCAATATGTAACATTCAATATTCAACATATATACATATACAAATATTACAACACTACCGAAAGTTTGATTTTCAAACATAATTTTTCCGTCAGTTTGTGACTCGTGTCTTGAAAACTTATTATAGATAAAACATGTTATAATATTCAATTAAAAGAAAAAACCAAAATCTCAACTTTTCGGACACAAAAGCTAGAGACATGAATCCGACACAAAGAAAACGACAGATATCAAACTCTCCCAAAAAATCATGTCTGTTCAAATCTTGTCAATATTCCGTGATTCCCGTTTGCACCTCTCCCAAGAATCAGTCTTTTTCTAGGTAGTAGTGAATAGATGGCATATTTATCATAATATTATAATCTTTTTCTAGCTAGTATTGAATAGATGACTCGTCCGACCCTCAAAATAAATCGGAATGAAACCTGCTATCTCAAACAACAAAAAATGAACATCAAACCTACGAAAGTTTTTTCAAAAGTGAGATATTTAATTAGTATCTTAGTCATAATTATAACTTGTTATGAATGAATTGTATCAAGATCTTTTTAGTACTTTCAGAACATCCATAAAGGCAAACTAGAAAAAAAATATTTCGGAAATTGTTCCCAAAGAATTTTATTTATTAAAACATAAATCATTTTATAGAAGTTCAATCAAACCTCCTTATATAATTCAAATTTAGTTTTTTTAATTTAAATATAATTCAATCAAACCTCCTTATATATGTTTGCTCAAAATTTCTATAAAATTTGTGTTCTAAGCAAGAAAACATTGTTCTGAAAATTTGCTCCAAAAAATTATGCACATTATACACAGTTTTACTGTTCACAGCCATTAACACATGGTTTTTAATTAAAAAACCGTGTACAATTTGGTCAAATTATACACAGCTTTTTTATTAAAAACTGTGTATGAATGTTGGAGGGCATTTTTGGATGTTCTAGAGTGCATTTTTGGATAGAAATATGTGAGATGCTTCAACAATTATGCACGGTTTTACTGTATAATATGTGTCTGATAAAAAAAATACAAATTTTTCCATGTCATCGTGATGAGTCCAAATTGAAGGACTAACTTTCAGTATAAATTAATATATCTTTTAACTCTAATTCTACTTGCGTGCATATCACAAACGCATGATCCTACGGTGTAGTATGATTGGAGTGTTGATCCACAGGGATAGTGTATTGGATATCTAACAATATTCGCTAGTTCTAGGTTATAGGGGGGTATAAAATCAGTTTAAAACAGTTTGTAATAGTTTTGAAAATAGTTTTAAAATAGGTTTTAGGATTCAATACCCTCAAGGTTAATGCGGAGGCACTAATTGTATTAAGGTTTGGGTTAAACAATTAAATAGATATTCTCTAGGATTCAGGTTCTCTTCCTCTCAATTACGCAAAATATATGTTTCTAACGTCTCTCTACCCCGCATGCGGCCTGTCACCCCGTATGCGGCCTAAATTGTCCTATAGCTACCCCGCATGTGGCAATATCACTACCCCACAGGGCATACTGGGTTTTTGTGTACGTCATTTGAAAGGTTTTCCGATCTTACGATCGGCTTTTGGGCTATCAATTCAAAGTAATACAGGTATGCAATTCTTTTTCTCACACAAACACAATTGATCATATCCTGTTATACTTCTCAATTAAATATCCCAAAGACCCTACCTAAATTTGGTATCTCCTAATACAATTCAAATTACCAATTTACTCTACCCTGCCAAGGGAGCCCACTGGATTTTAATCCTAGTTTTTTAACCACTCCCAGGTCTCATTAGCCGAAGTGTTACATATATTTACATGCATTTCCCACTCACACATGGAATGCAACGAAATCATACACCTATTGGTATGCGGAGGGTCACTATCATATAGTAGACAGAACTATGTATGCAAGGGTATTATGAAAAGGGTTCAAACAATAAAAGTAAACTCAAATCAACATATACAAAACATAAACATATTTTAGAACATAACTTAGAATTCGATTACAACCCTCACCCTAGAGATGAGAGAATTAGCAAAATAAAAGAATAAAATAAAAAGAACATAAATTACAACCTAATTAAAGATTGATGAACCTCTGCTTCCTTAGATGACGTCTTCTTCTCATGCTTGGCTTCCAATGGCTACTCCTCCCTCTAAGTAACGCTCTAACCTAACTTAGCATGAGGATGCTAATCTCGATTCTATGGACTTAACGCAATTAAGCACTCATACTAAACTCAATTACAAGAGGGGTTTTTATAGCCTTCCTAAATGAGAGGGAGATGGATAGAGGTAGTAGAGAAGGTGGGAACTTGGAGTGCACTCCAAGTTTGCTTAGATTGAGCAAAAAATATCTAAGATAACTTGGCTCTGAAGCAACAACGTCCATCTGTGAGAAATCTGCCGAAAATAGCATCAAGTGTGGAGATCTGATCAGAATTAGCACAGTTCACGGATTGAGTTTACGGATTGTGAGGCATAGGGGAACCCACACGACTTCCTGACTTAGCAGATTTTGCGGTAATTTCAATATTTTGCATGTTGTGCACTTCGTGCGAGGTGTTGCATGCTCCATGTGACCACTAATCAATATGTTTTGTAATGATGGTTTTTAAAAACAATTCAGAGGCAAGGAAGAGGGGAGCGGGGTCTGAATCCCCTACAGTAACCTAATTTTTTAGTTTAGATCCAGACCATCCGATTTGAATTCGAACCAATTTAGTCTGCCCGATTCAAATTGGACGGTCCTAATCTTAACTAAAAAATTGGGATTCTTTAGGGGATCCGGACTGGAGGGAGCAGAGAATTGTTGGATAAATTGTAAGAAAATCAATGGCTTAATTATTAGACGAAGGCAAGAGAGAAGAAAAAGGTAGAGAAAAAAAAATTGGACGGTCCTGCATCTCGTGTTGCCCAATTGAAATACTGCTTTGTGCTGTTGTGCAGTGTAATCTGACTAGTGGGGCCCATAGAAATAATTTGTCTAGTCAGTGAGGATTAGGCACTACCTCAGTTTCAATGCCTACGGTTTCAACTTAAAAAAAAATTCCTTGGTATGAGCTGGGTCCCAGTGCACAGGTAATCACTGAGTAGTTGTTGCGCATATAGAGACAATTCTGATGGGACCTTTCATCTTTTGTCAATGTTAGCACACGGTCCTCAACTTTTAGACAATTTAACAGAAGCACCTTTGTATTAATGATTAATGGAGCTGTTCGGCAACAAAGATTAACAAAGATTAAGCTTCCTTAAGGCTTAATGCGCTTCCTTTAGCTTCCTTAATGCTTAATTATGCCGAACACTAGTTCCATAGCACGGATTAAGAACACCTCATTTTGTCCGGATTTTAATCCTCTGTCCGGACCTTAAGGCACCTCTACCCATTTCTTTAGTTTTCTTAGCTTTCACTCACGGATTAAGACAACCGAACATCGATTGTTTAGCACTCTTTAAGCTCTTAATCCTTTGTTGCCAAACAGCTAATAGGATGTAAATCCGCGCTATGTTGTGTGCAGGGCTATTCGGCAACACCTCTTAATCCGCACCATGTTGTGTGCGCAGGTTTAAGGAATCGAAGTTTAGTTGTTTTAATTCGTGAGTGATAGCTAAGGAAGCTAAAGGAAATGGTAGATGATTAATCAAATCTACTATTCCCCTAGGGCAGGAAATTCCTGCACACAGGATCCATCTATCTATACATTTAATGTTACTTCAATTTTAACGGTTATAATTAAACAATAGAAAGTATTTGAATTTTGAAAAGACACAATCAATACTTTAAATATGACCGTTCAGATTGAAACAAGTGAAATATATGGATGAATGGACACCATGTACAGAGATTTTCTGCTCACATGGCGCAAGTGATTTGGTTTCATTAGCCACCACCTCAGTAGGAACTCCTTAGGGGTGTCAATGGGTAAGATGCGAGTAGGGTGGAAGCATTTTCATACCCATACCCACTCAAAATTGATTTTATCCATATCCTACCCTTACCTATTAAAAATTGATCTTATCCTACCTTACCTATATCCGTTTAAATTATTGGGTAACAAAACGATAGCGGGTGAATAACGAATAATACTAAAATAATAATTAATTTTATTTATATTTTACTAATAATATATTGTTTTTATAAATTACCGGTGTGTTGTCCACATCTTTTCCAGTTGGAATATAAATTGCAAACATTCTTAAGATTATGCATTAAATATTTTTAGCTTTGATAGTGTACACCAAAGTTTTGAAGGCATATTTTTTAGTTTACAAAATTGTATTAAATATTTTATAAAGAATTAGAAAGCTGATTTTTTTTTATATCATAGAAGAAACCGAATCAATATTTTAGTTTTTTAGACATTTTTTGTGAACAATAACTAAAATCTGCATACAAACTCTGACAAATGTGTGAAGAAGTCAAATCAATGATTATTTTGTTGGTAAATTGAAATTCGTTTTCATCTGTCTCCTTCCCAACAAATATAGTTTATATATTTCTAAATTAAAAGAAATCTGTTTTGCAGGAGGGAGAAAATAAAATTAGTATAGAGCGGAGTAGATCCGGTGTACATTGGACTTATTTTGCACACGGAAACTGAAACGGATCTAAAAAATATTGAAGTCACACGGATCTTAAAGCAGATTAGATGATTTAGGAGCCAAATCGATGATTCTTTTACATTAAAATTCTTTGTCATCTTTCTCCTTCCCAACAAAATATTAATATATTTCTAAAAAAAATATTCTGTTTTGAAGGAGGGATAAAACAAAATTGGTAAAGAAAGGAAAATAATTCTCTAACTCACCCCTATACAAGTTGCATGTTCCATGTGCCGTTGTCGGTTTCCCAACCAACCACTACACTTTTTTTGAAAGAAAAAACTAAAATTGAAAACAGTCTCCAAGTATTCCTTTTAGTCTCTCCCTCTGTTTCTAAGCAATCTTTAATGGCGGCTTTCAAACGCTGACTATTATATAGTGAGTATAAGAGAGAGAGGGAGGGAGAAGGGATTGATTGATTGGTTAAGATCGGACGGGTGAGAGAGATGGAGGCGAGCAGAGACGAAGAAACCTTGTCTGGCAAACATCGAATCTCCGTTGAGCTCAAGCGGTTAGAACAAGAAGCCCAATTCCTTGAGGTACTAATCCTTAAACTCTAATATGTAAAGTATATATGAATATAATTTTGAAATTCTGTTCGTATAATTTTGAAAATTTTGAAGGACCCGTAAGTAAACATTGTGGATTCGATACACTTTTGTGAAGGTAGTATGTGAAGTCTGAGTTTGATTTTGTCAGTTCTCTTTGGTTGATTGGTGGTCTATTGCACAGCTAAGGTTAAGTTAGGATTAGTTGTAATGTGGTTACAGAATTAAGAGCTAATTTTTAAAAATTGAGGTAAATTTAGAATTTCATATGTAAATTTGAACCAGGCAGACTAAATTGGGAGCAATTAAGTAGTAAGGGGAGATTATATATCTACTAAGAATAAAATTTGGGTATGGCATAAAAAACTGGGTCACCATTCTTTTGGATACATGAAAAAGCTTTTACCCGGTTTATTTTTGAATTTAGATCCTAAAGATTTTGTTTGTGAAACTTGTATCAAATCTAAGAGTCATAGAACAACTTATTATAGCAGTCCAAATAAATGTAAGACTCCTTTTGATTTGATACATACAGATGTTGAGGGACCATCCTCTATAATTTCCAAATCCGGTTGAAGATAGTATGTTTCCTTTATTGATGATTGCTCCAGAATGACTTGACTCTATTTACTTAAAACAAAAGACGAGGTTTCTAAAGTTATTTAAGATTTCTATAAATTGGTAAAGACTTAATTTGTCAAAGAAATAAAAACCATAAGGAGCGATAATGGGATATAATACTTGAACCGAAGTGTACAAAATTTGTACAGAAAAAAGTTTGACGAATTACTCTTAGTGATTAAATATTAATTTAGTGGCCTGTTAAAATACATGAAAACTTCGATGAAAGTAGCAAAATATTTTGTTAATTGGTGTTTATTTTACTTTGTAGGATAAGACAAATTTAATTTGTGTTATTTGTTAGGCACTATAGTAATTTATTTTGTATGTAATTGGTTTATTCTTTTAGTACATGACGTGTAATTAATGTTTGTGCAAATTAAAGACAGTTTGAATAGAAGTAAAACTTATTGGGTCTTTACTTGTGAAATTCTAAAACTAAGTTGATTTAAAACATCTTACAAAAACATTCATGACTACCAAAATAGGCAATAATTTGAAAATTATAAAATTGAAATAGCAATGATTACAATGGAACCAGTATATAACAAAATAGTAGTCAGTCTTCTAACTTTAAGGACAAGAGAGGCACGATTGTCTTGTTGATTTAGTGCTTTTCTATATTTTTTCAATTCTTAATTTCCTTATATACGAACAAACAACAAATCTGTCACGAAATAATACAGTTTCAAACTTTCAATTCAGTAGATAGAGTTTCTGACCATAATTAAGGCATTGCACATATTACAAACTTTTGAGGGGGAAATACGTAATATTGAAGTTTTTGACGGTATACATGAAATTCCCTCATAAAATAAACTTGAAATTATTTTACTATGAAAACAATATACATATAGGAATTTACACGGTGTTGCAGACCACGGCTCTTTTATTATATTCTGCAAGAGCCCAAATTGGAAAGATGTTTCGATACGCCATAAAATTTAGGAACCCAAACTTCATGAAGCTCCCCAGCATTTCCTAATAGTACAAAATATACTTGTATTATTCCCAAACATTTCCTAATTGCAGATGGGACCTATATACTACCAGGTTGCTAGTCATTAGTGGGCTGCTGTATTGGTTTAAATGTCAATAATCTTCATCCAAAACATGGAAGTTATAAAACGGCAACCTTTGATTGAGTGAAATTTTATGGCTTGAGCCTCACCTTTTTCTTTCAAAAAATTATAATTGTTGGTATGTTTGTGGTACCATTAAGTTCATGTACCTGCTGGGGAAAGTCTCCATTGTCTAATTGTATGCCAATTAGTAGGTTCGCTGCACGATGCACTGGAGTTGGATCTCTTTCAACCTGAAAGTTGGTAGTATATGTTTTCCATATATGTTGGTGCATATATATTTAAAAGGGAAGCAAGATTTATGAGACTTGGATAAGCATAAGTTTAGGTTTAGACTTGGCTGGCATGATGTGTGACCGGTGGCAGAACATAATATTTATTCCATGAATAAACACACTTGAAAGAAAATATGGAAAGAGGAAAACAGGCATTCATTTTCTTAAAGCCCTGAAAAACCTCAGAATACAATGTAATCCCTTAAACTTAAAAGTAGCATGGTTCCACCTAAAAACCATCCAAGCATAGCTTAGCAACCCACTACACTTGTGGAAGATAATATTTTTTTTTTTCTTACTTGAGATCTCGACTTTTTTAGGGTAAAATAGCCCTCTCTGCTTGTGGATGATAGTTTGCTAATTCGGGAAGGGCATCCATATTTAAAAGGTACACATGAAAATTTAATACATAATTAAGCAACACCGTAAAACCTGGCCAGCTTTCAGAAGTGCAAGCAGTGCCCATGCTGTGTTCACCAAATTTGATTTATTTCCGACAAGATTTGTATATTCCTGGGTAGTAAATTTTTGGGAATGAATTAAAAACAATTTCACTTATTTATGCGTTGAAACTAAATTACCTAATTAACTATATAATTTTATGGAGGTAAAAGCAATCTCAAACAAAATGGATAATGTTTCTGTTCTGACCGGTACAGTTCTGAAATCTAGCATAGCAATTTTTACATTTACAAATCAACTTTTCAAGGTTTTTATGTTGAAATACAAAATATTGGAAATCCAAAAAAATTATAGATATATATTTGAAATAATAGAAAGCTCTATTGGGATTCAAAGCTCTGTTGGGATAAATTCAGCAATATTGCACTGCTTTAAGCCAGTATGCAAAAGATTGAAGAGAGAATAATATTTTTTTGAACAAAAACAATGCTTTATTTTCTTTCTCTCTTAGTCAATTACATAGAGTTCTACGATATTTAAAGAACTACAACATTCCTAAAATAATTAAACACCCACAACTTTGCTAAATTAAGCACCCACTACACAAACTATTCCTAATATAACCAATACCTAAAATAGCCAACGCATTTCTGATACGACTAAAAACTGCTTGTAAATCAACTCAACTTATGCACAGATCATCTAAAACTAATTTTGAATATATTTTCAACAAGCTCAGCCAAAAAAACAGGGGTTGGGTTGTGGGGGAGGGGTGATTTCTGGTAAGCAAGTCTACACAATACCCAGGACAAATTAATTTGATAGATTTTACTTCAACAATGTATTTTCCAAAAATTTACCTCTTTTGTGCTAGAAAGATAACTCTCGCCCCAGCCTCCATCATGCAGTTGTTTTGAAAGGAGAAATGCACAAGCCTTGTGAATGGCCTCACAAGTTTCGTAGCTTTTCCCAATTGCCAATAGAGCTTCTATGCCAAACCATGTTCCATAAGTGTAGCACACTGCCCATGATCCAAACCTACATATGCATAAAATAATTGTCCCGTGTATACCAGCTAGTAATACCACTTAATTTCCTTTTTATTTTAAATATAGATGTCGATTACTTTTGGTAAGGTCATTTATTTATGTGGTTGCTTTTGCAATTTATACTGTCTGCTATGGTAAACCTTAATCTAAGATGGTAAAAACCACTCGCTGGTGACCTCCAAGAATAAAAGCATAAAACATGAAGTTATAAAAAAAAATAAAAAAATTCCATCACAATAAAGAAAGTGAATTAGAAAGACAGAAAAGTAAACAAGTTTGATGCAACAGAAGAATCCTTACCATGAACCATCATCATTTTGTTTTTTCAGGACGAAATCTGTTGCCATTTTTATGCAGTTTTCTATTTCATCACTGCGGTGTAAGGGATATTTCTCTTTAAACAGTACCAATGCCTGGATAGCTGACGACGTGCATTCCACATACCTGAAATTAATGGAGTTTCATTCTTCTTTTTCTTAGCTCCAAACATTGTATTTGAACCCTTTTAGGAAAAATTTGCAATCCTTACGAATATTCCACCATCACGTCCTGGAACATGTCTGTCATGTTTAACATCTACCATTAAAATTAAAGCAAATGAGTTAATAAGTCTAACATACTATATCAGGAAGCGAGTTTAATTTAAATAAATGGTAGAAATATATAAATATCTCAATTCGTTCTTGAGATAACAAAATATCAAATCCATTGCATTTCTAGTTGTGACGGATGGTAGTAATTCTTGCTTTTGTTCATCAATAAATTTGCAATCTACTTCCCCAGGTATGCTAAGCAAGAAAAAGAAACGAGAATATGTAATTGTTAATGCACATAATACCTCAATCCATGGAGATGCTCGTTGTAATTCCCATGATGAGAAACCACCATCAGGATTCTGCTTAAATATTTTTTGGTTTATGAGTCAAGACAATAATGCGACACCAAAATGTATCTTTTGAATATCAATAAAGGAAAAGAAAATGGAACAACAGCAGAGGAAAAGGACCTGCAAAGACATAATTATATTAACTGCTTCACACATGCTTTCTCTTGTTGCATGGTCACCAACAAGGTCTGGTGAAATTCTTGACAGCAGTAGCAATGCCTGTAGAATAACAAAATCAACATAATAACTGTTTTGAAGTTCCCTATGCAAACTCGCATAACTTAACAGAATTTTCATTTTATCAATGTAACCTTGAGAGCCTCTGCTGTACAGTCTGAAACAACCCATCCTTCATCTGCGGATGCAAAGCCCCAACCTCCTTTAGAAATATGACGATAATAACGAACAAAGTCACCTGTGGGGTTATCCCGTAACTAAAAACAAAGAATATCATCATAGACTAAGTTTGAAATTATTTTCAAAATTCTCATTGGATATCTTACTAACTCCCTCAAAGTGAAATACCTGATTATCGGCAAAACAATTTGCTTCTGTAAGCACTTTTATTGAATTTTTTAGTTAGTGGCGGAGCTAAGTGAGCTCCCGTTGGGGTCAATTAAACCCACTGGATAACTAAAAAGACCCTAAAATTTGTATGAAATTGATAGCTTTATGTAATGAATATTTTTAAATCTTCTTTTATTTGACACCGCAGATTGGAAATTTTGGCTCCACCATTATTCTTAGTGCAATAACTGGTGGATATATATCGGACATTGTTGAATTGTTTAACTGAGAATTAAAGATTCCTTAGGAAATCAAGAACATAACGTTCAATTTGTTTGTGATCAATTTACCTGTGAGGCTTTTATGAAATCATGCGCTTTTCTTAGTGTATTCCATTTCTCTTTAGCAAGGTCACATGCCAATATTGCTTGAACTGCTAAAGCAGCATCCCATAACTGACTTGAAGACGCCTAATTATAATATAGGAAAAGTACGAGAGTTAAATCTTGAACAACTGTATAAAATATACTAAATAATGTATCTGCTGTTATTATGACAGCATGTCGTTGTTAACCGCTTAAAGGTCTGATGTCTTAACATTTGGCTACTCTAGAAACATAGTGCTCTTTTGGTTAACTTTTCAAGAAGAAATGGAAGTGAATCCTAAAACTGCAGTTAGTCTGACTATTAATTTAATTTGAAATATTATTATTTGTTTTAATTGCTGGATTAAGTTCAGGACTACACAAATTTTTGTTAACTTAATTAACAAATTTGATGGTATTTGCTTTATCTTTTGTATGACTGAATGTTTTTCTTGGTCGAAAGAGTAAAGCACCTGTATCATATACAATACCAATTCCATGACATACCAAATAACATCAATCTGGTGCCAGATTCTGTAGTGGATGGTGCAACAGGTGCAATGAGGGGTCATAACAAATTGGGGTTTGACATGATCCTACCTCTATAGTTTCGATTTACCTGTGCCTGACCCATGAAGGAACATAACTTGAATATCCTTTTCTGAGCCAGTAATAAACTTGGGTGGTTCTTAGATTGGCCATATCAGGTTTAGTCAGGTGCAGGTTGACCTATCCAGTCGATCATTTATCTGACACCCTAGGTGCAAGGGTTCTCCAACTCTAGTATTGGGCTATTTCTTAATTAAATAATTGCATTACACTTAAAAGTACCAACTGAAAATTTCATATCAAACATCTGCTTCTGTAATTCTTTCAGAGGTAGAGAATGGACCAATGTTTTCTCAGAGTCCTCACTTCTTACAGATTTTACTTCTTCTGTTTTATATATAGTTGGACTTCCATCCTTTTTTAGCTAACCATTTCATTAGGAAACCAAAGGTCAGTTTTTCAAGGTTGTATCAAACATCCAGTACCATTTAAAAAATAAATAAACTAGCCTTACCATATACTACTTC
Organism: Carex kokanica; assembly: GCA_025461125.1. Classification (NCBI taxonomy): domain Eukaryota; kingdom Viridiplantae; phylum Streptophyta; class Magnoliopsida; order Poales; family Cyperaceae; genus Carex; species Carex kokanica. Next base: position 64,254 of record JAJGRX010001225.1, on the reverse strand, counting down.
TAATGAGACCTACATAGAGCTACAACAGTTGTTACAGTTCCATCAGATTCTACCTATCTAAAGAGTTTTAAGCTAGTACATCAGATAACTAATTCTTGTGGTGTTCTTTTTTGTTTCTGCTGCAGACAGGGGAAGTAAGTACCTTTTCTTTCTAATTTCTTCAATAGTTTATTTTTTCTTTTTCTACTGTAGTTTCAGCTGAATCTAAACAAATTAGAATTTTCTTAGTTTGAAGGATTTTATTGACTGCCCTAGAAATGGTAAAACACCATAACTTGAAAAGTTTACCCTCCATTTCATGCCATCTTCACCAATCCATAGTTTATCTGGTATTCTTGCAAGATGGTCCTCGAGGCTGTTGTTATTTGGATCCCTCACAAAAGAACAGAGCGTCCTAAGGCACTGTTCAGAAGGTAACTATGAGCTTAATTTATCTTTGCATAAAAAAATTTCAATCATTTGTAATTGCATTGTTAGCATGTACATCAAAGTTTATAAAACACATAAGAGTAATTACATAATGCATGTTTCTCGTCTTGCTTTGGCCCATTGTTATCTGGATTTATTGCAATAGATTGTATGTTTTTCATTGTGGTATGCCTTCATAATCATAGTAATGTTTGCAAGTATTGCTGTTCCTGGAAATTTTATTTCTTCTTGTTGTCATTGAGTAGTGATATAGTGCCCCAGGCTATGCCCTCCTATTTCACCCACTATCACAACACACCCTGCACAGTCAATCGTTTGGGTGGGGGGGGGGGGGGGGGGGGGGTGGGGGTCTTGTCAGTTTCTGTAGGGTCATGGGGGTATTGATTTGGGGCACTTTCTGTTTTTCCATTTTGTCAGTTTCTGTAGGGACATTTGTGGTGTTGATTTGGGGCACTTTATATTTTTTCCAAAAAAACATCACGTGAAACAGTTGCATTATTTCTGCTAATCATAAATAGGGACCTCTCCAAAAGAATAAAGCTACTTCACATAAACAAAGAAACTAGCAATGCTGAAATACCTACCTTTTCAAATGCTCCCATGCATATGTACATTGTGTCTTCATCTTCATATTGTAAATATTTCTCAATTGCATCTAGTGCTCTTTTTCTCACTAGTGAAATGGGCCAAGTGGTAAATAGAGGTTCACCTATTTTGTATAGGAATTCACACAAGTATTCTTGAAATCTTGAGCGTGGTACGAATCTGTCTTCCTAAATTCAGATTCCACGGAATTTTTAGTATAAAAAAGTATAGCCAGAGTACGTAAAAATAAATAAATAAATAAAAGCAAAACGAGAATATTACCTTAGTAAGCAGTTTGCGTGCTTGGTTCCAATCTATGCTGTGGTAGGGTTGAATGTGCAACTCTTCCCTCAAGGATAGCACTGTCTTTGTGATGGGACCAACAAATTGCTTTCCATATAAATATAAAAATGCTACCAGGATCAATCTTATACGGCAGAAGTATTTCCCTGTATTACAAAGTGGCAGTTAAAATAAGTTATTTCTGCACTACTAGATACCGTGATATGCTCGTATTATACCTGGATGGATGGGCAAAAAGGATGGAAGAAGAAAAAGCTCTGGCGGCATGGGTATCACACCCGACCATTCATATGCCCCAACCACCTGTTCGAAATTCACATTAGAGGTCACAACTTTTGAAATTCAAAATGGACTGAACATGGATGTAAGTCATACAAGATTGGATGCAAATTGGAGTACATGATAATTTGGCATTCAAGCATATAAGATCATTTGATTGTAAATTTTGATATATTTTGAACCTTCATGATTTCGTAAAACAGCAAACTAGATTATAATGGAACAAACTCAAATAATTTAGCAAGGAAATTAACAAACGAGAAAATGATAACAATAGCAAAATGTATTTCTATTTCAGTTCATTTCCTCTCAGCAGTAACCTCTTTTTTCCTTTCTGGTTTTATCAATCCAAGTATTTATAAGCATGCATTGAAGCATGTGTAAAAGAACCAATTCATTTTTTAATTAACACAAAAAAAGAAAAATGGTTTGGTCAAGCTTTACTGTTTATTTATGCCTTTGCTTGCTCATGATGTGATCTACTGAGTAAGATCATGTACTCTTGTATTTATTAATTTTTCTTTATATAATATATAGCAGTGTATTGTTTATGTATGTGCCTACCTTTAATTCATACTTTTCATTATTTTCGTAAAGAAAAGAAAATGAATCTTGCAAAAATATAGATATATACAGATCAATATTGAAAGATCAAAATGAGTCAATGATATGTGTGCAACCTTGTTAAAATATGTAAATTGATACCATTACTAAAATAACTGGATGTTTTTGAAATAAATATATAGGTGTTTCAGGTCAAGATTGCTGCACCGACCATCGTCAATGGAATGGCAATACAAAGTGCGTTAGTAATGCAAAATGAAACAGTTGATGCTTAACCGGTTGTTCAAAAAGAGGTTTTTTATGTTTGACAAAATGCATAAAAAAAAATAGCTCTGTTAAATAAAGAAGATGCTGGATCAATTTCCTTTGATGTCATCTTCTTTGTTTTCCAATTTCTCACTCCTAATTTTCCTCTTTTCCTCTCTTTCCTGATTTTTATTCTTGCCTTGTCATTGTATATCCCATAGAAGAAAAAATCGAAATCGGAATCAGGATCGGTCTTTTGACCGTGGAATCGGAATCGGGTGAATCAGTCGGAATCGGCCGAATCGGATCGGAAAATCGGACTTTTTTGCCAAAAGCTTGTTTTATACTAAAAAAATAGAAAAAAATTGATAAAAAAATAATTTGTCAACAATTTCTGTTTTGACAAATGATTACAATCAAATAATCCACTAATATAATATAATACAAGCATTACAACTAAAAACACTCTTTGATATAATAGAAATTACAATTGTTATATATAAATGAGTTATGTTTTCCAACAACAAAGGTTGTCTGGTGTGGTGGTAGTTTGCTTTGGTTGCTTAGCTATAAGTTATAGGTTCGATTCACGCAGACCTCAAAAAATTTTGGAATTTGTTTAATTCACGTTTCGGCTGTTTTGGTGGAATCGGTCTATTTCATCCGAAATTTGACTGGAATCTGTCCGGAATGGATGAAAGTTGGCTGAAATTGGGCCGGAACATCCGAAATTGGATGAAATCTACACTAACCGCGTAACTCGGCCTGAAATCAGATCGGTACTGTCCGATCCCGCTCCGGAACGGCCGATTTTGCCTTCTATGATATCCTTTTGTTTTGGAAATATAAATATTAATTAAAAAAAAGGAAAAAAAAAACCTTCTGTATCTCCGTTACTCTCTCTCTCTCTCTTCGGAGCAAAAAAATCAAACAAAATAAATTAATAAATAAATAAAGTTAACCCCTCATCACTAATAACCGCCCACCTCTAATAACCCAATAACCCCATTTTAATCCCGTATCTCTGTCACTCTCTTAATCCCATCTCTCTGTCTCATTATCTCTTCGGAAGAAAAAAGATGCTTTCACCCGACCTTTATCGTACCTGTTGAGACCCCTAGATGCAACCACATACAATACTGCCTTACTGGAGCGATCTATAAGATTGCTAGGTCAAGGTTTGAGAATTGTTCTATCCAGGCACTTGCTTCATTTTTTTTAATATCCTTCAATTTCTTATTTAAAACAGGCTCGTACATATACAGAATTTTTTTTTATTGAAAAGCCAAGTGTCAGCTAACAAAAGTAATCAATTCCATTTAGTATATTAAAGATAAATTTTGTTTATTTTTCTGGCGGCTAGTGAAAAAATAATTACCGAGAGAATAAGTTTTCCCCATGATGCTATCGTAGTGACTCCACCACGATCATGAATCCATTTTCTTGCCTCATGCATGGCCTGCTCATCAGCATCTTCTCCAAGGAGCCTTAAACCAGTGTAGTTTAGAGCAGTACAGATCATGCAACTGGGCATCTCTGCATGTAGACCCCAACCACCGTCTTCGTGCTGTTATGTAATCAGAGAAAAGCGAAAGCATATAAAGCCTTAATTTATTTGTTTTGCTTATAAATAAAGATTTAGGTCCAGTGAATGAGTTGTGAATTTTTCATGTATTTAGATAGAGTGATGGATAATTAGCTATTATATTTAAATTTGGTAGTAGTCTTACTTGAAGGTTATACATGTAACGACACAACTCCTTCCGGTGCTCAGAAGATAATACATGAAAAGATTCAGTGACGTAAAGAACAATGACCTGCATTAATTAACAAAATTCATGTGTCACATGGCATGTGTAAAAGGCACAAGCACTGAAGGCAAAATGAACTAAAACAAAGAGCAATAACTGAAGTAGGTGAAAAAGAAATAAAAATTAAAAATAGATATACCAAAAGAGGTGTGAGAAATAAAGGCCCAGGATAATCTCCTGGCCAATGTCCATCCTTTGCCTGAATTGCTGAAAAATAATCAAGCGCTTTCTGCAGAGCTGCTGAAGCTGACTTTTCAGAATTCTCCTCAATTTTGCTTGGTTTTTTGAAATAATCGAAGTTGTTCTCTTTGGCTAGCTGCAGTTTAAGCAAACCAGAAACTTATAAAGAGATCGTAACTTTGCAAGGACATATATATGGAGGTAATATTTTTCTAACTTGATTATGGATAAGATATTACAATCAGCTGGGGCCTAACACTGAAGGCATAAATGGGCACTGAATGATAAATTCTTGTCAAGAATAATCAATTAGGTTTCAAATGATTCAGGCATAAAAAATTAATGATAACCGGAACCTATGGAGCACGGAATATTTAGTACTCATCGTGCTAAATACAGATCAACTTTCATATTAACCAGACTATTTTACATAGAGCAAAATCAAACCCTTCTATACCAGCCAAATTACCATCTAATTAACTTAAAATCAACAGATTAGACGAAAATAAATAACAATTGTCATCAAATTGCAAGCACCTTATGAATGACAATTCGTGATCCTTGTTGTGGCACAGATAAATTTCCTCTTCAATCATATTGAACCTTATTGTTTATTTTATAACATCTACAACTTACTGTAACAATATAACTAAAGATAAATTTAACCTGCATCCTTGCAAGTTGATCTGAGCTTTGCTTCCTATGGTGCCTATTAAGGGAAAATTCTTTTCGAGCTCTTTCTACCGCTGCTCGATCTTCACTCGATCCAAGACTTTCATCGAACTCCCATGTTTCTCTTCCAATATGTCCGTAGACAGTTTTCACCTGGGGTCCACCTTCTGCAATTTTAAGCTTCCACATCGTGTATCCGTTCTGCACAAAAGGATTAGGTTTGTCAGCACAAAACATGCAGGAATGCAGATCCATCAGAAAATTCTAAAAATCTAATTTTTCCTTCAAAATTTGGAATTTTTTTTTCCACTAAAAACAACAATTATTTCTGATTTCCCATTTCTTCAATTTAATTTTAAACCTTGACTTGAGCTTATATTTAATCTTTTACTTAAAGATGAAGGGACTAATTAACCATTCTCTTGAAACGAGCAAAACCTTATTGTCCAACTACAATTAATATTAATTCTTTTGCATCCTAATAGATCAAATGATGAATGATAAAGTGTAAGTTTAACTATTTAATTTGTCTTGATGAAAAAAGTTGAATATGCATGTATTGGTAGAAGTGACAAACTAATAGTAATTGACTTTTTTAATAAGTTTTATTTTGCAAAGCATCTACGTTTCTTCGTAAGCTTCATTTAGTGGGTAAATAACCAATTTTTAAATTTTGATGAATAAATTAAATAATTAGATTTTCTTTATGAGTACGACAATAATTATTTCATGTCATTAAGAAATTTATACTCTAGAGCTAGTATTTTTCTCTATATATCCATCGCTCCTCCAAAAATTTAAGTATGCCACAATCAAAGAATATATAATAAAGTGGAAGCCACGAAATATCCGCTTATACGACGTACGTATGGATAATGGTGCAGGAAATATTCTGCTCAGGACGGATTAACAGTCATTCATTGATAAGGTGTTTAGTTATTTTTATGATTGTTATTGGAATTTTAATTATGTATATTGAAATTTTATATTGAATTTTATTTATTTTTAATGTTTTTATATAGTTTAGTTTCCTTCGTGGAATGTCAAATGTTTACTTGAAGCCTAGTGAATAGAATTTCACTTTGTTATTGTTAAGACTTGAGTTCAAATCTTAAGCACAACATATTGTACATTTTAGGTTTCACACTACTACAAATACGCTAATCATAAACGGCATATCATATATACACATATAAGACAAATTTCCAACAAAACAGTGTGAAAAGGGAGGAGGTGTGTGCGCAAAAATGCACTCAACCATACACACACAATCAACAAGAATAGCACCCATGTACGAAAGGCACCGACATTTGTACACGGGTTCTAGATTAAGAAACCGTACGTGTATGATTTTACCACTTCATACACGGTTGAAAGGCAAGCAACCGTGTATGATTCTCCTCAATTTTCAAACAAAGTTTTTTATTTAGAAACAGTGTACAATTAACTCGCACTCTCTCAAGCACCTCTGATCAAAATTTATTTCTTGAAGGGACACCCTTTCCAGATGTGCACCTTCCCCTTCAACCCAATTTAAGTCATGCCCCCTTCCCATTGTCTTTTCATTCTCTCTCTTATCGTTCTTCATTTTTCTCTCTTATCCCTCTAATGGTTCTAGGGAAATTTAGCTCATCATGAGTTTCGGGCGCCACCTTCATAATTTTGGTAGTCAAGATTCAACGATGGTACCCAAAACTCATGATGAGCTTAATCTCTATGTAGAAGAAGAAAATGACATGAATTTCCTCATATCATGAATTGATCGGTGTGGAAGAAGCGAAGCATATTAATTCCGCAAGAGCAATCAAATGTTAATGATTTTGTAACATGTAAACATCAATTAGATTTTCGACCAATATTAATGAGAAACATACCAAGTAACTTCCCGATAAGGAATAGGAGCAAAAAAAAAAAACTGTAGAGTATTCAGCAATTTAATCTAATAGAACAACAAGAGAAGAAAAATCATAGGAAGCCACGAAGTGAGGAGCAAAATGTTCATGTATAGGAAATCAAAATACCTATGCACGCGACCTTTAATTAATCTTTTCAAAATAACTTAGAGATGAGAACTTACATCTATAACTCTTGTGCGCTATTGTGCTAGATGAGAAGCGGAGAACGAAAGAGACACAGGTAGGAGAGGAGTAGCTGATGGGTCGATTTGAGAGGATATTTCAAGGCAGAGCTGATGTGTATATTGATTTTAATTAGTTTAATTAAATTATTTGATCACAAGATATTTAGATTATCACGCACAACCAACTGCTCATTTATATGTATTCATTAGTTCAACTTAAATACAGTTCTCCAGGTGTACTAATGCATTAGTTTAAGACCAGTAGTATTTATTCATTAGTTAAAGTACTCAATTCATTTGTTTAATGCTGTTGATTTGAGGGGAGATTTTACCAACTACCCTCCTTCTGGAAACCAAACAGTCACATGAAGAGATTGTTTAATGATGTTGATTTGATGGGAGATTTTACCAACTACCCTCCTTCTGGAAACCAAACAGTCGCATGAAGTTAAGAGATTGTTTAATGATGTTGATTTGATGGGAGTTTTACATTTGTTTAATGCTGTTGATTTGATGGGATATTTTACAAACTACCCTCCTAGAAACCAAACAATCACATGAAGAGAATAATTCAAGGCAGAGCTGATGTGTATATTGATTTTAATTTAAATTGTTGACCACAAGATATTTAGATTATCGCGCACAACCAACTGCTCATTTATATGTATTCATTAGTTCAACTTAAATACAGTTCTCCAGGTATACTAATGCATTTGTTTAAGACCAGTTGTATTTATTCATTAGTTAAACTCAAACGAATCTCACGTGGTTTAATCAATTATTTGTTTAATGCAGTTGTTTTGATCGAGTTCAGATCGCATATCTTCATGCATCCAACCGGTCACATGTACTAACAATATACTAACAGAGATTTTTTGGATGCCGAAATAATTTTTCCCTTCTTACGAATTAATTATTAAGGCTTTTTCAATGCCTAAGCAAGAATCATTGAGTTTGTTAGTTCTAGCTAGGTCCCATAAAAGCGTTGCCGCTATTTTAAAAGAGTAACCGTAACCAGTTACCAGAACAAGATTATTTTTCAGTCCCCATTGAATACGGACTGATACGGACCGTAACCAGTCCAGTACTTAGATAGTTTCCTGTAACCAACCAGTCCGTATCCAGACCGTATTGCCCAATATGGTCCGTAACAAAGACCTGAAATTGTACCAAATGGCTCCAAAACTAAAGAATATTGTAGGGGCAGTTACAAGGAAGGCCAAGAAAGTCCGTATCCAGAGTGACTCTCCCCGAGCTCTACCTCCTCAAGTGCCTGATCGAGCCCACACTGGTACAACCTCACCTTGGTCATTTTCTTAAGACTTTCTAAATCAATATTATGCATTTCGTCTTCAAAAAGAAGAAGTGAGATAAGTAACAACCGAGAATTATAAATTTAATTGCAGACTTGACATACTAACCTTACCTCATGAATATGAAGACTTTTCGAATCAATATGATGACTTTTCAAATCAATATAGAGACTTTCTCAATCAGTATTATGAATTGCGGAATCAATATCAATCCTTTTTGAATCAATATGAAGACATTCCCAGCCAATATTATGGCTTTCCAATTCAATATTATTCCTTGCATAAGCAATATTTAAATGTCGATACATCCACTTTTGTAAATCAATATTAAGAATTGCATAGCATATATCATGAATTGCCGCCTAACTATTAAGACTTGACGTACTAACCTTACCTCATGAATATGAAGACTTTTCAAATCAATATAGAGACTTTGTCAATCAGTATTATGAATTGCGAAATCAATATTATTACTTTCGATTTAATATTACTACTTGCTTAAGTATTATTAAAACATTGATACAGCCACTTTTGTAAATCAATATTGAGAAATTTAGATATATCCCCATCATAACTTCTTTAATTAGATACTTCCCCATTCAAACTTTAAAATTAGTTATTTCCCCATTTAAACATAACATATTTATTAATACACCCATTTTAAATTTTTCTCAATAAAAAATATATACCATTATTAATAAATTACCAAAGAGACAATTTTACCCTTCGAAAATTGTTCGCTGAAACCTGTTCTCTCCTACTCCGTCTCCCGCGCGCAAACCCTGTTCAATCCCGTGCAATCCACCTCCACCCCGTGCAATCCTCCTTCCTGCCCGACCCTTCATCTTCCCGTGCAACAATACTCTTACCACGCAACCCTCCTCCATCCCTTGCGACCCTCCTCCGTCCGTCAAAACCTATATTTAATCTTGCTGGCACACAAGCGAAGGTGAACAAAGAAGATAAAGCTGCAATTTTTGGATAATTTTTCTGTTTTGGTTCTTTCAGGTTGTTGATTCAGCCAGAAGCTAACAAAAAGTATCCCCTTGTAATATCGCGAAGGAAAAATCTGCAATTCTTGGGGCCTGATTAAGATGAGTTCTATTTTCTAGCTTTTCATGAATTGTATTTGTATATAGTGTTCAAATTGACACACTTTCGTTCTTAGTGTGCCCCCACAAAGCTAGCACCGGTCTAATATTTATAAATTTCATTGCATTTTATTGAGATCAATTTACATTATTTAGAATTGAAGGTCAATAACAGGAATCAATTATGTGCCACATATTGGCTAGGTCAATAATAAAAATGAAGGGGAAGGAAAATGGAAGTTTTTAGGAAATAACTGTCAAGGGTAAAATTGTCTTACAAATATTTTATGAATATTGATTTATATTTTTTGGTGAAAAAAACTCAAAATGGGTATATCAATAAATATGTTATGTTTAGATGGGAAGATATCTAATTTTTAAGTTTGGATGGGGAAATATCTAATTAAAGAAGTTATGATGGAGATATATCTAAATTTCTCATCAATATTAAGGCTTTCCCAACCAATATTATGAATTGCCGACTAGCTATTAAGACTTCCTTAATAAATATTATGTCCTTCTCATGAATAAATTGACATACTAACGTTACCTCATCAATATGAAGACTTTTCGAATCAATATGATGACTTATCAAATCAATATAGAAACTTTCTCAATCAGTATTAAGACTTTAAGACTTAATCAATATTATGAATTGCCGCCTAACTGTTAAGACTTCCTTAATAAATATTGTGACCTTCGGATGGATAAATTGTTGACTTTTCGAATAAATATGATGACTTTTCGAATCAATATGAGGACTTTTCGAATCAAGATGAGGACTTTTCAAATCAACATGAGGACTTTTCGAATCAATATGATGACTTTTCAAATCAATACAGAGACTTTCTCAATCAGTATTATGAATTTCGGAATAAATATGATGACTTTTCGAATCAATATGAGGACTTTTCAAATCAACATGAGGACTTTTCGAATCAATATGATGACTTTTCAAATCAATACAGAGACTTTCTCAATCAGTATTATGAATTTCGGAATCAATATCAAGCCTTTCTTGATCAATATTAAGACTTTCAGAATCAATATTACGACTTTCCGATTTAATATTATGACTTGCTTAAGCAATATTAAAATGTTGATACAGCCACTTCTGTAAATCAATATTATGACTTTCCCAATCAGTATTATGATGTACATATTTAGTATTATGACTTGCTTAAGCAATATTCAAATTTTGATACAGCCCTTTTTGAAAATTAATATTAAGACTTTCTCGATCAATATTATGCATTTTCATAACTATTACGACTTCCTTAATAAATATTATGACTGTCGGACCAATAAATTGCTGAATTAAAATGTTGATACAGGCAACTGTTGTAAATCAATTTTAAGACTTTCCCAAAAAATTGCTGAATTGACATCCATGAAGAATTTTTGAATCAATATTATGACGTTTTAAATCAATATAGAGACTTCCTCAATCAGTATTATGAATTGCAGAATCAATATCAAGCCTTTCTGAGTCAATATTTAGACTTTCTCAATCAATTTGTTGACGTTATGATCAAGTATTATTACTTGCTTAAGCAATATTAAAATGTTGATACAGCCACTTATGTGACTTTACGATTGAATATTATTACTTGCTTAAGAAATATTAAAATGTTGATAAGCAAGTCATAATACTAAATATGGACGTCAGAATACTGTTTGAGAAAGTCTTAATATTGATTTACTTAGAATGCTGTATCAAAATATGGACGTCATAATACTATTTTAATTTTTACTTTTTCTGTTTCAACTTTGAGCCAGCAATAAGGTTCTTTTTTTTTCCAAAATAATAAAAAAGGAGTTTTATGATCGGCTGTAAGATCCGATATTGATAGTGACAAACAGGATCAGCTGTATGATCCGATCTTGAGAACTAGACTACAGGATCGGCTGTACTAAATGACCGATCTTGGTAGTTAGAATTAGGATTGGCTGCGTTAGGACTGATCCTGATAGGTACGAAATAGGATCGATCGGCCATAAATCTACAGTTCTGTACGTAGTAGTGCCACAGTCTGATGGTGAGGTGTGTATCATGTAACCATTGAGTTTGTTACTTCTAGCTAGGTCCATAAATGAGATGTCCATGTTTTGAAGGAGTAATACACATGTATCATATACTTGTGCGATCATATGATGCTTACAGATGCTACTCTCTTTTTCATGTCTTATTGAGTTATGACACTTTTTATCATGTACATAAGATTAAACTAGAGGTATATTTATGAGAAAAATAACAAAAAAAATTATTTTGCAACGGTATTTTTTCTCGTTTAGTAAATATAAAACCTTAATGTATACTAAAAACAATGTCATCTCCATCCCAGAAATTGATTAGAAATTAAAACCAGATATAGTGTACATAATGCAATATTGTCACTCCCACTACAACCTGTGGACACTTGATCAGTATATACTATATATAATACTGATCAACTAATTCAAACTCACAAAATTCCTCCATACATTTATTGGAATGTATATACTATATATATTTTTAAGATCGGAAACACAACATACTTCAAGTATTTATTGGAATGGGCACTACACGAAGGGGAACCGCCATCTTAAGCGAGCTCGTAAACTTGTCCGACATATCTATATCTTTGTGTTCCATCCCATCTGGAAGCCTCCAATCAAATTCTGCAAGCATCAAGGCCAGCAGAAAAGGTATTACCCTTGCAACATATGGCAACCCGGGACAACTTCTCTTCCCGGACCCAAATGGAATGAACTCAAAATCTTTCCCATAAAAGCTGATTTTTTTCTCTAAAAATCTCTCTGGTCTAAACACATCCGGTTCATTCCAAAATTGCGGGTTCTGTCCGATAGCCCATGTGTTTACAAACACTGACATGCCTTTCGGTACTCCGTACCCACTGAGGTCCAATCCATCTTTCATGGCCTTGTGAAAGAGTACTGGCCCTGCTGGATGTAATCTCATTACCTCTTTAATTACTGCTTGGAGATATGGAAGATTGATTGCATCTGATTCTCTCAAAGATCGCGATGCAAAAGCCTTCCGCACTTCGGCTTGAGCTTTTGCCATGGCAACTGGGTCACGGAGAAGTTCGCTCATTGCCCATTCAATTGTACTTGAGGTTGTTTCACTTGAAGACGCTAGAAGTTCCTGATGACGAAAATATTAACCTATTATGAATGCATTTTGTATGGAAGTTTTTGCACAGAATTTGTATATTGTCATATTGTTGGCAATGTCAGTTATGGAACAACTGTTACCAGATACTGCTATAGGACATGAGGGGTTCTGTCTTTTGCCTACATAAGTCTGGTTAGCATTCTAGTTCACGGCAAAAGTAGATCCATACTATCTATTTGTCCAACTCTGACTTTCAAATAAAAAAGAATAATTATATTTGTAACTAATTATTACTATTTTAGTAAACAAATTAGAACTTCTAGCTTTCTGAGCATGCTGTAAAATATACCCAAAGTGACATGCTGTTAATCTCTGAAATAAATTCACTCTGTGTTGAAACAAAAGAGATAAATTACCAAAAGATGCAATGCAATTTCTTGATGAGTTATCTTTGATTCTGCAAACATATCGAGCAAGGAATCTAAGAAATCACCATAGTATTTTCCATTGCTGGTCCTGCACTGTAAGCGAGCATCTATAATAACAGACAAAAACTTATAAAATCGTCTATTTTGGCCTGTAGCATTACGCCGTATACGTTGAAGATCAAGAAACCTTAGAAAAGGAAACAAATCAGAGACGTTAGGTTTCGTAATTTCGTTCAAGTTTTCCTTCAACAACTCAGTGAACTCTTGTGGTGACTCGGAGTTGATATCAACCACATCTTGTGAGAACAGTACATTTGACATCATATTAAGCAGCCCGGCCAAAATTATCTCGCCAATACATATAGGATAGCCTGCTTTTTTACGAAAAATGTTTATAATATCATGTGCCTTTTGTGCCCTAATCTCTTCAGTTGTCTTAAGGCTAAGTACCGAGAAGAGATTAGTGGCCCAAATTGCACGATTGCGGTTCCATAGAGGAGACGTGCTAGGAAGAAAAAAGAGCCAACTTGAATCATGTTGGTTGCCAGCGCGCATTACGTCGGGTACTGATCGGGCAGAGAAAAATTTATCCTTAGTTTGTAGGACTTCACGTGCAATCTCAGCTGAGGAGACAACAATGGTAGTGGTAAGACCAAGTTTGAGAGACATGATAGGGCCATAGACCTTTGCGAGACGAGCGAATGAACGGTGTGGTTGCTCATCAAATTCTAGTAGGTTTCCGATTATTGGTAGTGGGGTGGGGCCTGGCGGCAGGGGAGGATTGTGTGATGATGAAAATAACTTGGAGATGGCAAAGAGAAGGGAGATGGTTAGTGCGATGAACAACAAACTAAGTAAGAGTTCCATTGTTTTTGAGATAATTAGCTATGTGCACTGCTCTTGCATTTCCTCAACTTTCAGATAAATATATAGAGAAGCTATATTTCTATGCATAACGCATATTGGTCCCTACAATGGATCAATATTTTTTTTTTTGAATTAATAGAGTAATATACAATGTACTCATGCAGCTTTAATTTATGCAATTCCATCACTCTTAACAAGACCAAAATATGAAACAAAATATGGTCCAGTAGACCGATAAGTTGGCAACGGTACCTCTACTGCAATGAATTTTGTATATAGTATTTTTGGTCTCTAAATTACATATTTTCGTGTTTATAACAAACATTTCAAAAATTAAGTATTTTAAGTCTCTAAATATTATATTATATTATCCATCTAAAATGTTAAAATTCTAATATCTACCTTTTTACATTTCAATATCACTTATATCTAAATCTTGAAATACTATGATTTTGTTAGATGCAATTGAAAGCTTGAGTGTTGTGCTGCTCCAGACCGTTCGATGGTTTTAAAATTCATGGTTCACAAATTTTTAATAGAGGAGGGTTCAAATGCCTCCATTTTTTGTGCCTCCATCATGCCTCCATTTTTAAAAACTTTAAGAACTCAAAGTTTAAAACTTAAACATCAAAATAAAACCGTTAGATGCGATCTATGTTATTTTCTCTATGTGCTCATATAAAATTATCACATTTCAATTTTTCTTTTATGCGAATCAATAAGTTGAAAATTCAACGTCTAGAAATTATCCACATTAGTATACATTTTTACAAGCTCAAGATGATAACCAAAACAAAGTTGAAATGCCATAATTTTTTACACGTGCATAGATAAAATAATGTAGTTCATATCCAACGGTTTTATTTTGAATTTTAAGTTATAAATTTTGAGTTATTAAAATTTGAAAAAATGGAGGCATGATGGAGGCACAAAAAATGAAGGCATTTGAACCCTCCTCGTTTTAATATCCCTTTTAGAAATTAACACATTTGTACACTATATTGCACACGTGTTGCATGACAAAAGATTCGAGATTCAAGAAACCAAACAATCACATGAAGAGAATAATTCAAGGTAGAGCTGATGTGTATGTTGATTTTAATTTGTTTAATTAAAATAGTTGACCACAAGATATTTAGATTATCGCCCACAAGCAACTGCTTATTTGTATGTATTCATTAGTTCAACTTAAATACAGTTCTCGAGGTGTACTTAATGCATTTGTTTACTCAAAGGCATCCCTTAATGCAATTGATTTGTATGTATTCATTAGTTCAACTTAAATACAGTTCTTGAGGTATACTCAATTCATTTTTTCAATGCAATTGATTTGATGCTAATTTGTATGTATTCATTAGTTCAACTTAATCCCTTAATGCTAATTTGTATGTATTCATTAGTTCAACTTAAATACAGTTCTTGAGGTATACTCAATTCATTTTTTCAATGCAATTGATTTGATGGGATATTTTAGAAACTACCCTCCTTCTAGAAAACATCAAATAAAATATCTTCTCTTCAAATTTCTTGACAAAATGTCTTTGTACGCTTCAAATTTCCCTTCTCTTCCTCTCCCTCTCTCTCGCCAGGTTACTCTATGTAAGATTTTTATTTTGAAAACGCCCAAATGAAGAAGGCTCTGCCATTTACTTTGTTATTGTTAAATTTATCATATCGCATTTAATTTCCTACACATCTTTCATTTTTAGAAACTCAATTATAACAAATATTTTAAGGCATGAGTATGATTTGTATATGTATAAAAAAAATCTTTTTAGTAATTTGAGTATTGTATTTCCATCAATCTTTATAAACGGAATTTGTATCACTAGTGGAAAAACAGGAATCGGGATCGGCCTATCTGAATCGGCTATAATAAATAACCGATCCTAATAAGTATCTGGATCCGTTTACTTAACAAAACCGATCTTAAAAACTTATCAGATCGGGTTGTAACGTTAACCGATCCTAATGTCATACCTATTAGGATCGGTTGTAAATAAAAACCGATCCTGATACTATCAGAATCGGTTTTAATACACAACCGATCCTAATAAGTCAGAAATTAGGATCGGTTGTTTATATAAAACCGATCCCAATAGTATCAGGATCGGTTCTATCTTACAACCGATCCTAATAGTTCAGAAATTAGGATCAGTTGCTTGTTAGAACCGATTCGGATACTATTGGGATCGGTTTTTACTATTAACCGATCCTAATACATGATTTACACTAGTAGATGTACATTTTTTCAGAAACTAGAAATAAATTTTTTTTTTTCATTCCATAGAAAAAACATATGAGTTATACACATTAAATGCAAAATTGGCCGATATCACATATTTCACTTGCTCTCTCTCTCTCTCCACACTCTGAATGGTTGGAATGGCGAAAAAATTCGATGTGGGTGCATGCCGTTACTGCTGCAATTGAAGTAGTACGTCCAGAGAATAACAGTGGAAAAAAAATTACTTGATTAATGGAAAGTACATGAGTTTGAAGCAAACTGAGCTCTCCAGGAAGTCGGTATGGATTGTGGCTATCTCATTTACTTCTCCAGTCTCGTTTTGAGGAGATGTAGGACTTAAAGTCTTTCCTCCCTTGGTTTTACTCTAAGACGGAGGATTCAAAGTCTTTCCTCCCTTGGTTTTACTCTAAGACGGAGGATTCAAAGTCTTTCCTCCCTTGGTTTTACTCTGAGAAGACGAAGGATTCAAAGTACTTATTTTCTCCGCTTGGCCATTTCGCCTTCGCCTTCCATGTCGTCCGAGAATAATTTCTCAATTGCAATCGTTCAGAGTGTGGAAAGAGAGAGAGAGAGAGCAAGTTTCATATGATTATTCTATGGAAATAAAAAAAAATTATATCTTTCTAGTTTCTTAAAAATATATCTACTACTTAATTCTCAAATGTTAAAAAAATTGCATAATTTATATTAGGATCAGTTGTTTCTGAAAACCGATCCAGATAGTATTAGGATCGGTTTCTTAGCTTAGAACCGATCCAGATAATTATCTGGATCGGTTCATTTAAACCGATTCAGATAATCTATATGGATTTTAGTTTAATTCATTTTAAAAAATCCTAAAAAACTATCTAGATCGGTTTATAAACTATAAACCGATCCAGATAACTATCAGAATCGGTTCTGAGCTAGAAACCGATCCTGATAGTTATCTGGATCGGTTTATAGTTGCAGAACCGATTCAGATAGATTAGCAAAAATTTTGATTAAATTATCCTGTATGTGTATGCTGGTTTATAATTTATTTTAATAAATTATCTTAAAAATTATTTTAGTATAGTAGGTTATAGTATATTTGTATAAATTATCTTGTAAGTAATTTTAGTATATTATCTTCTAAATTATTTTCGTATATTATCTTAATATCTTGAGAATTACTTAGAACATGAAATAAACAAAAAATGAACCTTAAAATTTTTAACCAAAAACTAATGAAAATAATAATCTGGATCAGTTGTAGACGTAAACCGATCCTGATGGTATCAGTATCGGTTCTCATGATAAACCGATCCAGATTTGATCCAGATTTATATGCATTAAGATCGGTTTTTTTATTATGAACCGATCCAGAAACTATCAGGATCGGTTTTTAACATAGAACCGATCCTAATAGTGCATATAAGTTTAAAGTCCGATTCTTGACAGAAACTTTCTTTCTTCCTCAGTCCTCGCCTCCATTAATTATCATAGCAGCCAGCTGCGCGCTATCTCGCCATGCATTAATTCAGCTATCTAGCTCAGCTCCCTTTTCTGATCAGGTACATTAGTTAATTGGTCATCTCTTTTATCAAGTTTGCTTTTAATGGAGCTTATTGGATCCGATTTGGCTCAAAACCCTAAATCCCTAATGCTTTTAATGGAGCTTATTGCTTTTAGTGACTATGATCCCGGCTCAAAATCTAAATATAGGCCTTGATTCAGCTCTCTTATTGATTACACCCGCTTTTAAATTTGAATACCTCTCCTAATATCAAGTTTTTCTTTATATGTGGAGATTGACATATATATGCTATATATATATATATGTTAAATATATGATGAATATGCATATATTATATGCATATGTGCTATATATGAGCTATATATATTATATATGAGCTAATTTATGCTATAAATGAGCTATTATTGAGTTTCTTTTTTATTTCAAGTTTTAGAATAGCATGATATATATACATCTCTTAATTAGGTTCCGATCGATGGTTTAATTTGTAGATTGGCTATTATTGAGAGATTTGGTGCATCGATCTTCATCTCACTCGATCCGACATCCAAAAAAAAGTTGTAAGTACAACCTAAAACTCATGTTTAATTAGTTTTGTGCATGAATGTGTTTTTTTTATAAGAGTATAGATAGCTAGAGTACGTAAATGTGTATTTGTATTATGTATGTGCCTAGAGTATTGTTTTATGAGCCACAACCGCATGGTTAATGCCTTTAGGTCATGATACCCGTTCAAAATTAATCCAGTAGGGATTAATTTTGAATAGTCCCCGATTTGGGACTGCTCTTTGAATACTTTGTCTCAATTAGGAGGTGACCACGTGTTAGTCGTGTTTTAGTATCTAAGAAAATTTCGGCAGCATTTCCTTATTAGTTCCCTGACTATTCGGGGAACTAATAAGGAAATGCTGCCGAAATTTTCTTAGATACTAGAACACGACTAACACGTGGTCACTACTGAGACAAAGTATTCAAAGAGTGGGATAGGATGGTAACCGGCCCAATGTAAGCCATATTGTGAACGGAATTTAGTACACCAACCTTGTTCTTAATTAATTGTGTTTTATTATAATTGCAGATGGACCGCAGTTGGATGTACGAAGCATCACGTCTGTCGGATGAATATACGACAGGTGTCGAGGAATTTATCAGAGTTGCTATGGAAGATATGGCGAATAAGGGGAGTGCACTGATGTCGTGTCCCTGTCGTGATTGTAACAATGGTCACAAATTTTCCAACCCGAACCAAGTGAGAAACCATTTAATCCGTCGTGGATTCAAGCAAGGGTATCAGTGTTGGATATGGCACGGTGAGAGTTTGCCAACCGACATAGGTACTGGTTCTGAGCATCAGGAACACCATATCGGTGGAGATGACGGGAATGATCTACGGGGATTGGAAACCCACGTAGGCACTCGTACTGAGCATCAGGAATACCATACCGAAGAAAATGATGATACGGTGGTAGATAAATGTGATAATTTTGATCAAATGTTACGTGATTTAGAAGAGGATTTTGATAATGATAAGCAGTACTGTTTATTTGAGAATTTGTACGAAGATTCTAATAAGGAACTGTATCCTGGTTGTTCTAAATTTTCAAAACTGAAAGGTGTATTAAAATTGTATAACCTTAAAGCATCTAACGGTTGGAGTGATAGAAGTTTTACTGAGTTATTACAGACTTTGAAAGAAATGCTTCCGGATGGAAACGAGATACCACCTAATGTTTATGAAGCGAAGAAAATATTATGTCCAGTGGACTTGGAAGTTCAAAGAATACACGCGTGTCCAAATGATTGTATATTATATCGAAATGAGTATAAAGATTTTCACGAGTGTCCAACATGTGGTGCCTCACGTTACAAACCAAAGCAGTTAACCGGCGATAAAAGTGATGATTGTAAACCGAATAAGGGACCTCCGGCAAAAGCATTGTGGTACCTCCCCGTGAAACCGAGATTGAAACGCTTATTCTCAAATGCTAAAGATGCGAAACTAGTGCGTTGGCATGCCGATAACCGAAAAAAAGACGGAAAATTACGGCACCCCGCTGATTCTCCTCAGTGGAGGAATATTGATAGAGAGTTTCCCGAATTCGGACGTGACCCGAGAAATCTAAAGCTTGGGCTGAGTGCAGATGGAATAAATCCGCACAGTAGCATGAGCAGTAAGCATAGCAGTTGGCCGGTTCTGTTGTGCATTTATAATCTTCCGCCTTGGTTATGTATGAAACGCAAATACATCATGTTAACCTTGCTCATATCAGGACCCAAACAGCCCGGGAACGACATAGATGTGTATCTAGCGCCATTGATCGAGGATTTAAAAGAATTATGGCAACCCGGAGTGCAGATATTTGATGCATATAGGAAGGAGAAATTCACTTTACGGGCCATGATTTTCTGCACCATTAATGATTTTCCGGCTTATGGAAATTTGTCGGGTTACAGTGTCAAAGGAGAGAAAGCGTGCCCCGTTTGCCTGGACGATACAGTCGATCTGTGGCTACCTAATTCCTCTAAAAATGTGTACATGGGTCATCGTAGATTTCTTCCTGCCAACCACGCACACCGAAAGAGAAAGATAGAATTCAATGGAAAGACCGAGAATAACAGGGTAAAGTATCCGTTGACCGGTAAAGCTGTTTATTCGCAAGTGAAGGATATCAAAGTTCAATTTGGAAAATTTAAAAAAAAGGTGGTGAGAAAGAAAGGGGCACCGAAAATTATTTGGAAGAAGAGGTCAATATTCTGGGATCTACCGTACTGGGAGCACTTAGATGTTCGACACTGTCTCGATGTGATGCATGTGGTTAAAAATGTGTGTGACAGCATGGTTGGAACATTATTGAATATTCCGGGTAAGACTAAGGACGGTATCAATGCTCGGAAAGACATGCAATTCTTGAACATACGACCGGATCTACAACCAGCAGAGAAGGAAAGGACAAAAGGGAAATTTTGTACATATCTAAAACCCGCAATGCATACGCTGTCGAAAGAAGAGAAAAAAAGCTTATGTGGATGCCTTCATGGTGTCAAGGTTCCATCCGGGTATTCGTCAAATATTAAAAACCTAGTTTCACTGGAAGATTTAAAATTGACAGGAATGAAGTCTCACGACTGTCATGTTTTAATGACACAGCTTCTTCCCGTTGCAATTCGGGGCATATTGCCACCTCCTGTTAGGCAGACCATCACGAAGCTTTGTTTTTTCTTTAACGCTATTTGTTGCAAAGTAACTGATCCTGACACGTTAGATGCTCTGCAGAAGGAGGTTGTCGTCACTCTTTGTCATCTTGAAATGTATTTTCCACCTTCTTTTTTTGATATTATGGTTCATTTGACCGTTCACCTGGTTAGAGAAATTAAGATGTGTGGACCTGTTTTCTTGCGGTACATGTATCCGTTCGAGAGATACATGGGATTGTTAAAGGGATATGTCAGGAACCGATATCGTCCTGAGGGCAGCATTGTAAGATGTTATGCTGCCGAAGAGGTTATTGAGTTCTGTACTAATTATTTGGATGATGTCAAAGCTATCGGCATCCCTAAATCTCGGCACGAGGGTAGACTTCACGGGGTAGGCACAATCGGTGCGAAATTATTCATGCCCGATAATAAAACCATGTCACTAGCACATTTCCATGTTTTGCAACACCTCACTGACGTTCATCCTTTCTGGGACGAGCATATGACTCTCTTGCGGCGACAGAATCCTAAGAAATCCGACAAGTGGTTGATCGGCGAACACAATAGCAAGTTTCTAGAATGGTTTACACGTAGAGTCATGCAAGCTCCGAAAACAGAAAACATTAAAGAAATTATCAAATTATTGGCTCTTGGTCCAGTCCATGTCGTGAGGACCTTCCAAGGATATGACATCAACGGGTACACATTTTACACAAGAAATCAAGATTCAAAGAGTACCGTTCAAAACAGCGGAGTGACGTTAGTAGCCGTTTCGAGTGATTTTTCAGATCCTAAAGGTGCCGGACCATCGCATGCATCGATGTCATATTACGGGTTTGTTGAAGAAATTTGGGAGCTAGATTATAGAAAATTTAACATCCCGTTATTTATGTGTAAATGGGTCGATAACCGTAGGGGGGTTAAAGTCGACGACGATGGTTTTATTTTAGTGGATTTCAGTAAGGCTGGATACAAGGATGATCCATTTATACTTGCAAGACAAGCCACGCAAGTGTTCTACGTAACGGATCCGGCTGATCGTTCAAGACATGTTGTCCTCTCAGGAAAAAGACGTATCATCGGGATTGATAATGTAGAAGACGAAGAAGCGTACGATCATTTTGATGAGATACCACCGTTTTCCACTGGCATGGCATCTTTACCAACCGGTGAAGATAATGAAACAAGTCACGTGCGCAACGATCATAATGAAGGAGAATGGGTTGAAGAAGTTCCCATTGATCGACAACGATCAAAATGAAACAATTCATACCTAATTTTTATTGGTATGTTATACAAATAAAATTTTAATTGGTTTCAAAATATAAAATAAATTTAATATTCATCAATACCGATGACTTACGGATTTTATTTTTTTCCTTCAGGGATGCATTGAAACACTGGACAACGGGAAGCATGCAAGATATAATTCTTCAATATTTATGACTTTTGTAATTCATGTTAATATATAGCTCTTTTTTTGCATGTTATTTGTAATTTATTATGAGTTCTTGTTTAGTAGCTTTTTTTTTCATGTTATATGTAATTTATAAGCTTTTTTTTTTTAATTTTAAGGTTCATTTTTAGTTTATTTCATGTTATAAGTAATTTATTAGCTTAGTTTTTAAAATTTTAAGGTTCATTTTTGGTTTATTTCGTGTTCTAAGTAATTCTCAAGTTATTAAGATAATATACAAAAATAATGTAGAAGATAATATACTAATATAACTTACAAGATAATTTATAAAAATATACTATAAGCTACTATACTAAAATGAATTTTAAGATAATTTATTAAAATAATTATAAACCAGCATACACATACAGGAAAATTTATGCAAAATTTTTGGTAATTTATCTGGATCGGTTTGTAAGCTAAGAAGCGATCCAGATAACTATCAGGATCGGTTCCATAGATTATCAACCGATTCTGATAGTTATCTGGATCGGTTCATAGATTACAAACCGATCCAGATAGTGTATATGTAATTTAGTTTAATTTATTTAAAAAAACTATAAAAAACTATCTGGATCGGTTTGATCACTAGAACCGATTCAGTTTTTGTATATGTATTTTAGTTTAACTCATTTTAAAAAAAAATTTAGAAACAATCTGAATCGGTTCTCAAAAAGAAACCGATTCAGATAACTATCAGAATCGGTTTTAATCTAAGAAACCGATTCTCATAGTTATCTGGATCGGTTTCTAGTTAAGAAACCGATCCAGATAAATTAGAAAAAATTCTGAATAAATTTATCCTGTAGGTGTGTGATGTTTTATAATTTATTTTCATAAATTATCTTAAAAAATATTTTAGCATAGTAGCTTATAGTATATTTGTATAAATTATCTTGTAAGTTATTTTAGTACATTAGCTTCTAAATTATTTATGTATATAAGGTGGCAATAAATTGAGAATTACTTACAACATGAAATAAATCAAAAATGAACATTAAAATTTTAAAAAAGAAGCTAATAAATTAAGATAATATACAAAATTAATTTTTGGTTTAAAATGATGTTTAAAAATTCATTTTTGGTGTATTTCATGTTGTAAGTAATTCTCAAGTTATTAAGATAAGAGATGGGCTATATGTTGTGCTTTGCAAAGTAAAGCCATCGTTTTACATCGGCTTACTTTTTGGATTTTGAAAGTCCAAAACGTAGATCCGACCGTTCAAGTTGATCTACATATTGAAATGTGCTTGCAGACCAAATTTTACATTTTTTGGAATTTTTTTACTATTTATTAAGCCACATTGAAAATTGCTGATCACATGGTCCAGAAAAAACAGTGCAACAAAATTCTGGACCATGTGATCAGCAATTTTCAATGTGGCTTAATAAATAGTAGAAAAATTCCAAAAAATGTAAAATTTGGTCTGCAAGCACATTTCAATATGTAGATCAACTTGAACGGTCGGATCTACGTTTTGGACTTTCAAAATCCAAAAAGTAAGCCGATGTAAAACGATGGCTTTACTTTGCAAAGCACAACATATAGCCCATCTCTTATCTTAATAACTTGAGAATTACTTACAACATGAAATACACCAAAAATGAATTTTTGAACATCATTTTAAACCAAAAATTAATTTTGTATATTATCTTAATTTATTAGCTTCTTTTTTAAAATTTTAATGTTCATTTTTGGTTTATTTCATGTTGTAAGTAATTCTCAATTTATTGCCACCTTATATACAAAAATAATTTAGAAGCTCATGTACTAAAATAACTTACAAGATAATTTATACAAATATACTATAAGCTACTATGCTAAAATATTTTTTAAGATAATATATGAAAATAAATTATAAAACATCACACACCTACAGGATAAATTTATTCAGAATTTTTTCTAATTTATCTGGATCGGTTTCTTAACTAGAAACCGATCCAGATAACTATCAGAATCGGTTTTTTAGATTTAAACCGATTTTGATAGTTATCTGAATCGGTCTCTTGTTGAGAAACCGATTCAGATTGTTTCTAAATTTTTTTGGTTTAATTCATTTTAAATTTTTTTTAAAAACTATCTGAATCGGTTACTTAACTATAAACCGATTCAGATAAATGTCAGAATCGGTTCTGGAAGTATAACCGATCCAGCTACCTATCTGAATCGGTTCCTTTACTAGAAACCGATTCTGATAATTATCTGGATCGGTTATTTGTTTAGAAACCGATTCTGATTGTGTATATGTATTTGAGGTTATTTCATTTTAAAAAAAAATTAAAAAACTATCTGAATCGGTTGCTTTACTAGAAACCGATCCAGAAAAGTACCAGAATCGGTTTAATGCTAAGGAACCGATGCTGATAACTATCAGAATCGGTTTCTAGTTAAGGAACCGATTCAGATAGTTTATTTTTAAGATGCCGCCCGAGAACTTAGCTAAATTTTGAATCCCTTATTTCTCTCTTTCTCTCTTTCTCTGTTTCACTCTAGGCCTCCCTCTCCTCTTCCAAAAACCCTCTCCTCTTCCGAAAAGTAGAGAAGGAGATCGCCCTCTCCTCTGTCTAGCCACTCTAGCCGTTGAGCAACCGCGCCGACGCCCTCTCCTCTGGCTAGCCACTCTAGCCGTTGAGCAACCGCGCCGACGCCCTCTCCTCTAGCCGCTGCCCTCTCCTCCGTCGCCGCCCTAGCCGTCGAGCCGCCCTCTCTCTGATCAGACCTAGCCGCCGCCCTCTCTGATCTAACGAGGTAATTAACTCTCTTGCTCTGCTTGTTTCGATTGTTGCCATTTACTTGTGTCTTTGCCGGCCGGGTTGTTGATTTTCCCGGAAGGCATTAGTTGATTCACTTGCTTGTTAAAAAAATAGACTTCTTCTATCGGTAATTTGAGAAAAATGCAGTAATTTGTGAATTGCATGAATTGCTTGTCAATTTCTGAATATATTGGTTGCCAATTTCTGAATTGCATGAATTGCATGAATTGCATAACCTATATTTCTGAATTAGTGCATATATTGCACTAATTAGTGCATATATTAGTGCATATATTGCTTGTTAAAAAAATGAATATATTGCACTAATTAGTGCATATATTTCTGAATTGCACTAATTAGTGCATATAGTGCATATAGTGCATATATTGCATATATTGCACTAATAATTAGTGCATATATTTCTGAATTACACTAATCAGTGCATATAGTGCATATATTGCATATATTGACTAATTAGTGCATATATTGCTTCTATTAATGTAGTGCAACTATTGCTTGTTAAAAAAAATGAATATATTAGTGCATATAGTGCATATATTGCACTAATTAATTAGTGCATTTATTTCTGAATTGCATGAATTGCATAACATATATTGCTTGTTAAAAAAAAGTGCAGATATGGAAGGTGATGGTGAGCCAGCCCCGGTTAAGAAACGAGGAAGAGGGCGTAACCAAATTAAGGACAAGTTTAATGAGAAAGGCAAAAAGCTTGAAATTGACAAATTTTTCCGGCCGATTATTACTCGAGAGACAACTTGTTTTTCGACGGAATTTGGGATATTGGTACGAAAGAATGTTCCTATAAGGTACCAAAGATGGAAAGATGTTCCAGAAGAGTTCAAACTCAAAATATGGGAAACACTTAAGGTAAATAAAAGGTGTACTAATTAATTTCAAAAGCTTTCGTTTGATATTAACTAACTCTACATTGTTTTTTCTATTTGTTTGGCAGCTGGACTGGGGTATAAGGGACGAGGAAGAGGTGAAGAAATATTACTATCAGAGAATGGCAGAGCGTCACCGGAAGTGGCGAACCGATATGACTAAACTGTGGCGCGAGGGTGGGACGCCAGATTTTGCCAAAGAACATATTGAAGAAAATGACTGGGAAGTATTTGTCGCGTACCGAGAGACGGAGGAATTTGGTGTATGTTTATTTATACCGACCACCTACCTTATCTCTAATTTAAGAATTCAATTTTTTTTATAATTAAAGCCAATTGTTTCTTTTTCAAATTGCAGATTGCCAGCCGGATTGGGAAGGATAATCAGGCCCAAAACAAGTACCCGCATTTCTTAGGATCCAGAGGTTATAACGGGGAGGGTTTCCAGAATAGGCTTAGAGATGCTATGCAGGCGATTGCAAACGAGAAAGCATCTAGTGATCCGTCTTCCCAGGGTTCTTGTAGTACTGCATTGACACAAGACGATGTTATTGAGATGTCGGTTGAGCATAGGCACGTCTGCTGGAAACTAGGAAGACAGAAACTCAACGACGAGACCAAGGAACGCTATTATCCAGATACTTACGCACCGGTCATCAACAGAATTGTGAGGATTTATATATTGCCATTAATTTAATTTCAACTTTAATTTATTATGTTATAATAACATGCATGTTGTCATTTCAGGAAGAACAAGAAGCGGCTTTCAAACAAGGATTGTTGGCCGTCGCACGATATGACGATGTTCTGGGAAAATCTCTGCCAAATCCAGAACATCCTGGGAGGGTGAGAGGAGTGGGAGGCCTGGTTCCAATGACGAAAACATACGGGAGGTGCTCAACGAGGAAGACACGCACTCCCTCGAGGTCTGAAGAAGATTTTGACGCGAGAGTGGATCAAAGAGTGGAGGAGAGAGTAAGAGGACTAGAGGACAGATTACGACAAGAAATGAGACAAGAGATGAAATCTGAAATGGCAATTTTGCTTCGGCAGGCAATGGGCCAACCAGAACCGGTGTTTAGCCCAACAATCGTTCAGAGCAGCTGCCAGTCAGTCAAACCTTTGGAAGATCTTTCCGGGTTTACTGAGGTAATGCAAATTCAAATTTATTTTACATTACATGTCTTAGTTTCATACATATTATTTTATTCGAGTACAAACGTTTATTTGTACAGGAGAGGGAACTGAGCTGTAGACTCCAGGCGGATGTAGGTGGAAATATTCTTTCTGTGGCTAGAGGGACAATTCACCTTCCAGTCGTAGAAGGTGCAACAATTCACGGTGTGCCTATACCGCCCGACTATGCAAGAGTAACGGTGGATGCTATTGAGGATGCGGATTTCTTAGAACTCCCCTTACCTCTACCAAATGACGAGCACGCAGATCTTGCATCGGTCCTCGCTAGTTTCACTGCATGGCCGATGTCCATGATATTGACATGTCCAGTTGAGGTATATTGTTATTACAACTTCTTATACTTCTTAATTTGTATCTATATGATAGAGTTGTAGTTGATCCTTGATTTTATTTCAATTTATTGTGGAATTTGCAGGAACCAGGCAATGAGTTACAAGCTCCTGGAGGTGGGAAAGCAACGAGTCACATCAAGGCGTTTGATCCTATCAATTTTGACAAGCTGGGACGAACATTCAAGCAGCTGCGTGATCGGTTTTCGGAGCTAGATGGCAGTCCATTCGAAATCGATCCGCCACTTGATCTTTTCTGTTCGACAAGCTCCATACACGTTTATGCAGATGATTATGCGACCTTGCTTACACCAAAGGAGTGGCTCAGTGTACCAGTTATTCAGATCTGGATGCTGTGAGTTAATATTCGTAATAATTGCAGAATCTAGTACTTTCAATTTAATTTTAATCACCTGTATACCTTTTTTTTGCAGGCATTTGCACAAATTCATAAAGGAGGAATTTCCCGATGAGCAGATTGGTTTCATGGACCCCGGTCGAACAAATGCCATGATATTGAATGAAAATCGAGGTCGTGTACTTCAATACATAGGGACAGTGCTCAAGGAAAATCGGGACAAGCGATTGATATTCATACCTTACCATCAAGTGTTAGTGTTATATATATATTCTAATTTTATTATATTTCTTTCAATTCATACAAATTGTAGAATATGACATGCTACAAACCTAACATGCAGAGATCATTGGATATTGACCGTGCTTATGCCAAGAGAAAGTGCTTTGTACGTGTACGATTCCAATAAGAAGTTTAAAATAATGCTAATGATCACTGCTGCGATCGAGGAGTAAGTGCCTTCCTAATTTTTTTATTATTTTGTCATTTTAAATTTCACTCATAAGTACTGATTGTTCAATGTGTTCATATTTCAACAGTGTCTTCATCAAGGAAATGGGTACTCCTTTAACGGTTCATCAAGATTGCAAGGTAATACTTTCTATTGAGATATGATTATAGGGACTTAGATGCAAAAAGTTGTGAATATCTAGACATATAAGCCATTTGTAGGCTTATTAAGTTATTAACCTACATTTCAATTTTCTCAAACTTGTTATATAGTGCCCGCAACAACCGGCCGGTTGGGAATGTGCATATTATGTTATGTTGCTTATGCAAGACATAATAAAAGAACACCTCAATGATTTTCCGAACTTAACGGTATGTATGCATTTAAATATTATCCAAAAGTAATTAAGCATTGTTGCTTCACTTATAATGAAATAGACAATTAATTGTGCATGCTCTTCTATCTTTAAAAAAATGCAGGATATTCCTCCTAGACATACTATACAACGCGTGAGCGAATTTCGGAAAATGTGGGTTCAAATGTTCCTAGATGAGATAAAGCCGAGAAGAATTTAGGATGGATGTGTAAGCTTAATTTGCATGAACATGAATTTTTTGTAACAATTTTTATTTTTTGTGTGATATTTAATTTAGTATGTTGTAGTTGATAATTTAGGATGTGATTTAATTTAGTATATTGTATTTGATAATTTAGGATGTGATTTAATTTAGTATGTTGTATGCAAAAAAACAATATTTTGGCATTTGCGGCCAGCATATATGGAAGCTGGCCAATTAATTAAAAAAGTTTTTTTTTTCATTTAATAAAACAACAGGATCGGTTTCTAGTTAAAAACCGATCTAGATACCTATTTTTATTTATAAAAAAAATTACAAATAACTATCAGAATCGGTTCTAAAGAGAAGAACCGAGCCTGCTATGTATCTGGATCGGTTATAGATTTTAAACCGATCCTGATTTATGGATATTAAAAAAAAAAAAAAGTTTTAGAATCGGTTCTTAGATTCGGAACCGATTCTGATTGTTTGATATAAAAAATTCAGTAAAAAAGTATTAGAATCGGTTTAAACAACAACCGATTCAGATAGTTATCAGAATCGGTTCTTAAATTGAGAACCGATTCTGATTGTTTTATATAAAAAATGAGTTTAAAAACTATTAGAATCGGTTCCAACTAAAAACCGATTCAGATAGTTATCAGAATCGGTTCTTAGATTGAGAACCGATTCTGATTGTTTGATATAAAAAATGAGTAAAAAAACTATTAGAATCGGTTCTAATTATCAGCCGATTCAGATAGTTATCAGAATCGGTTCTTAGATTGACAACCGATTTAGAATAATGTTTATTAGAATCGGATAAATTTAAGAACCGATTCTAATAGTTTCTAGTTTAGATCGGTTATTTAGACAACCGATTCTAATAGTCACTAATCTGGATCGGTTATTTAACCGATTCAGATTATTATCGTATCAGTAACGCCTGGGTCAGGATCGGTAGTAATCCGATACTGATATGCGTATATAACCGATTCTGATACCTTATTTTCCACTAGTGTATACTGTATATTGTATTTTTGGAGTGCAGCATTGAAGGAATTTGTAAGGGTAAGGGTAGGGTAGGGTACGGGTAAGATAATTTGTAGTCGATAAGGGTAGGATACGGATAAGGACAATTTGTAACGGATAAGGGTATGAAAATATTTCCACCCGACCATTACCGTACCCGTTGACACCCCTAATTTTAAGATGAAATAATAGTTTTCCAGATAATAATGCCAACCAGCAACTGCTACTGGGCCCTTGGTTTTGAGCATTAAATTCATCCCAAATCAGCTTCACTTTACCCTGTCTCCCTCTCTCACTAGATGGAGGCACATATGAATACAATTGATCTTTCATCACTCTCTCTCCTGCTGCTCCTTTTTCTTTCTGCAATTTATTTTCTCTTTCTAAAACATGGAAAAAGAAAGAGAGTTTGGGCCACATAGTTTTTTCCTTTTATTTATTCGTGTTATTATTTGTTTCTCGGATCTCTATTTTTTAATTATTAATAAATTTAGAAGTTTTATATAAATTAATCATGAATAAGTATTTTGATATTGTAGGATGCAACAACAATAACTTACACATGCAAGTGAGGTATATGTCATGTTTAATATTATACAAATTAATTACTTCATGTTTGACTTATCAGTACATTATAATTTCAAATTATAATAATATGTCCTTTAAAATTATTTTATTTATGACTAACTTATTTAATAAAAATATGTCCTAAAGTATAAATAAATATTTAATCAAGTATATAGGCAATATTTTATTTATATTTATCTTTAAAATTTACTTTAAAATTCAATTTAATATTATTTTTAGAGTCCAAATATGCTACTTATTCTATATTAATATAATACTATTTTACCAAATAATATTAAAATCATTGTATTACACACGAATTCATATCCTCTCCATTACCTGAAAAGGGAATCTTTTACAATTAATGGATCCGGACCGTTCTTTTTAACTTGGCACAAATCTCAAAGCCCAATAATACTTCCCCTGCGCTAACCCAAATCCTAAAGCAGTTGAGATTTAATTTCAAACCATAAAGTGAAAGGAATCGGCTACGGTACCTGGGCGGATACGGACCGGATTTTAATTTGGGGCATTCAGTAGATTTTTTTTTACTCAGCTCATGAGTGCTGGTGGTTGGGGTGTACCAAAAACTAAATTCGGTATTGATGATTTTTTTATAAAAACCACTAATCAATCCGTTTTGTAATGATGGTTTATAAAAAGAATTCAGAGGCAAGGAAGAGGGGAGCGGGGTCTGAATCCCCTACAGTAACCTAATTTTTTTAGTTTAGATCCGGACCATCTGATTCGAATTCAGACCAATTTAGTCTGCCAGATTCAAATTAGACGGTCCTGATCTTAACTCAAAAATTGGGATTCTTTAGGGGATCCGGACTGGGGGGAGCAGAGAATTGGTGGATAAATTGTAAGAAAATCAATGGCTTAATTATTAGACGAAGGCAAGAGAGAAGAAAAAGGTAGAGAAACTGCATCTCGTGTTGCCAAATTGGAATACTGCTTTGTGGTGTTGTGCAGTGTAATCTGACTAGTGGGGCCCATAGAACTAATTTTTCTAGTCAGGGAGGATTAGGCACTACCTCAGTATGAATGCCTACGGTTTCAACTTAGAAAAATATTCCTTAGTTTGAGCTGGGTCCCAGTGCACAGGTAATCACTGAGTAGTTGTTGCGCATATAGAGACAATTCTGATGGGACCTTTCATCTTTTGCCAATGTTAGCATACGGTCCTCAACTTTTAGACAATTTAACAGAAGCACCTTTGTATTAATGATCAATGGGGTTGTTCGGCAACAAAGATTAAGTCTCCTTAATGCTTAATCCGCTTCATTTAGCTTCCTTAGTGCTTAATTATGCCGAACACTAGTTCCTTAGCGCAAATTAAGAACACCTCATTTTGTCTGGATCTTAATCCTCTGTCCGGACCTTAAGGCACCTCTACCCCTTTCTTTAGTTTCCTTAGCTTTCACTCACGAATTAAGACAACCGAACATCGATTATTTAGCACTCTTTAAGCTCTTAATCTTTTGTTGCCGAACAGCTAATAGGATGTAAATCCGCACTATGTTGTGTGCGGGGCTGTTCGGCAACACCTCTTAATCTGCACTATGTCGTGTGCAAAGGTTTAAGGAACCAATGTTTACTTGTTTTAATTTGTGGGTGATAGTTAAAGAAGCTAAAGGAAATGGTAGAGAATTAATCAAATCTACTATTCCCCTGTGGGCAGGAAATTCCTGCACACAGGGTCCATCTATCTATACATTTAATGTTACTTCAATTTGAACAGTTATAATCAAGCAATAGAAAGTATTTGAATTTTGAAAAGACACAATCAATACTTTAAATATGACCGTTCAGATTGAAACAAGTGAAATATATGGATGAATGGACACTATGTACAGAAATTTCCTACGATTTGGTTTTAATTAGCCACCACCTCACTAGGAGCTCCTTAGGGGTGTAATGGGTAAGATGCGGTTAGGGTGGAACCATTTTCATACCCATACCCACTCAGAATTGACTTTATTCTTACCCTACCATTTCCCATTAAGAATTAACCTTATCCTATCCTACCCATATCCGTTAAAATTATTAGGTAATGAAATGGTAGCGGGTGAATAACGAATAATACTAATATAATAATTAATTATATTTATATTTTACAAATAGAACATCAAAACTCATTCTTTTCACACATATGCAATCACATTACTAATAAAAAAAACAAATGTACAATCAATTCCAACTTAATTTTTTTTTTAATAAAACAAGAGAATTTAAAAACAAAAAAAAGTAATATGATTAACATTTTTCTTATAGTAGAAAATATATACTAAATAACAAAAGTACATATTAATTATTGCTCAAATATTATTATATGAAATATCACACAAATAAATTTTAACATCTATACTTATTGCTTAAATAATATAATATAATTGTATATTATATAATTACCTTATAGAGTAACGGTACGAAATAGTCTTTATTCGTACCCTTATCTGTTTAGCTAACGAAAAAAATACTTACTCATATACATACCCAATAAGCTAACGAAAAAAAACCTTACTCATACCTGCCTTATCGAATACAGTAACGATAGAATAAACAGTTAAGGGTATATCATTAACACCCCTAGAACGCCTACGGTCTCAACTAAAAAACCAAACTACCTCAGTATGAGGTGGGTCCACTTAGTTGTTGTGCATTAGTGTTTTGCAAACGGGCACGGGCGGGCGGGCACGGGCAAAACCCGGGACGGGTCACGGGCAACGCGGTCACGGGCAACGCGGGTCACGGGTGACACGGGACGGGTTAGCACGGGTATTTTTTTGAAAAACCCTACCCGGCCCCTCTCAAACTCCCCGGGCAACACGGGTCCGGGTTTTTTTTTTTGCTGTTTTTTTTTTTTCTGTTTTTGGGGGGGAAATTTGAATTTTTACGGGTACGGGCATCACGGGCACGGGTACGGGCACGGGTAATACGGGTCCACGGGTCGGTACGGGCGGGTACGGGTTTGAAACGGTACGGGTATCACGGGTAAATTTTAAAAAAATCCGTACCCAGCCCTTCTCAACCCGTACCCGTTTAACCCGTGCAAAACCCGTGCACGGGCACGGGCAGGGCGGGCACAGGTCCCGGGCGGGCAGGGTCGGGTCTGACCCGTGGGGATATTTTCAAAACACTATTGTGCATACAGAGACAATTCTGATGGGACCTTCATCTTTTGTCAATGTTAGCACCCGGTCCTCAACTTTGAAACAATTTAACAGAAGCACCTTTGTATTAGTAATCAATTAACAGGATGTATATAAATATGTGCTATGTTGGGTGGTCTCGTGCCATGTTGTGTAAATTTCACTTGTTGTGTCGTATTATAATTAAAATTACAGATGATAATCACGATAGGTTTGTCACGGCAGACTAAATATGACGTGATCGGTCACGTTCAATCACGTTAATTATGTTTAGTTATGTTTGATCATATTTAACTATATGAAATAAAAACAGAAAAACATATCAAAATGTGGAAAATTGTAAAAATTGTAAAATAATAAAATAGTGTTATAAAAAAGAATTTTATGTGCAAAAATAAATTAATTATACAGCATCTGAATTATGAATTATTGTTTGAAATAAATAATAATATAAATTTAATATTGTTTTAGTGACGTGTCGTGCTCCATGCCGTATTTGTAAGTTTGTAACTAATGATTCAGTAGTATAGTTAGTGTGCGTCATCTGGTCCCTTCATGGAAGAACCTACATTTTTTTGTTTGTCAATTTTTATAAAAAAAAGAAAGAAAGAAAAAAAATCATTCACTAATAACAAAAGAACATCTTCTTAAAAAAAATAAGAAAAAAACATATTCTTTAGAAATTAAGGGAAAAAGATTGAATTTAGTGTACACCGCAATACAATGGCAGAAATTTAGTACAACGACGCAAAATACCTTATTTTGTTAAAATTAAGCCGAATTTAACTTAAATTAAATCCCCTTTAAATTTTGTGCAAACTTAAATTTAACGTTTTCAAATTTAACCTTTCTATATATGCTAGATATCTTACTTGATCGATCCGAATTTACCCACAAAAAATAAACTTGGATGATTTTTGTATCCATATAAAATATAAAGATGTAATTAATCTAAATTATGAGGGAGATTAATATTTTGAAAGTTATTATTATCTTAAATTAAAAACGTTTTAGAGGAGTGATTGATAAAAATAAAATTTTAAGAGCTGTTTATCACAAATCGATAGTTTCAAGGAATTATAGTAGCTTTACTCCTATATTTTGATGTCAAATAATAATATAATGTTTACATAAACTACCGGTGTGTTGTCCACATCTTTTCCTGTTGGAATATAAATTGCAAACATTCTTAAGATTATGCATTAAATATTTTTAGCTTTGATACACTACTACAAAAAAAGAGATTGCACACGAACATAAATGGAAGAGCTACACGGATTTCCTACCGTGTTTAAATCGAGGGTGTACGAATAGGTCAATAACTACACACGGACATTTGCCCGTGTGCAATTATAACGATTTCTACACGGATTACTTTATAAACAGCCATGTACAAAGACCTGCCTGTGTCGCTCTCCATGTTACCGAGCTACACGGATATTACCTAAATAACCGTGTACAATTCTTTTTATACACGAACATTTAACTAAATATCCGTGTAGCTCTCATCTTTCTACACGGACATTTAACTAAATATCCGTGTAGCTCTCCTCTTTCTACACGGATTTTTAACTAAATATCCGTGTAGCTCTTTGAACTATCATACACGGACTTTAGTTAAATATCCGTGTAGAATTAACTAAATTTTTTTTTTGTATTCGCGCGCGATTATTTTTGAAATTACTCTTCTTACACGGATTTTTGTTAAATATCCGTGTAGGATTGTCTTATAATTTTTTTTTTTGTTTTTTTTTTTTTTGGCTAGCCTCCTGTTTTGCTAGCCAGTATTTAAATTTTTCAGATAGCAATTTAAAATTCATGTACATGAAATTATACAAAATTATACAAAATTATACAAATTCATATTTAGCATTACAAAATTATACAAAATTACACAAATCCATATTTATCATTACAAAATTCTAACCGAAACCATAAAAGCATAAAATTCTAATATCAACATATATAACAAAAAAAACATAAAGCATGAAAGCATCAACATATATAACAAATGAAAGGATAAAAGCATCAACATATATAGACATTGCTTTTTGTACATATACAATCCCATGTGATCCACATATAACATATACTCCTCAAGATCCAATACAATGTTTGTAGATCAAGTTATGTCCTTACCACCTAGTAATCATGTGATGGGCTCATGTTGCCAAAACGCTTGGTTATGATCTAGTTTGGACAAGAATTTCATACAAACTAAGGCGTATTAGATCCAACATATCAAAAAGAAGAAAGCACATGTGATCCATGACATGATGCCTATTTGTTAAAGGTCTCCAACATATTGCATCTCCAATAAAAAATACATTTTTATCAACATATATGTGCATGCATGCATAATAGAGAATAAAAATTCTCCTTTAAATTCAATTTTTTTTCAAACGTGGCAGAAATATAGAGAGGAGAAAATAAAAACTAACCTTAGAAATATAGAGAGGAGAAAAGAAATATATATATATATATATATATATATATATATATATATATAGATATATATACTAACCTTAGAAATATAGAGAGGAGAAAATAAAAACTTCAAAGATCTCTGATCCCAGTTGCTAGCCTTTGCAGAAATCAGATCAACATTCAATACAGAGAGAGCAAGAGAGAGACAGTATAAAAAACTTGATCAAAACGGCGCTGGAAGGAGAAGGCATTTTATACTAATTAAAACCCTACACAGCCTTTTATACACGGATTTATACTTATTAATCCGTGTAGCTCTCCAAATAATCATACACGGCTATTTATAATAAAATCCGTGTACATTTCTACCATTTTTACACGGATATATTATCAAAAATCCGTGTATATATTCCTACACGGATATTTAACAAAAATCCGTGTAGCTCTCTCAATTTTTTCCACACTGTCTTCTTTGCACACGGATTTTTGATCCCTAATAAACCGTGTAGCTCTCTCAAACAATTCTACACTGATTCTTAACTAAATGTCCGTGTATAATTCTCGCAGATTTTTTGGGCTTTCAAAAATTCATATTTGGTACACGGTTTTTATATAAGATAGGGAAAACCGTGTACAATGTGCAGTGTAGAATTACCATTTTTGTAGTAGTGATAGTGTACACCAAAGTTTTGAAGCCATATTTTTTATTTTTAGAATTGTATTAAATATTTTGCAAAGAAAAAGAAAGATGATTTTTTTTTCGATATCATAGAAGGAACTGAATCAATGTTTCAGTTTTTTAGACATTTTTTGTGGACAGTAACTAAAATCTACATACAAACTCTGACAAATGTCTGAAGAAGTCAAATCAATGATTATTTTTTTTGGTACATTGAAATTCCTTTTCATCTTTCTCCTTCCCAACAAATATATTTTATATATTTCTAAATCTGTTTTGCAGGAGGGATAAAATCTGTTTTGCAGGAGGGACAAATATATTTTATATATTCCCAACAAATTATTTTTTTGGTACATTGAAAATCTGTTTTGCAGGAGGGATAAAACAAAATTAGTATAGAGCAGAGTAGGTCCGATGGACATTGGACTTATTTTTTAGTTTAATGAACTGTAAAGCCTAGGGCTGCAAACGAACCGAACCAAATCGAATTTGCCCTAGTTCGAATTCGAATTCGAAATAATTTCAAATCAAACCCAGTTCGAAATTGAAATAGATTTCGAACCTGAAAGACCAGTTTGAATTTGGTTCGGTATAATTCGAACTAGTTTGATTTGATTCGAAATTAGTTCGAAATTCAGTGCAGATTCGAAATTCAGTTCAGATTCGAAATTCAGTGCAGATTTGAAATTCAGTGCAGATTCGAAATTCAATGCAGATTCAAAATTACTTGATTTATGCTGAATTACAGTAAATTACAATAATTATGTAGAATTATGCTAGAATATGGTAAAGTACGCTAAATTACGTACGAATAGGGATGATATCTTTACTGAGAAAGGAAAAAACGACGACGAAACTTCAAACGGCCATAAAACGGAGCTCGAGTGTCTGATTTCAGCAAATGACCACTTTTTGGAAAGCTTGTGAAAATGCGCATGCATTCGTACTTTCTTTGCTAATTTTCTAAATTCAGAATCGCCAAAAAACAAAGAGAAGGGCCTCAAAACTTCAGTTGAAGTTTCCGATTGAGATTTTCATTTCTATTCTTCAATCTACGTAGCTCAGTAAATTAGTTATCTAATGAACTTGTAGAATACCAATTTTTATTATTTTTTGGAATTTTTTTACTATTTTTTATGATTTATGAAAGATGCCACAAAATCGGCCCAATTCATACGTAATTTGGCGTAATTTACCGTATTTTAGCATAAATCTACATAATTATTGTAATTTCAGCATTTTAGTACATTTACCGTATTTTAGCATAATTATTGTAATTTACCGTATTTTAGCACAAAATCGGCCTTATTCGTAGCGTATTTTCTAACAAATATTTAAAAAAACAATTCGATTTTTTTGTGTTAGATTTCATTTCAGCATTTTAGCTATTTTTCTCTCTTAAAAAAAAATCGAACTGGTTTCGAACTGGTTGATAAAATTATGTCGGAGCTGATTTCGAACCTTCAAAATTCGTGAACTATATCGAATCGAACCTGGGCAGGTTCGAATTCGAAATTGAATTAATTTCGATTCGAACTGGTTTGAATTAATTTTGAATCGAACTGGTTTCGAATCGAATTTTTTTCGAACTTTTTCGAATCGAACTCGAATCGAATCACGAATCTCGA
The DNA here is from genome assembly GCA_025461125.1 of Carex kokanica. Taxonomy (NCBI): domain Eukaryota; kingdom Viridiplantae; phylum Streptophyta; class Magnoliopsida; order Poales; family Cyperaceae; genus Carex; species Carex kokanica. Next base: position 25,852 of record JAJGRX010001225.1, on the reverse strand, counting down.
ATTTTTTGTGCACCCCTAGTAAAGCCGTCTGATCTGCTTTAAAATCTATATGCACGGAAATTGAAACAGATTTACAAGAATATTAAAACAAATTACACGGATCTTAAAGCAGATTAGATGATTACCTTAATTATTTTGACAATTTAGGTCAATAATGCTCAGACCTCCATTGAGCTTTAAGGCACATACCCTTTCCCAATTAAACAAACTATTAATTCCTTTACATGGTTACCTTTCCACAAGAAGTTCTGCCTCATTTTATCAATGTGCCTGATTAACACCACTGGAACTTTAAAAGCATGCATGTAGTGTAGAGGCATTGCCGATAGGACCGCCTTTACCAGTATTATTCGACGTCTGTATGATAGGAAGTTAGAGGTCCAGCCTTCCATCCTGTTCTGAACAGCTGCCGAATTGATTGGAAAAAAAATTATTGAGTTAGAGGTCACTGCATCAAAGAAAGTCAAGTTCTAATTCAAGAAGTTTTGCATCAATGGAGTTGGATGCAGTAACATACGAATTGATCATTAGCACTGTTGGCAATGATCATCAGAAGGGTTTTATTTATTAAGTTTTATTTTTTAACTTTTTTTTCATTGTTTTTGTGTTTTAATTTAATTGGTTCAAGAAGATTGAACCTCCTTGTAATTTTCTATCATTCGGTTTCAGTTCGAAACCAAATGACTGTGAGAAAAAAAAAGGAATCATTATTTCCATATATATTTGTTTTGCGTCCGCTAGATGCTATTGTATCTAAAATAAAGAATTTTTTTTCATTTTTCAATATAATCCCATATATATTTGTTTTGGGTCAGCATAAGATAATCACCAACCTCCTGTATAGCTTACAGCCTTGTCATTTTATTTTCAATATATTGAATATCTACACCCATGTCTAGCGTATCAGTTAGATCAAAGAGCTCACCCTATATTAGAATCATTACCTCAGGTTATTTCATCTACGTTTATCTATGCTTACCTACTTACCTGGCTGGTTGATTGCTTCATTTGTTTGTTTCAGAGGCGGTGATGAAAGATGATGGCATTTGTTGTTAGAGCTTGCTAGGTGTTATAGAGAGAGTGCTCAATATGAGACTGAAAGGTTATTTATTAATGTTCCGTATATTTCAGGATAAATTATACCCTATTCATTTTAATTTGGTGGCTGAGAGCCATTTAGCATTTGTTTGATCTGAGGAACATTAGAACTTAGTTGTACAGTTAGGGAGTATATAAATTGGTGTGTTCCTTAAATGGAATACAGATTCAGGTCCGCTGCTTTGAAGTGGCATCCAGACAAGTATGAAGGCCCTTCAAAGGTTATTTCCTTTAATTTCATTTTCTCAGTTTCTAAGTTAATTTATTAATCTTAAATTAAATGAACAAAACTAAGTAATAACATAAGAAGGTAAGATTAGATTGCTAGGTGTTATAAAGAGAGTGCTCAATCTGAGAATGCAAAGGTTATTTCTTTTGGATTTACTTAAAACACTAAATTTCGGTAAATAAGTTTAAATTGCTAGGTGTTTCTTCAACTCTGTCATGCATATGTTTCACATATTCTGTATGTAATTCTTTAATTTATTTCGTGTTTTTTCTTGATGTATGCTGAGCCAAGAAAAACTGTTGGTTGCTGATTTAATAACTGCTATTGAATGATTTTTGGAGCCCTTTTGTTTGAAAGCATCTTAATTTCATTTGTTACTCTCATATGCAAAAAAAGAATAAAAAAAAAGAAGAAGAAGAAGATGTCGGACATTCTTTGCAAATGCAATAGACATGGTTATAATAACATGCTCTTCATGTTAAATGTATCCTGATATAAATCCATTTTTCGTTGTACCAGAAATGACCCAGATTTGCAATTCTGGTTTGAGGCTCTGACGACTGTGCTTGAAGATCCATCCCAGCATGCAGGTGTTGTTAAGTTTTAGTAGAGATAGCAATTCATTCCCCGTGATTAGATGCCTTTATAATTAGTGTTCATCCATATTTCATTTCAATTTTACAAAAATTTCTTGTATAAAAGATAGGTAACAAAAGTGATAATTAATGTTACCTACTCGATCATGATCATGATCATGAGATGAAGTACCTCAATTATGAGCATTACATTGCAGGTATCACTAGTGGAAAAATGCACATCAGCATCGGCCTATTAGGATCGGACTTTTCAAAATTCGATACTGATCTATATCTGAATCGGACTTTATAAACAACTGATCTTAAAAAGGACAATCAGGATCGGTTAAATATTAACAATTGCTCTTAAAAGTGCTGGCCATATCAGAATCGGTTCTTTACAAAAAACCGATTCTGATTATCTACTTATTAGCATCGGTTAAATTAAATAACCGATTATAAATACTATTAGCATCGGTTATTTATTTAACCGACTCTGACTTATTTGTTTTAGAATCGGGTTATTTTTTAACCGACCCTGATTTCTTTTTGCGGTCTTCACAACTTAAGTGAAAATTCGATCTTCTTCAAAATTTTCAAAAATCAGCGCTCTCTCTCCGTGGCTCACTCTCTTCCTCAAATTTTCAAAACAACTCTCTCTCCGACTCAATTTCATTTCGCTCCGTAAATCTCTCTCTCTCCGTGGCTCACTCTCTTTCTCTCGGGTTCTGTCTTCGCCGCTCAATAGGTTGAGGCGAGGGTTCCGACTCTCCAGAGGTGAGGTGAGGCGGCCGTGAGGTGAGGTGCGGTGAGGCAGCCGTGAGGTGTTGGGTGAGGCGGCCGTGAGACGAGGCAAATAGGTGCGGTTAGGTGAGGCGATGCAGCCACCAGCCACCTATTTAAAATCGTGAGTTCTGAAAATTTTGCGAATTGGTAGATTAATTTTGCGATTTGGTGGATTAATTTTGCGATTTGATGGATTAATTTTGAAAATCTCTAAATACCAGCCACCTATTTGGGGGATTAATTTTGCGATTCGGTACTGGTTCTGACACAGCATCAGTACTGTTTTATGATTTCTTTGATTTCCCTAATTATGTAAATACAAAATAAGCCATACATACTGATTGTTCAGCATGCCCAGCAACAATGGTACCGTACCAGTAATTGTCAGATTGTTCGTGGCTCGGGACAGTTTTCACTAATACATCTGACAGAAACAATCTAATTAACTTTGGTGGTTGCATTGTGCTCATGCAGGTGAATTTGTGGAGTACATACCGACAAGGGAGTACTACCACAGGCACACACGGTGTCTGTACTGGGAAGGAAAGCTGATCCTGCCGTTTGCTGACCAGTGGTGGTTCAGGTGGTCCCTGGGCTGGCTGATGCCACCAAAGGTTTCCCTCCTCAAGGCCACACAAGGTGAAGCCGTCAGGAACTACTATCATGACATGCATGTCATCCAGGACATCCTCGTGCCCCTCTACAAGGTCGGTGAGGCCATGGAGTTTGTCCACAAGGAGATGGAGGTATGCTCTCTCTCTCTCTCTCTCTCTAGCAAGTGCTTTCTTGTTGTGCTTTGCAGTTTTAGAATTAACTCTTTAGAATGTTGAACCAATTTTGAGGGATTGGCAATCTGAAAATTTTGTTGGTCTTTAATACTTGTGCACTTTTATCTGAAATTGTTGTACCAATTTTATGCATGAAGTTTCTATTGACTGCTTTAGCAAGCCAAAAAAAGTGAATAAAAAGAAGAAGACATGATTGAGAAACTGTAACAATAATGTAAGTGAATGTACAGCAGGTTTTACCAGCATGTAGAATGTCATCTCCTGAGCATTTTGATATAAAGAACACTAAATTCGGTTTAGTAGATCTCTCAGAATGATTTTCTAAAGGTAGCACTTACAGCAGTTTTTTGGTTTCTTTTTCTGAACTTTGAAAATCAATTCCTGACAATTGGCTAAACCAAATTTTGTGTTCTTTTTATGATTTTACAGAGGGTAATACAATCTATAACTCTGTAAATTTTCATGATTTTAAGAATTTTCTTCTTATGCCTAATAACCATGCAAAGTTAGAGGCAAAGAAGTCATGTGTGCAGCAAAATATGCAGTTTTTGTATTTTTAAGGGCCAACTTTGAAAATGGCTAGAAAATAGTAGAAAAATCCGAATGATGCAAAGTTTAGCTCTAAACTTTTGATTTGGGCTTTGGATCAGTCTGCACTGACTGATCTGTTACAAAGGGCCATGTGAAGCAGATGGTAGTATAGAAGGCAAAAGTTTAGAGCCATGCTTGTATTATATTGTATTAGTGGATTATTTAATTGTAATAATTTTTCTAAATTTTTTTATCAATTTTTCCTATTTTTTTTAGTATAAAACAAGCTTCTGACAAAAAAGTCCGATTTTCCGATCCGGATCGGGATCGGTTGGGGCCGATCCCGATTCCGATTCCGATTTTTCCTTCTATGGATGGTACTTTGTTTGGATTTGAAGAAGTGAACTTTAGACAGCCACCATTTCTCACTGGATTACTCAAATTGAGTAATTCTTTTTTTGTTTTACTCATATGAGAGTGCTCTACTTTCTGGTAAAATTTCATGAAATTTGAGGCTTCCTAGCTGTACCAGAAAGGGGTCTAAACACAGGGGTAAGCTGGGAACTGTGCTGGTATTTTGCTGATTTTTTTTTCATTTTTCAAAGGCTGAATCTTTAGAAAATCATAGAAAATGCTATGAATGTAAAATTTGGGTCTAAGTTGTGTGTTTTTGAGTCCTCTCTCTAATTGTATCATTTATTTTACCATATTACCCTTTTATCAGTAGGTTCTATGCAGATTTTGGATTGTGGTTTTGTGGACTGTTTTCTGGTAAATGGAGCAGCAAAGGTGATACAATCTATGACTCTATGAATTTTCATGATTTTACAAATTTTCTTCTTATGCCTAATGACCATGCAAAGGTAAGGGCAAAGAAGTCATGTGTTCATGAAAATTGGTAGAGCATACTAGTGGTGTATAATTACTTATTAGTTTTCTTTTATTTTGGTTCTTTGCAGTGTGATCAATTAAGAGCTGATAATCTCATGAGGAAATTTGGACCAAGCCTAAAAAAGGTTCAATAATTTAAAACTTTTTTTTTAAGTAAAGAAGCTTCAGTTCAGGCACTTTTGGTTGTTTTAGATTTGTTCTAAACTATTTCTTTATGAAATGTTTGATATAGTTGTAAATTAGTGTACAAATGCTAGTTAGATGATTCTATGTAATTGTGATATTTTGATAATTCATTGTTATTATTTTGTTAAGTGACATGGTTGATATAGTTTGATTAATTGTTGGAATTGTAATTGTTGAATATTATTTTGATAATTCTTTTGTTTGTGATTGTGGCATATTAATTATTGACCAGCCCGCCCCCCCCCCCCCTTAAATTTTTTTTTTTTAAAATTAGTGTCAGTTATCTACAGTAACCGATGCAAAAAGTTTGAATTAGCATCGGATGTTTAACCGACCCAGATTACTTTTACATTTGTATCGCTTGGGTCAGCATCGCCTCTAGGTCCGATCCTAATGTGTGTAAATAACCGATCCTGATGTGTGTTTTTCCACTAGTGTATGATGAAGTGAACCATTACTATGAAAAGGCACTCAGCGCCAAGATCGCACAACCATGGCCTGATCATTTGTACCCATTGCATGTGGCCATTGGTGCTACAGGAGGAAATCATGTCTCTGAGCTCATTCATACCAGCTTGAGTGCCGGTTCCCTGTCTTACACCTTCAGGTTTTAAGTCTGCTGCTGTTAATTAATTGATTACTATGTATATACTATCCAATTGTTGTAAGAATACCATCATGTGTGATGTATACTTAATTAACATTGCTAATGAATAATGTATTCAGTCTATGTGTGTGTGTCTCTCCATCAAACTCTTGTATATCTTTTGTTAATTTATTATGTCATGAATGTAATTTAATATTCGATCGAGTGAATTCATCTAATACTGTTTTTAATTACTTCTTCAACTGTTGCATGAATGCTAACTGTTTTGTTTCTGTGTTATTATTTTTTTCTCTTCTGTTCAGTTCTCAGTTTCCTTAAAAAATCGAGGGAGAAGAGAAAGCACTAATTGAGTATAGTGAAAGTAAAATAGTGCATGCATACTAATGAGAAGAGGAGGCAGATGCACAGACGGTGAAAGAGCGCTTTGATCTTTGCGAGCCGGCGGCGAAGTAGGAGGAGGGAGGTCGAGACACAGCACGTGGTGCCGCCTCCAACTCTACACTCTAAATTATTTTTTCTATAATAAATGTTCGATCTGGGAGAGGAGCCAGTCATAGGCAGAGGAGAGAAACAACGGGGAGTAGGTCCAATCTGGAAGAAGAGACGAGAAGTTACGGCTATGGTTACAAAAAAGTGCGACAAAAGAGAGAGCGCTCTCATGCTGTGAAGAGACCCAAAGGAGGAGCACAATCACTAAAATCTTTTCAATTTTAATTCTAACCACAACATTATGTGTGCAGTACGTGTGGCGATACGTGTGGTGGGTACAATTTTAACTAAATTTAGACTTCTACATAAAAAAATATGTATTTAATGAAAAGAAGACAGACTATTTGATTGGAGGGCTGATATTCAATCCAAAAATTCATCTTTCAATCGTAGCCGTTGGCGAATAGGACATCCAACGTGCTTAATAACAGAATGGAGATATATGTAGAGATTATGCTTTGTCTGATCTAAAACCCATATTGTAATAGATATAATATGGGTCTTATTTAATTATCCTACCCACAACCGGAACTGGTTCGATACCCGAATAAATACCTCATACAATGCTAATACAATTATTAATAATTAATAAATATAAAAAAATTAGTAAGCATCAAAAAGCAACAACGTGTTTCTTTTTGAAGAAAACATTTTACTTTCTTAAAATTGTAGTTCTCCTCCTAAATTCATGGATTGACGAGGTGATACAAAACAACACTATAGAGCCAACAAAGTGAGAAGGAGATTGGTTGAGGGAGAAGGTGATCCAGAACAACACAGGTGATCCAACAGAGTGAGAAAGAGATTCGTGGATGATCTAGAACAACACTATAGAGTCAACAAAGTGAGACAGAGATTGGTGAATGAAAGAGGTGAGCTAGAAGAACACAAGACATAATGGAGTGAGAACGAGATTCATGGATGGAGGAGGTGATACATAACAATACTAGAGATCTAACAGAGTGAGAAGGAGATTGTGGATAGGAGAGATGATGATACAAAACAACATTATAGAGCCAACAAAGTGAGAAGGTGATTGGTGGATTGAGGAGGTGATCCAGAACAACACAAGTGATCCATTGTAGAGAGAAAGAGATTTGTGGATAGAGGAAGTGATCCATAACAACACCATAGATCTATCGGAGGGAGAAGGAGATTGGTGGATGGATGGGTAATCCAAAACAACACAATAGAGCCATCAGAGTGAGAAGGAGATTGGCAGATGGAGGAGATGATCCACAACAACACTATATATCTAACAGAGTCAGAAAGAGATTGGTCGATAGAGGACGTGATAAAGAACAACACTAGAGATTCAATAGAGTAAGAAGGAGATTTGTCGCTGGAGGAGGTGATACAAAACAAAACAGAGCCAACGGAGTGAGAAGGAGATGATCGATAACAACACTAGAGAGCCAAGAAAGTGAGAAGGAGATTGGTGGATGCAGGAGGTGATCCAGAACAACACAAGTGATCTAACGGACCGAGAAAGAGATTCGTGGATGGAGAAGATGATCCAGAACAACACTATAGAGCCCAACAAAGTGAGATGGAGATTTGTGGATGGAGGAGGTGATCCAGAACAACACTATAGAGCCAACGAATTGAGAAGGAGATTCATAAATGGTGGAGGTGATACAGAACAACACTAGAGATCCAACAAAGTGGGATGGAGATTTGTGGATACATGAGGTGATACAAAACAATACTATATAGAGCCAACAGTGAGAAGGAGATTGGTGGATTGAGGAGGTGATACAAAACAACACTATAGAGCTAATAGAGTGAGAATGAGATTGGTGGATAGAGGAAGTTATCAAGAACAACACAAGTGATTCAACGGAGATAGAAAGAGATTCGTGGATAGAGGAAGTGGTCCAGAACAATACTATGGATCCAACGGAGTGAGAAGGAGATTGGTGGATGTACGAGATAATCAAGAACAACACTATAGAGCCAACGGCGTGAGAAAAAGAATGGTGGATGGAGGAGGTGATCCACAACAACACTAGAGATCAAACGGTGTGAGAAAGAGATTCGTAGATGGAGAAGTGATCCAACACAACACTATTGAGCCAACGGAGTGAGGAGGAAATTAGTGGATGGAGGAGGTGATCCAGAACAATAGAAGTGATCCAATGGAGTGAGAAAGATTTCCGTGGATATAGGAGGTGATAGAGAACAACACTATAGAGCCAACAGAGTGAGAAGGAGATTTGTGGATGGACTAGCTGATACAAAACAACACTATAGCGCTAACAGAGTGAGAAGGAGATTAGTGGATTGAGGAGGTGATACACAACAACACTATAGAGCCAAATAGTGAGAAGGATGCACGAGGTGATACAAAAAAACACTATAGAGTCAACAGAGTGAGAAGGAGATTCGTGAATGGTGCAGGTGATACAGAACAACATTAGAGATCCAAAATAGTGTGAAAGAGATTTGTGGATACATGAAGTGATACAGAACAACACTATAGATCCAACGGAGTAAGAAAGAGATTGGTGGATGAAGGAGGTGATCCAGATAACAGAAGTGAACCAACGGAGAGAGAAAGAGATTCGTGGATAGATGACGTGATCCAGAACAACACTATATATCCAACGGAGTGAGAAAGAGATTGGTGGATGTATGAGGTAATCAAGAACAACACTATAGAGCCAACGGAGTGAGGAGGAGAACAGTTGGATGGAGGAGGTGATCTATAACAACACTATAGAGCCAACAGAGTGAGAAGGAGATTCGTGGATGGAGGAGGTGATCCAGAACAATATTAGTGATCCAATGGAGTGAGAAAGATTTCTATGGATAGAGGAGGTGATAGAGAACAACACTATAGAGCCAACAGAGTGAGAAGGAGATTTGTGGATGGACGAGCTAATACAAAACAATACTATAGCGCCAACGGAGTGAGAAGGAGATTGGTGAATTGAGGAGGTGATACAGAACAACACTATAGAGCCAACATAGTGAGAAGGATATTTGTGGATGGACGAGGTGATACAAAACAACACTATAGAGCCAACAGAATGAGAAGGAGATTCGTGAATAGTGGGGGTGATACAGAACAACATTAGAGGTCCAACAGAGTGTGAAGGAGATTTGTGTATACATGAAGTGATACAAAACAACACTATAGAGCCAACGGAGTAAGACAGACAACGGTGGATGGAGGGGGTGATCCAGAACAACACAAGTGATCCAACGGAGAGAGAAAGAGATTCGTGGATAGAGGACATGATCCATAACCAAACTATATATCCAATGGAGTGAGAAGGAGATTGGTGGATGTACAAGGTAATCAAGAACAACACTATAGAGCCAATAGAGTGAGAAGGAGAACGGTGGATGGGGGAGGTGATCCATAACAACACTATAGAGCCAACAGAGTGAGAAGGAGATTCGTGGGTGGTGGAGGTGAAGAACAACACTAGAGATCCAACAGAGTGTGAAGGAGATTTGTGGATACATGAGGTGATACAAAACAATACCATAGAGCCAACAGAGTGAGAAGGAGATTGGTGGATTGACGAAGTGATACAAAACAACACTAAAGAGCCAACAAAGTGAGAAAGAGATTGTTGAATGAAGGAGTTGATCCAGAACAACACAAGTGACACAACGGAGAGAAAGAGATTCGTGGATAGAGAAAGCGATCCATAGCAACACTATAGATCCAACAGAGTGAGAAGGAGATTGGTGCATGGACGAGGTAATCCAAAACAACACTATGGACCCAACAGAGTGAGAAGGTGAATTGTGAATGGAGGGGGTGATGAACAACAGCACTAGAAATTCGACAAAGTGAGAAGGAGATTTATGGATAGTAGAGATAATACAAGACAACACTATAGCGCCAACGGAGTGAGAAGGATATTTGTCGATGGGGGGTTAATCCATAACTACACTATAGAGCCAACAGAGTGAGAAGGAGATTAGTGGATGATGGAGGTGATCGAGAACAACACTAGTGAGCCAAGGGAGTGAGAAAAGATTTGTGGATGGAGGAGGTGATGCAGAACAACACTATAAAGCTAATCGAGTGAGAAGGAGATTTGTGGATAGAAGGTGATCCACAACAACACTATAAAGCCAACGAAGTGAGAAGGAGATTCGTGGATGGTGGAGGTGATACAGAACAATACTAGAGATCCAACGTAGTGTGAAAGAGATTTGTGGATATATGAGGTGATACAAAACAATACTATAGAGCGAACGGATATAGAAGGAGATTGGTGGATTGAATGATACAAAACCACACTATAGAGCCAACAAAGTGAGAAAGAGATTGGTGGATGGAGGAGGTCATCTAGAACAACACAAGTGATCCAACGGAGAGAGAAAGAGATTCGTGGATAGAAGAAGTGATCCAGAACAACACTATAGATCCAACGGAGTGAGAATCAGATTGGTGGATGCACGAGGTAATTCAGAACAACACTATAGAGCCAACAGAGTGAGAAGGAGAATGGTGGATGGAGGAGGTGATACATAACAACACTAGAGATCAAACGGTGTGAGAAAGAGATTCGTGGATGGAGAGATGATCCAGAACAACACTATAGAGCCAACAGAGTGAGAAGGATATTTGTGGATTGACGAGGTGATACAGAACAACATTAGAGATCCAACACAGTGTGAAAGTGATTTGTGGATACATGTAGTTATACATAACAATACTATAGAGCCAACGGAGTGAGAAGGAGATTGGTGGATTGTGGAGGTGATACAAAACAACACTATAGAGCCAACCGAGTGAGAAAGAGTGGATGGAGGAGGTGATCCAGAACAACACAAGTGATATAACGGAGAGAGAAAGAGATTTGTGGATAGGGGAAGCGATCCAGAACAACACTATAGATCCAACGGAGTGAGAAGGGGATTGGTGGTTGGACGAGGTAATCCAGAACAACACTATAGAGCCAACGGAGTGAGAAGGAGAATTGTGGATGGAGGAGGTGATCAACAACAGCACTAGAGATCCAACAGAGTGAAAAGGTGATTTGTGGATTGTGGAGGTATAACAAGACAACACTATATCGCCAACGGTGTGAGTTGGAGATTTGTCGATCGAGGGGGTGATCCATAACTACACTATAGAGCCAACGGAGTGAAGGAGATTAGTGGATGAAGGAGGTGATCGAGAACAACACTAGTGAGCCATGGAAGTGAGAAGAGATTCATGGATAGAGGAGGTGATGCAGAACAACACTATTGAGCCAATAGAGTGTGATGGAGATTCGTGGATAGAGGAGGTGATCCAGGACAACACTATGGAGCCAACGGAGTGAGAATGAGATTGGTGGACGTATAAGGTGATCCAGAAGAACACAAGAGATCCAACGGAGTAAGAAAGAGATTCGTGGATGAAGGAGGTGATCCTGAACAACACTAGAGATCCAACAGAGTAAGAAAGAGTTTGTGGGTAGAGGAGGTGATACAAACCTAAACTATAGAGCCAACGGAGTGAGAACGAGATTGGTGGATGGAGGAGATGATCCAGAACAACACTAGAGTGCCAACGAAGTGAGAAGGAGATTAGTGGATGTAGGAGGTGATCCGGAATAACACAAGTGATCCAACAGAGAGAGAAAGAGATTCGTGGATGGAACAGATGATCCAGAACAACACTATTGAGCCAACAAAGTGAGATAGAGATTGGTAGATGGAGGAGGTGATCCACAACAACGCTATAGAGCCAGAGAAGGAGATTTGTGGATGGTGGAGGGATATAGAACAACACTAGAGATCCAATACAATGTGAAGAACATATGTGGATGCATAAGGTGATACAAAACAATACTATAGAGCCAACGGAGTGAGAAGGAGATTGGTGGATTGAGGAGGTGATACAAAACAACACTATAGAGCCAACAGAGTGAGAATGAGATTGGTGGATGGAGGAAGTCATCAAGAACAACACAAGTCAACGGAGAGAGAAAGAGATTCGTGGATAGAGGAAGTGGTCCAAAACAATACTATTGATCCAACAGAGTGAGAAGGAGATTGGTGAATGTACGAGATAATCCAGAACAACACTATAGAGCCAACGAAGTGAGAAGGAGAATGGTGGATGGAGGAGGTGATCCACAACAACACTAGAGATCAAACGGTGTGAGAAAGAGATTCGTGGATGGAGAGGTGATCCAAAACAACACTATTGAGCCAAAGGAGTGAGGAGGAGATTAGTGGATGGAGGAGGTGATCCAGAACTACACTATAGAGTGAACAGAGTGAGAAGGAAATTAGTGGATGGAGGAGGTGATCCAGAACTACACTTTAGAGTGAACAGAGTGAGAAGGAGATTGGTGGATGGAGGAGGTGATCCATAACTACTATATAGGGCCAAACAGAGTGAGAAAGAGATTCGTGGATGGAGGTGGTGATAAAGAACAACACTACAGATTCAACATAGTGAGAAAGTGATTTGTGGAAAGAGGAGGTGATACAAAAGAACACTACAGAGCCAACGGTGTGAGAAGGAGATTGGTGGATGGAGGTGGTGATCCATAACAATACTATAGAGCTAAGGAGAGTGTGAAGGAGATTGTTGGATGGACGAGGTGATCCAGAACAACACAGGAGATCCAACAGAGTGAGAAAGAGATTTGTGCATGTTCGAGGTGATGCAGAAAAATACTAGAGATCCAACAAAGTGGGAAGGAGATTAGTGGATGAAAGAGGTGATCCATAACAATATTATAGAGTCAACATAGTGAGAAGGAGATTGGTGGATTGAGGAGGTGATACAAAACAACACTATAGGGCCTACGGATTGGGGAGGAGATTAGTGACTGGATGGGGTGATCTAGAACAACATAAGTGATCCAACAGAGTGAGAATGATATTCGTGGATAGAGAAGGTGATACAGAATTACTATAGAGCCAACATAGTGGGAAGGAGATTTGTGGTTGGTCGATCTGATACAAAACAACACTATAGCGTCAACGGAGTTAGAAGGAGATTGGTGAGGAGGAGATACAGAACAACACTAGAGATCCAATAGAATGAGAAGGAGATTTGTCGATGGAGGTAATCCTTAACGACACTATAGAGCCAACGGAGTGAGAAGGAGATTAGTGGAAGAAGGTGATCCATAACTACACTAGAGAGCCAAGGGAATGTGAAGAGATTCGTGGATAGATGAGGTGATGCAAAACAACATTATAGAGCCAACAGAGTGAGAAGGAGATTCATGGATAGATGAGGTGATACAGAACAACACTACAGAGCCAACAGAGTGAGAAGGAGATTCATGGATAGATGAGGTGATACAGAACAACACTACAGAGCCAACAGAGTGAGAAGGAGATTGGTGGACGTATGAGGTGATCCAGAAGAACACACAAGATCCAACGGAGTGAGAAAGAGATTCGTTGTTGGAGGAATTGACACTATTCACACTAGAGATCCAACAGAGTGAGAAGGAGATTTCTGGGTAGTAGAGTCGATACAAAACAACACTATAGTGCCAACGGAGTGAGAAGGAGATTGGTGGATTGAGGAGGTGATACAAAACAACACTAGAGATCCAATAGAGTGAGAAAGAGATTTGTCGATGAAGGAGGTAATACATAACGACGCTACAGAGCCAATGGAGAGAAGGAGATTAGTAGATGAAGGAGGTGATCCAGAACTACACAAGAGAGCCAAGGGAGTGAGAAGAGATTCGTGGATAGAGGTGGTGATGTAGAACAACACTATAGAGCCAACGGACTGAGACTGACATTTGTGGATAGAGAGAGGGTGAAAGAGAACAACACTAGAGAGCCTTCGTAGTGAGAAGGAGATTAGTGGATGGAGGAGGTGATCCAGAATAACACGAAAGATCGAATGGAGTGAGAAAGAGGTTCGTGGATGGTGGAGGTGATACATAACAACACTAGAGATCCGACTGTGTAAGAAGGATATTTATGGGTATAGAAGGTGATACAAAACAAAACTATAGAGACAAAGGAGTGAGAAGAAGATTGGTGAATGGAGGAGATGATCCACAACAACACTAGAGAGTCAACAGAATGAGAAGGAGATTGGTAGATGGGGGAGGTGATCCACAACAACACTATAGAGCCAACGGATTTCGAAGGAGATTCGTGGATGGTGGAGGTGGTACAGAACAACACTAGAGATCCGAACAGAGTCTGAAGGGGATTTGTGGATACATGAGTGATACAAAATAATACGATAGAGCCAACGGAGCAAGAAGGAGATTGGTGGTTGAGGAGGCGATGCAAAACAACACTATAGAGCCAAACAGAGTGAGAAAGAGATTGGTGGATGGTGGAGGTGATCCAAAACAACACAAGTGATGCAACGGAGAGAGAAAGAAACTTGTGCATAGAGGAAGTGATCCAGAACAACACTATAGATCTAAGGGAGTGAGAAGGAGATTGGTGGATGGACGAGGTAATCCAGAACTACACTAGAAAGCCAAGGGAGTGAGAGGAGATTCGTGGACAGAGGAGGTGATGCAGAACAACATTATAGAGCCAACGGAGTGGGAAGGAGATTAGTGGATAGAGAGGGTGAAAGAGAACAACACAAGTGATCCAATGGAGAGAGAAAGAGATTCGTGGATGACAAAGGTGATCCATGACAACACTAGAGGTCCAATAGAGTGTGAAAGAGATTCGTGAATAGTGGAGGTAATCCAGAACATCACTAAAGATCCAAGAGAGTAAGAAAGAGATGTAGATAGAGGAGGTGACACAAAACAATACTATAGAGACAACGGAGTGAGAAGGAGATTGGTGGCTGGAGGAGATGATTCAGATCAACACTAGAGAGCCAAGGAAGTGAGAAGGAGATTGGTGGATGGGGAGGTGATCCAGAACAACACAAGTGATCCATCAAAGCGAGAAAGAGATTCGTGGATGGAGGAGATGATCCTAAACAATACTATAGAGTCAACAGAGTGAGAAGGAGATGACGTGATCCACAACAACACTATAGAGCCAACGGAGTGCGAAGGAGCTTCATGGATGGTGGAGGTGATGCAAAACAATACTATAGAGCCAACAGAGCGAGAAGGAGATTGGTGGTTGAGGAGGCGATACAAAACAACACTAGAGAGCCAAACAGAGTGAGAAGCAGATTGGTGGATGAACGAGGTAATCCATAACAACACTATAGATCCTCCAAAGTGAGAGGACAGATTAAGAAAAAGATTGGTGGAAGGAGGAGGTGATAAAGAACAGCACTGGAGATTCAACAGAGTGAGAAAGAGATTTTTGGATAGAGAAGGTTATGTAAAACAACACTATAGAGTGAACAGATTGAGAAGGAGATAGGTGGATGGAGGAAGTGATCCATAGCAACTCCATAGAGCCAAACAGAGTAAGAAAGAGATTCGTGGATGGAGGAGGCGATGAAGAACAACACTAGAGATTCAACATAGTGAGAAGGACATTTGTGGAAAGAGGAGGTGATACAAAACAATATTATAGAGCCAATGGTGTGAGAAGGAGATTGGTGGATGGAGGAGGTGATCCATAACAACACTATAGAGCCAAACAGAGTAAGAAGGAGAGTGTTGGATGGTCGAGGTGATCCAAACAACACAGGAGATCCAACGGAGTGAGAAAGAGATTTGTGCATGTAGAAGGTGATACAAAATAACACTAGAGATCCAACAAAGTAAGAAGGAGATTTGTGGATGAAAGAGGTGATCCATAACAATGCTATAGAGCCAACAAAGTAAGAAGGAGATTGGTGGATTGAAGAGGTGACACAAAACAACACTATAGAGCCTACAGTGAGGAGGAGATTAGTGAATGGAGGGGGGTGATCCAGAATAATAGAAGTGATCCAAAGGAGTGAGAAAGATATTCGTGGATAGAGAGGTGATACAGAACAACACTATAGAGCCAACGTAGTGAGAAGGAGATTTGTGGATGGACGAGCTGATACAAAACAACACTATAGCGCCAACGGAGTGAGAAGGAGACTGGTGGATAAAGGAGAAAGGAATAACACTAGAGAGCCATCATTGTGTGAAGGAGATTGGTGGATGGAGGAGGTGATCCGGAATAACACGAAAGATCCAATGGAGTGAGATAGAGGTTCGTGGAGATTTGTGGGTAGAGAAGGTGATACAAAACAAAACTATAGAACCAACCGAGTGAGAAGGAGATTGATGAATGGAGGAGGTGATCCAGAACAACACTAGAGAGCCAACATAATAAGAAGGAGACTGGTGGATGGAGGAGGTGATCCAAAACAACACAAGTGATTCAACGGAGTGAGAAAAGATTAGTGGATGGGAGGTGATCCTGAACAACACTATAGAGCCAACAGAGTGAGAAGGAAATTGGTGGATATATAGGGTGGAAGAGAACAACACTAGAGATCCAAATTCTGTTATATATATATATATAGTATGGCTAATTTGCTTCCGGAAGCACTTCGACCGAAGTGCTTACGGGGTCAAATTTTAGTATTTGATGTTCAAACAACAAATCCAAACCGTTAGATGTTGAATCTATATAAAATGTGCTTGGAGACCAAATTTTATATTTTTTGAAATTTTTTTACTATTTATTAAGTTGGTTTGAAAACCACTGTTTTTATTAAATTTCTGCAGCATTGAAAAACCGCTGTTTTAATCTAAAATTGTACCTGCATTGAAACATTAACTAAAATATCTAAAAGTGCAGAAACTAGAACAAAGACACGAGTACACGAGGAATATGTAAACTTTGCATCCAGAAACATATGACGCAATTAAAAGGTTACACTTGTATTAACATATAAACCAAGTCATCTATTATAAGTGCAAGATCAGTGGAACTACTTGCATGAGAAGATTAGCAATTGCAAGATCTGTTAGAAGGTTAGCACTTGCAAGATCTGGTACTAGTGCAGGAACTACTTGCATGAGAAGAGGATTTTA
The DNA here is from genome assembly GCA_025461125.1 of Carex kokanica. Classification (NCBI taxonomy): domain Eukaryota; kingdom Viridiplantae; phylum Streptophyta; class Magnoliopsida; order Poales; family Cyperaceae; genus Carex; species Carex kokanica. The sequence goes on along the minus strand of JAJGRX010001225.1, from coordinate 8,777 downwards.
CAGATTTAACCTTTTAGCTATTTTTCTTTCTTTTTACTTAGCTAAAAGTGCAGGATCAGTGGTACTAGAAGTGCAGGATCAGTGGAACTACTTGCATGAGAAGAGGATTTTTACAGAATTAATCTTCAAAAATGTAAGTTGGCTCCCTTTTGGAGCATGTTATTAATAAAGCAAAATAAGGACTAGGTCCTTATTTTTTCTAAAAAAAAAAAAAGAGAGAGAATAAATTGAGTCCTTAAAAAATTGTAGTTCTTCTTAGCTGCCACAGAAAAATACTCATCTCTTTGCAATGCATGTCTCAGAACATTCCAAAGAAATTTGCAAAAATGTTGAAAGGATCCATGAGAGAAATCGTTGGACTTGAAGGTCCAAGCGGAATTACTTGGATTGTGAAATTGAACAGGTCTAATGGCACATTTGCTTTGCGATCTAGTTGGTAAGAATGTGTAGTCGCTAATCGAATAGATAAAAATGATTTTTAGAATTTACATCTTTTAAATTTATTATTTTTTATCGGAGTGGATGCCAAAAAGCCCCTCCTTTCTTTAGGAAAAAGAGAAAGACAGAGAGGGAATCAGATGAGTCAAATGACAGTTTGATTTGAGAAATTTCTACACCTCAAAGTGAGATTAAGAAAGAGATCATATCTTTGTCATTTGGTAATAGGGTCAGTGATGAATCCTCTAGTGATATTTAATCACGTGCGATAGGAGACAGAGGTAGGTATATATTGTTCATATTCGTTATTTATTGTAAGAGGAAATAAAGAGGTAGGTATATACTGTTCACATAATATTGTTGTAAGAGAAAACAAAGAGGAAGGTATATATTGTTCATATTCGTTATTTTTGAACTTCTTAATCTTTTTATGCATCAAGGATTTTGTTTAGTTAAGCAATGTGATTCTGATCCTATAATTGCTTTTTTCCACGATGCTTTTTTTTTCAGTTTGATTCTGATCCCAACGATGTTTTTGGGATTTCTCATTTCTCCTAAATGGTTGTGGACATGTATATATGTGTTTTGGTTTATGGATGTATATGTATGTTGAAGGTTGAATGTTGAATACTCAATACTGTTTTATGGGTGTTGAAATGCTGAATAAATGAATATTGATTTATGTATGTTGTGAATGTTGAATATTTATTTAATTATGGATGTGTAATATTGTATATTTAATGGCTAGCAAATATAGATCCTAGCCAATTATAAATCGAATAAAAAAATTGAATCATAAATGATTTATAAAAACAAACAGTTTACAAAGAGTAACATACATAGGTTTGCATTAAACACCCGTGTATGTCTTCCAAAATTCATACACGGATCCCTTGTAGAAAACGTGTATATAACCCTAGTTATTATACACATTTACTATGACTGTGTATACATCACCAGTTAAAGCACATATTTTTTTTGGCGATTTGTCACAGTTTGCTTGTAGGAACCGTATATGTTAGTACTACACGGTTGCGAATCTGTATACAATATATTGAACTTTTCATTAGGGGCAGATCTAGGATTTTCGTCGCGGGGGGGGGGATATCGAGTCAAATTTAAATACCAAATCGGGTTTAAATCCATTAACCAATTGGGTACTCGATAAAAAACAATGCTTTGACTTATAATTTCTGATGCCACTACTACAAAAAAAGAGATTATACACGGACAAAAATGGAAGAGCTACACGGATTTCCTACCGTGTTTAAATCGAGGGTGTATAAACCGCCGTGTAAAAAGCCCAGAATGTGTCGCTCTCCATGATACCGAGCTACACGGATATTACCCAAACAACCGTGTACGATTATTTTTGTACACGGACTTTTAACTAAAAAACCGTGTAGCTTGACTCTTTCTACACGGACATTTAGTTAAATGACCGTGTAGCTCTCCTCTTTCTACACGGACATTTAGTTAAATGTCCGTGTAGCTCTCTTCTTTTCTACACAGACTTTATTTAAATATCCGTGTAGAAAGATCAATTTTTTTTTTTTTTGTATTTTTTTTTTTCGACTAGCCTCCAGTTTTGCTAGCCAGTTTTGTTACAGAGAACTATTCCAGATTTTCCATATTTTCCAGATTTCATATAACAAGAAATCCATATTTTCCAGATTACCAATAAATCCATATTTTCCAGATTAGCAAGAAATTCATATTTTTCAGATTAGCCAGAAATTCATATGCAATAAATTATACAATATTCATATACAGCAAATTATACAAAATTATGGAAATCCATGTTGAGCATTGCAAAATTCCATTACAAACCACCTTGCCCACACACACCTGATATCGTCGATCTGCTCCTTAGTGTAATGCGGTTCCTTTGGCAAATTCTACAATTACAATTTGGTATTAGTTAGTAACAAGAAAAGGTAGATGAAATACTGTCGCAAATATCAATTGCTATTATATAGGAACAATTAATATGAATTACATACCGCTTTTGGGAATTGGAATTGTATTCTTTCGACAAAGTCAAACATGAAAATCATCGTGTAGTAAGCGCATTCCCAACCCTCCAACTGTTGCGGGCCCTGAAATTTGCATTTAGCGGCCTATGTTAGAATGATAATATTTTTTCGACAATATATATGAAATTATAAATTTATAGTGTGCTCACCAGCAACCACTTCCAACCCAACTTGGTTTTCTTGCTCTTGTTATGCAATCCTCCCTCTTTAACATATTTCGCAAAAGCCCTTACAAAATTGAGTGAATGTTTATAGCAATTTTATAATTTGATATAATTGAAAAAAATTCAAACCAATTAAATTATTATTGCTTACTTGTTGACATAAGGGAATATATCTTTGCACTTGTTAGCCGGGATATTTCCTTCGGGCTTACAAGAATCAACAATTATGCTCGTATTTAGGTAAGGCACAATGATTATCAGACACCAGTGCTTGCTGTGGGAGGATAAAAATTAAAGTACTTTAGCATATAATAGTAACACGAGTATTTGCTAATATGAACAATACATAAGCTAAGGTTAGAATTAACCTCTGGTGGTACGGCACGAGAATGAATTTCTTCTCCTCCTCCTGAGCACGATGCAGCGCTGAACACATGTACTCGATACCCTCCTTCGAAGAACTTCTCAGCATTGTGGCACTCACTAGCTCGGGGTCCAGAAATATGCACAAGTTCTTCCTTTGTACCATCTCATTACAGTTTCGGATTAGCTTCCTGAAAACTCAAAATTTTACATTAGAATTATATTTGAGTTGTATACAATAATGAAAATAATTTTGAGTCACTTACATGAGGAAAATGGAGATGAACGACACATCGAGCCATTTATCGGATGACGAGTGGTGGAGAATGTCCCTGAAGTCTTTGAACGACATAGTGATCATACCGCCGCCATGTACAAACATCTCAGGTGGGACAGGGATGAAGATATCCCTCATGCCTTCGGGTGCCTACATCAAGCGGTCGTGGAGAAGGCGCAAATCACCGGGCAAACGGCTGTATTCTTCTTCGGTGACCAAAGGATGCTCTGGTGATCCTGGCGCGTCAGTCCCAACGTCGCAAGCCACAACAGTCCGTACCGGTGACATCAACTCCTGTGCACCGATGTCATCATCTCCTCGTGTCTGCATTAAAATTAACATATCTTCTTCAATTATTTGAAAAAGAATGATTTGAATGTAACAAAAGAAATGGATTATTTAGAGATTACCTGATGCAAAACAATCTGACTCCTGGGCCATTGGACAAATGATGACCGGGCATCATCAAGAACAACCATATCGCCGGTAGGGGCAGGAAGAGGTACGCGCCCCCATCCCTCCACGACTGAGTCAACCTGCACGCATGCATAGTCGGGCATGAGCTGAGCATGGTGTACACTTGGGGCTCCTGGAAGTACAACGCCCGTGGCAACGGTCAGAGGAGAACTACCCTGCCACAGGACGAGGTCGCATGCTCTGGGGTCCTGCAATTATAAAGAGTTGTTACTTTTAATGGTGCGATGTTGTCTAACAATGCTACAAACATGTATGAATTACCTTTAGACTATAAAACAGTAGTGATTACCTTTAGATTTTCCAAATTATCTAAAGACCAAGTCCCGGATGCTTGGCTACTTCGCCGAACTCCCGGCGAAATAGGAGGTGGTTGCTCGGATTGCTGCGCAAGAGATGACAACCGGTTCAACAACCTTGATTCCATCTCAGCCATCTTTGCGTCGTACTCAGCCATCTTTGAGTCGTACTCTTTGCTGACCTCCGCGCGTACCTGCGCAACTATCTCGTCTTTATCAACTCTGGCACGAGGTTTTCTTCGAGATTTTTCACCCTCAACTCGGAACACCTCCTTCCATCCCCTGTAGGCCCCTACACCCCTTACTCGGCCCGTGTGTTCTGGATTCCCGAGTGCTACGGCCAAGGAATCATTTTGTCGTTCGACCGACCGGGCACCCGAACTGACCTCCTGCTCCACCTCCAACTGTTAATAGAAAAATTAGTTAGAGCAAAAGACCAAGTGATGTACATTCGAAGTTATAATTTCGTTTGAATGACACAAAGTTATAACAAAGGACTCTTACCATTCTCTAAGCCACGGGCTGCAATTTCTCTGGGAGTACTATCCTCCCGTCAGCGGTTAACTCGGATCTACCCATGAACCAACATTGGCCCCTAGGATTTTGGATCTGGACCACGAGTGAGTCGGAATCTCTGTTTTGCTCCAGTGCTGTCTTCCACTCTGCCGACTTACCCTCGTAACCACCTGACCCTAAATGGTGCGAATACTTGTTCATGCCAGCAATCCTCTTGCCTTCGGCACTTTTTATCTTCACATGTACAAGAAAATCAATTAGTTTTAGAAAAATAATTGAAGATCGAGAAAAAACATAAACTACTTTGGATAATGTTACATACCTTGAACTCTTCTGTGGACTTCAAAGCTTGAAACTCCTCCCACACCTCTTGTGTTACCCAAGGATAGTACCCTACCGGATTTCTCCCTTCGTCCATGAACTCTGTCTCAGCGTGCTCTTGAATTGCTTCCAACCTTCGTTCATGATCCTCAGAGTCTTGACCTTTGGGGTATCGCTCTCGATGTTCCACTGAGCCTGATTGACACCAAATTAACTGTATTTAATTTCATGTACAACAATTAAATAAAGTAAAGAGTTGTTCGGCACTTTACATTCACCATGTTCCACCAGTCGTTCTTCTCCTCTTTATCAAACTTATTCCAAATCTCTACAAGGATACTTGCCTTTCGCTTCACCAAATTGCAACACCAATTTGAGTACGCCATTCGGTTTGGACCTTCCGCACGCCCGTCGTCCGTGAACCGGATTTCCAACTGCTTCTTCTCGGACGTGCTTGTGCACATTGTCGGACCTCTTTTCCTTCTTTCTGATGAGGCAGTAGCTTGCTGATCCTCTTCTGCCATCGCATCTATGTGCTCACCCTCATCCGACATGGTTCTGCCATACAAAGAAATATTAGAAGAAAGTAATGGACCTATGTGTAAAATGCAAAATGAACACCACAATTAAATGGAAGACTTCAAAACACACAACATGGACATTAATTTCATATTTTTCTGATTTTTTTTCCGATTTTATATAAATTTCCAAAGTTCAGCCTCTCTAAATGAAAATTCTGCACCTTTAAATAGCAGAAAATAAGAATTAAAAAGCTGAACTTTGAAAAATCTTATAAAATTGAAATATAATCTGAAAAATATGAAATTTGTGTCCATTTTGTGTGTTTTGGAGTCCTCTGTCGGTTGGTCAATTCATAAATATGTTTTGGCCCCCGCATTGATCTGCACTGATCAATTTACCAGCAGAGGTCATTTTGGCCGTTTGGAGTACTTTTACAAGATCAATGTCTATAATCAATTTACCAGCTAGCTAGGTGATAAGCTTACAGAATATGGTATTATTTCTAATCAATTTAGTTAATAGGTTTTGCATACATCCACCATAATTTACATAGATTGAGCATCAAATTTAATAGAAATCCATACAGGCCAAAAAAAAACAATCTCTTTTAGTCAGAAATTTAAACATGGTGCAAGATGTTTTTTTTTTGTATTAGGGACAGTAAAGTGGCACCCACAAAAAACTGATTTTAATTCAAACCGAAAAACTGATTTCGATTTAAATTAAAAACAGAAAAACCTTCCTCTTTCTTCTAAAAAAAAAAATTGGTTAACTCGATCTAAACCAACCAAGCTCTAGCTTTACTGGCCTGATTAAGAGAATCCCCCAAATGAAATTAATTCCAACGAGTTGGGAAAATCAACAACCCGAACTCGGCCAAAATCAGAGAAGTGAAGAGTACTTTACCGAGAAAGGAGATGGTGGACCGTAGAGGTGGCAGAGGACCGACAATGGCGGAGTACACCTGAGTGGTGGCAGTGGCTGGAGAGAATTTGGAGGTTTTGGAACTCAAACGACGCGCGGCTAATGAAAATTTAGAAGAGAATGGTCTTTTGAATTATATTTTTAACTCTTTCTACACGGATTATTAAGTTTCACGACCGTGTACAATTCCCCTTTGTACTCGGACAAACAAGTAAACATCCGTGTACAATTCCCCTTTGTACACGGACATTTACTTAATAGTCCGTGTAGCTCTCCTCCCCTTTGTACACGGACATTTAGTTACTAGTCCGTGTAGCTCTCTTTCCCCTTTATACACGGTTATATAGTTAATTCCGTGTGCAATGCCTATTTATACACGGACTATTAACTAAAAGTCCGTGTACAAAGGAGAAAACATATTCAATTATGTTTCTTTTTATTTTTTATATTATTAAAGTAATAATAAATTAACTAAAATATATAGTATATCATATCTAAATATATAAAACTTATACTAATATTAACTAATACCCTGTTTTTTATTATTATTAATATTTCAACTATAGACAATTAAATTTTTTACTAATATTAACTAATATTTTATACTAATATTAACTAATATTTTATATTTTATTTTATATATAATATCTTAACTAAAATTTTGAAAACTAATACTAATATTTGAAATAGCAATTTTTGCACCATTATTATAAAAAATGAACTAACATTTGAAATAGAGAAATCTAAATTTGATATTTGAACTACAAATATTTTAGTCTTAATATTTAATATTCCTACTAATATTTAAAAACTAATACTAATATTTTATTTTTTATTTCATTATTTAAGAATTCACAAATATTTAAAATCTAATAGAAATATTACAAGTTTAAATTTTAAACAAAAAATAAATATTACACACCGGCTTTTTTTTTTTTTCCTTTTTTTTTTTTTCTCCTTTTCAACAGTACTCTCGGCCCATATTCCTTCATTGTGGTCGGATCGCATGTAGTTCGCTCCGTCGTTTTCTTCAATTGTTGCTACCTCAGGGTCCATGTCGGCACAAAATGGAGGTATTTCGTCGAACTGGTCATACTCTTCTTCATCGACGACATTTTCTACCCCGACAATCCTTCTTTTTCCAGATAGAACGACGCTCCACCTATCATCACTCGGGTCAGTGACATAAAAGACTTGGGTGGCTTGCTTGGCGAGTATAAACGGATCATCAACATACCCAACTTTGTTAAAATCAACGAGTGTGAACCCGTCGTTATCAACTTTAACACCCCGGTCTTCGACCCATTGACACCGAAACAAGGGAATGCTCAGGCGAGGATTGTAAACGAGCTCCCAAATTTCTTCAATGACTCCATAATATGACCTCGATGCTATTAGAGCCCGGCCATCCCCAGATCTACTGAATTCTTGAGACGTCGCCACCAACGTCACCCCACTATTTTGCATTGTACTCTTCTCACTTTGCCGTTTAGTGTAAAAAGTATAACCGTTAATTTCGTATCCTTGAAATGTCTTGACAACAATTTGGGGTCCTTCGCCCAGCAGTTTAACAATTTCAGGTACGGGGTGTGACTTCACTCTTTCTTTCAGCCATCCTATAAAAGAACGATTATGCTCGTTAGTAAGCCACTTCTGACTTCTCGTGTAGTTCTGTTGTTTAAGGATTGTCATGTGCTCATCTATGTAGGGAGCAACATCTGTCATGTGTTGTATTACAAAAATGTGCCTTCTGTAGATCATTTATATCAGCAACTACGGCTCTCAACCCAATTGTCCCGACTCCTTGGAGCCTTCCCTCGTATCGAGACTTCGGAACGCCAATTGGATCCACACCGGCCATGTAGTTGGTGCAAAACTCAATCACCTCTTCTGTGGAATATCCTTCTATAATGCTACCTTCGGGCCGATGTCGGTTCCTCACGTACTTTTTCAAGATGCCCATGTATCTCTCGAATGGATACATATACCGCAGGAACACGGGACCACAGATCTGAATTTCTCTCACAAGATGAACAGCAAGGTGAACCATAACATCGAAAAAAGATGGCGGAAAATATATCTCAAGTTGGCAAAGAGTAACGACGATCTCCTTTGCAAAGAGTCCAATTTTAGAGGGTCTATCACTTTGGAATTGATTGCATTGAAGAAAGAACAGAACTTCGTAATGGTTCCCGAACCTCCTTTGGTAAAATTCCCGAATTGCAACAGGAATCATATGTGTCAGTAAAACATGACAGTCGTGGGATTTCAGACCAGCAATTTCAGGTCCTTCTTCGACACTAGCTTCTTAATATTCGAGGAATACCCCGATGGAACTTTAATACTATGAAGGCATTCACAAAAGCTTGTTTTCTCTTTCTTCGACATTGTGCACAGTGCGGGGGGTAGGTACGTGCGCTTCCCTTTCTCCTGCGGTGCAAGC